>CM067078.1:25265428-25757928 GCA_033980235.1 Diadema setosum
TTCAGTGTATTTTAGGGCACAGAATGTGGTGGGTTTGTTTTACCATACAAGGAACATGACACGGAGCATTGCTACGCTTTGTATATAGAATACTTGACATATAACCGATATGAAATTGAATACATTTCATCATGTTCATGTTGGTATTTTTTTTTTCTATCTCAGCCAAATAGAATAGAGAGGTATCTACGTATCCCACGTCTTTTAGCTTTACATTACACTGGGCCTTGTTTTGCCACACATATTTTCTGAATACTTTCGCTACAACATAATCATTTTGATATTTCTTTTTTTCTTTCGCAAAAAAAAATCATCAACAAAAAGAAATTGGGGTTGATTTTCTTACAGTCAAGCGGTGTTCACATGTATGATTGTCCATTTCAGTTAGGACTCTTGTGAAACGCCTTTTGAATCCAAACCTACCATCAGCCCGCTAGTAGACCTACTGATGAACTTCATCATCCGCATTAGACAACCAATCCCACAAAAAAAAACAACAGACAAACACCAAGTTGAATGCTCAACCTATTCTAATACTTGCACACAATTCCTTGCCTTATTTTGTCTCCCTAGATTAAAGAAGAAGAAGAAGAAGAAGAAGAAGAAGAAGAAGAAGAAGAAGAAGAAGAAGAAGAAGAAGTAGAAGAAGAAGAAGAAGAAGAAGAAGAAGAAGAAGAAGAAGAAGAAGAAAAAAAAAGAAAAAGAAAGAAATCAGTGAACTTCTTCATGGTCAGTTGCAGTAGCCCGAGCATGGCTTCACTGGATGTAGGCCTATTGGTCATTTTCATCACCTTGAGAATTACGCCTTGCACGATGTCTGCTCAAAACTCGACATCCATCAACTATCCAGAAGGAGAAACAGCTCCGACACCGGCAGTTCATGTCAGAGCTCAAAATTTCACAGCCACATCAGGGAACGGTCTAGGAACTGCAGTTTACCAACGAACAACGTTTGTTGCAGAGTTGGAAACTAATATACTGTCGCTGGGGGCCGACAATGCACGTTTGTCCTACACGCCCGGAGAGGATCAGACCGATACAAAGCATTATGTTGACATTAGATCACAGCGGAGCAGTGAAACTCATATGACACCTTTTAACGACGCTGATTGGGTATGGCAGCCGATCACGTGGTCATTGCGAATTGGAATACAAGTTTTCCTCTCCGTGCTCGGTATTGGCGGGAATGCGCTTGTCATGGCGGTTCTCTTACGTCGAGGTGTGGGAAGAAGCTCCGCTGACACTCTCGTCGGGAGTCTTGCCGCAACGGACTTTCTGACGTCCGTCTTCATATTCCCGATCCCGGTCGCTGTAAGCGTCCCGAAAACAGCCATTGCGGAAATGTATTGCCGTTTTGTTTTCACCTCATTCTTCCTTTGGGTTAGCATCATCAGCTCAATCTTCACGCTGACTGCCGCATCGCTAGAGCGATACGTCGCAGTGGTCCACCCAATCCGTTGGAGTCGCTACAAAAGACGCCAACAAGTGATTCTTGGTCTCGTTTTCATCTGGTTTGCCGCTACGGCGTTACCCTTCGATCTCCTTCTGTCAACCGGCGTCGGCAAGGCGTCGAGTTCCTGCCAAGTGGAACATGCAACTTACGCGGGACAAATCGTCCTTGCACTGGCTATTTTCATTTTAGCCTTTTTGATTCCGACCTCAACAATGTGTATAACACAGCTCTTGGCTGCTCGCGCTCTCTACGTACAATCGAAACGTTTTGCGGGAACCTGCGAACATGACGACCATTCTACTGCATCGTTCAGACATCTTGTAGCTATGAATCGAGTTTTGGGAATGCTCCTGGTTCTAATCATTATCTACATTTTCAGCTGGGGTCCGAGCGCCACTGCTTTTTTCCTTTACAACTTGCATGTCCTTGAACCCAGCTTTCTCTATGGACCAGTTGATCGTGTGCTTACGGTGCTTGCCCTGTTTAACTCGTGCGCCAATCCCATCGTGTATTTGGTCTGGAACGCTCAATTCCGCGCAGCTCTCGTAAAATTCTTCACCGGCACGAAAATAAGCAGTAACGCCCTTTTCGGTTTCCAGGAAGAATCAACCAGGAATAGCCATGTCAAAAATGTTTAGTGAAAATTATATGAATTTTAGCAGAAATTAAGAAAAGACACAGTTTTGCGTTGGGGAACGCCGGAATCTACTAAAAACATAAAAAACAAGAAGAACTTCTACCACTTATCACCTTAACCTATAGATGCACCTCATTATTTTAAGTTCCTGTAATGTAAATGAACGACAAACTAAACTCATTTCAAAAAAAAAAAAAAAAATCGAGAATCAAATGAACTTAACCCGTTCCATACGGGAACCTGGTGGCCTGTGTATTTAGTCTATGGGGATTTCAGAATTTAGCATGGAACGAGTTGAAGAGAGATGAAAGACACTTTATTTATCTGCTCTCATCCTGCCCAGAACCATTTTGGCTACGTATGCAGAAGCAGAAACACAACTAAAACAGAGTGAAAGGAAAAGCGAAGGAAAAGTGCATCTTGACTCTGAATTTCATATATAACATACATGAGAAATAATAATGTGAGGGCATAACATCATCAACTCGCTCACTGGAATGAATATTCATAAGGACTGGTCAAGAAATTTTTGCAAAAAAAAAAAATGTGAAATTTCAAAATGTCAAATATTCTTTATTTCTAATCTGATTTCTGTTATTTTTGGAACGTTCTATAAGGATTTTTTTAATCCTCTTTCTTTTGAAGTTTTCTTTGTAGGTGGATTTCTTCTTTAAAAGGAACAGCCTTTCAATCCTCTTTCGGTAGATCTTGTCTGACATCATGCACTGTCATATTGACTCCTTTACGAATGCATTAAACTTCAGGAGTCTATGAACCCAGATTTATCGGTTACAGTTAGTTTATTCTTCAATGAAAGAAGGTTCGTTTTTTTTTTCACTTTTTTCACTTTCGCTCGGAAAAACGAACCTTATTTCATTTTCGGATTAACGAACCTTCGTCGTAAGAACCTTACTTCATTTTCCGCGATTACAATGTCCGTGGCTAATCGGGACAGCTTCTAACGTCCTCCAGATTTTGGACTACATTCAGAGATACTTCTGGTCACTATCACTGCCACCACGAAAGCGGTCCAATGACCTCATATGTCCTATCTTGTATATATCGTTGCAAATGATCGTTAAAGAGATCGTATAGTTTTGGGTGAGATGGGAATTTAAATTTTAAGTTTTTGCAAAATAATTCGAAACTACTTATGAAATATTAAAAACCATACCATTCCAAAAGAAATTCAAAGTAATAAGATAATTCAACATAATAATTCAGCATAATAATTCAGTTAAGAGATGTTAAGTGTGGTGTTCGACAGGGAAGACTTTTAGGGCCGCTGTTATTCATAATATATATATATCAATTATTTTCTTCGGTATCTGACGAACTTCCTTTACAGATTTTGCTGATGATACTAGCGTTTTTCATGCCCATAATGATATTGATGCTCTTGTTGAACAAGTCAATATACAATTGAAAAAAAGTGATCAATTGGGTCAGAGCTAATAAGTTGTCATTACATGTTAAAAAAAGAAAATAGTATATGCTTTTCAGCAATTCTGTTGATTCTTTGAATTCAGAAATAGTTCTGCGGATAATTGTGATCTAGAAAGTGTGTCATAATTTAAATTTCTTGGTATTTTTGTAGATGATAAACTTTCTTAGAAAATACACACTGGTCACATCTGCAAAATTATTTCTCGCAATGTACTTGTCATGAGTAGACAGAAATTTCACATCCCTCAATTAATTGTGTTACACCCCTCCTTGATACTCCTTTACCCTAATCATGGAATTTTAGCTTAGGGCAATACTCATAAGACGCTCCTGAATAAAAAAAAAATGCAATTTGCCATTGCTGTCTTCAAAGTTCATGTACTCAGTCATGCATGACATTTGTCAACATAATTACGTACCAATGGAAAGAGGAAGAGTTCTCCTTTCCTGCCAACCAACATTGTGCTCTCCATACCTGACAATTTGATATGAAATAGTAGCCATCCAAAGTTGGATTACTTTTTTCCTTTTCTTTTTGATACGGACTGTATATAACGGTCCATAGGCATGATAAGGCGAATATGCCCGAAAACGAGGCATCTGAAGGGGAATTTACTCCAAAGGGAATTTTGTTTTATTCCCCTTAAGCTTTTGACAATGTTTTTCAAAAAAGGGTCATATTTGAATGTATGATGCGAAATTCGATACCCTAGCATGCCTATCAATGCTTGTACTCATCAATGCACAGCCAAATCTATTTTAATCACTTTCTTTTTCCAGCTGAATTTCACTTTCGCATGCCCTTGTTTTTCCCTTTCTATATTAATATGCTACATTTAACAAAACTGTGTCTATAATCTGTCTGTGCGTGTGTGTATGGGAGATCATTTTTTATGAGCTCACGATCTATCTTTATGTCTGTTATGTTTGTAATTGTAGTTGTGTATTTTCAACTTGAGTGGACCACCCTGAGGAAAATGATAATAACTGAATACAACCAAAAGAAAAATTAAATACCATACCACAAAATCATAAACACATCATAGGCAGACAAAAGATAGGGGTGTCTATGCAAGTTTGACTCTATGATCCACAAAAATTTTGTGTCAGCCAGGAGATAATGTACTAGCGAGTATCAAGACAGAGATTAATGATAAATGAATGATGAATAAATCGTCAAACTACAAAATTTCTTGATGCTCTGCATATTATTCAAAGGGCAATAATCGCCAGTATGAAAAAAAAGAACAATCACAGTTTGTGAAAATTAATAAATTTGAAGACAGGCATGAGCATAAATTTTTTAAATCCGTGGTGCTCTGCAAACATTATCATCCCGTACTTTTAATCTCCATACTTTTAATCTAATCATTTCTATCTAATACTATCAAATAACTCTTTGTTATTCATAGGCATACTGAATAATGGAATTGTTTCATATACTGTAAGACTTAATTGCGTATATATTCTGACCGGAAAAACAAATCAATAAAAATACACTCAAAGACCCTGATTTCTATCATTATGTTCTCCATTCAAAAGCTTTTGACCACATGAAATCTGAAAAAAAAAACACAATAAGAGTACAAGTCCCACCTAGCTATTTCGATGTTTTGACAAAGCTCGGAACGACGATCTAAAGTTTAGGGCTCTTGTGTTTAATAAGGAATACATACGTTCTCTCTCTCCTGCCGCAATTCTTTCCTCCCTCCCTCTCTCTCTCTCACTCTCTCTCTCTCTCTCTCTCTCTCTGCAACTTTAGCTAGATACTAAGCATCAGCTGAGAATTCTCCTCTTTTTGTTGGTTCCGATCTTATTATTTTGTTGGTTTCATCTTCCACTTGTAAAAAAAAACAACAAACAAACTCAAAAACAACACACATGAAAACAAACACGCACACACGCTCAACCTCGTGAGGTCGTTGTATAATAGACGCAGCCATGTACTTAGCCCGTGTGTTGTTACATCTAGCAGAAATAATCCTGGCGAATATAAATAATGTGGACTTTCCCTTGCTAACAGGAAAAAAAAATAGAAAATCGAAATATATGGAAAAAGTACTTCCCATGAGATGAGAGTATTTCATCTCTCTGTCATAACGAAGAAAAGAGCCCCATTAGGACCGACTCTTGAAGCTATTGTTGATTGTGATTACGGTGACTGTGTATGCGTATGAATCAATAATCACTATCTTCTGTAATTTTCTTCACATTGTCCCTTACCTCCCCCCCCCCCCACGCACCCACACCCACACACACACACACATACACACACACGCACACACAACACACACACACACATACCCACACACACATCCACAAACAACAACTGTTATGTCTTACAAAGAATGTTTCAATTTTCATCCCCGTCTAGGTACGTCAATGTCGCTTCATTCCTCATTACAGATCCCTATGCGATGTCTTAATGGTATTCTTGTGATCGTCTGTTACTTTCTTGGAAAAAAAATGAAATGAAAATAAAAAAAGGAAAAAAAAAAACTCACTCAAACTATTATTTTTTTATTTTCATTTTTCATTTTTATTTTTTATTTATTATTATTTTCTTTTTTACAATCGCTCCGTCAAAATCGCGTATTAAATACAAGGACAATTGAATGGCAGTTCATGTTCAAAGAAGTATTCCCTGGCTGGGGTCATTGCATGTTTGGTAACTTTTTAAGCAATTTCCGAGCAAACTCTGGATAAAAGACACACAAAAACACAAACAAACACGCACACATACACACGCACACACACACACACACACATTTTACAAGGACTGGTATAAATGCGCCGAAGGGCTGTTTGGTTTCCAGATTTGGCATTATTCTTTCTCGATTAAGGTGTCTTCAATCTGGGAGAGATATAAGGTGCATGTCGAATCAACAACTGTATCACATTAATTCGGAGGTCTAGTGGGTGTGCCGAAAAGACTTCTAAGATTTTAATTCACCTTGAAACGCCTTGAAGTTGTAAACAGAGGTTGGTTAATGACAACCACCCTCCGCGTCTCGGTGACTTTTGTGCTGAGGTAACGTATACACGATTCACGAAGTTAACTTGATTCATTGATTCTCGTATTTTTCATCTGATACATTCTGCTTCATATTCTCCTGAAATCTTTTAAAGTTATCATTGTTTAAATGTAATACTGTACTTACATAATAAATCTGCGTAGATTTCCATTTGTTTCACGACAACAAAAACAAGCGACCATTCGTTAATTTGCTGATATAGTTTCGACTGATCAAACCGATTAATGAGACTTAATTTTAAATCAACGTGAAAGCAATCACAAAACCTCCCAAAATTACATAAATATTCTGATTTACATGTACATATACATATATCTATATCTATATCTATATATATATATATATATATATATATATATATATATATATATATAAACATACAAAACACGCTTTATTTCCGACCTCATGCCTGCTATGCCTAAAATGATACTTAGTTTGGGGAATCTTCAGTCTTTCACAATTGTGTTCTCATATAATCTGCTCTCAAATCAGAAAATAAACATTCAAATTCAAATAATGCGCTACAAATACAACTTGTATCGCTTTTACGTGCCTTACTTGTAATGACACATTCTTGAGAAGAACTAAAGCTATATTCCCTCTCATTTGCCATTTTTCAGCACTCCCAATGTACACGTCAACCTTTTTATCCTGTAATACTTCCCTTTATTGGATTAATAGTATTAGGGCCTACACTTCTGGGGGACACAATATACGAACAGTAAACGCTTCTTTGAAAGAGTCCCAGTGCGACCGTAACACAGTTGAAAACGCTGTCGAAGACGTCAGATTGAGCAAATATTTCACCTTCAAAATAAAATCGCCCTAAAATACTTTGTTTCATTTCTATATTAATGTTTGAGATGCCTAAGATTACAACAACAAAAAATCAGTGATTTGATCTATCCCTCATTTCACACATTTCAAATAATGATTTTATGCACTGAAAACAATTCTCAATATATCTTAGGGAATGAACTGCAGAGTATTTTTTTTTTGAGGGGTGGGGGGGGGGTCATCCCACTAAACCGACACCCATGAGTCATACAGCCCACAAGTTCGACATTGAAAAGGGTCCACGAGTCATACAGGTCACGAGTCATACAGCCAGTGAGTTTGACACTAGGCAAATAAAGCCCATGAGTTCGACACTAGGTAAAACCAGCCCGCGAGTTCGACAGATACAACACGGTTTTAATGTGTCGGTCTCGTGGGCCTTATTAGCTTAGTATCGAGTTAATGGGCTGTATGACTCGTGAGCTGTATGACTCGCGGGTGTCGGTCTCGTGACGTGCACCCATTTTTTACCATTACACGAAACGGAACATTGTTCAGCTTTACTGAATACATGACATTTCCGATATATTTCATTAGGTATATCATGTTCTCTTCTCAGTGAAATACAATCGAGAGATGATGTATCCACGTATCCCATGTCTTTCACTTTTCTATAGGTTGCCACTATAAAACGAGACCTCGTTTTGCCACACGTAGTTTGTGAGCACTATCGTTACAACAAAATTATTTTTGTATTTCTTTCGTGTCTCAAAAAGACATGTGGGTTGATTGTTTTAGAGTAAAGAGATATTCACAATGCCATCTATGACAGTCCATTTCAATTAGGACGATTGTGCAACACTAATTCAATTTGATTCTACCATCCAACGGCTTGAAGTTTATTAGCGCTGGTTACTGATGATCGTGATCACCAGGTTCATACAACCAATCACACACATAAAAAAAAAAAAACCAAGTTGAATGTTCGACCTTTTCTGATACTTGTGCACAATTTCTTGCCTGATTTGGTCTACCAGGTTTGAAAGGGGAAAAAAGAGAATAGAAATCGGTGAACTTCTTCATGGTCAGTTGGAGTGCACTAGCTGGGCATGGCTGCATTGGATGTATTGGTCATTTTCATAACCTTGATGGTTACGCCTTGCACAATGTCTGTTCAAAACCCAACGTCAGTCAACTATCAGGAAGCAGAAACAGCTCCGACAACGGCAGTTGGTGACGCAGCTAAAAATTCAACAGCCACATCAAGGAGCAGATTAGGAACCACAGTTTACCAACGGACAACGTTTGTTGCAGGGTTGGAAACGAGCATATTGTCGCTGGGGGCCGAGAATGCATGTTTGTCTTACACGTCCGGAGGGGGTCAGACCGATACAAGGCATTATGTTGACATTAGATCACTGTGGAGCAGTGAAACTGAAACGACGCCTTTTATCGACGCTGATTGGGTATGGCAGCCGATCACGTGGTCATTGCGAATTGGAATACAAGCTTTCCTCTCCGTGCTCGGTATTGGCGGGAATGCTCTTGTCATGGCGGTTCTGTTGCGTCGCGGTTTCAAAAGGAGCTCCGCCGACACTCTCGTCGGGAATCTTGCAGCGGCGGATTTTCTCACGTCCGTCTTCATATTCCCGATCCCGGTCGCAGTTCGCGTCCCCAAAACGGCCTCTGCTGAAATGTACTGCCGATTTGTTTTCACCTCATTCTTCCTGTGGGTAAGCATCTTGAGTTCAATCTTCACGCTGACTGCCGCATCGCTGGAGCGATACGTCGCAGTGGTCCACCCCATCCGTTGGAGCCGCTACAAAAGACGCCAACAAGTGATTCTTGGTCTCGTTTTTATCTGGTTTGCCGCTACCGCCTTACCCTTCGATATCCTTCTGTCAACTGGCGTCGGCAAGGCGTCGAGCTCCTGCCAAGTTGAGCATGCAACTTACGCGGGACAAGTCGTCCTTGCACTGGCTAATTTCATTTTCGCCTTTTTGATTCCGGCCTCAACAATGTTAATAACACAGCTCTTGGCTGCTCGCGCTCTCTACGTGCAATCGAAACGTTTTACAGGAACCTGCGAACATGGCGACCATTCTACTGCATCGTTCAGACATCTTGTAGCTATGAATCGAGTTTTGGGAATGCTCCTGATTCTCATCATTATCTACATTTTTAGCTGGGGTCCGAACGCCACTGCTTTTTTCCTTTACAACTTGCACGTCCTTAAACCTAGCTTTCTCTATGGACCAGTTGATCGTGTTCTTACTACACTGGCTCTGGTTAACTCCTGCGCCAATCCCATCGTATATTTAGTCTGGAATGCGCAATTTCGCGCAGCTCTCGTAAAATTCTTCACTGGCACAAAAATAAGCAGTAACGCCCTTTTCGGTTTCCAGGAAGAATCAACCAGGAATAGCCAAGTCAAGAATTTTTAGTGAAAATTATATGAATTTTAGCAGAAACGAAGAAAAGGCACCGTTTTGCGTTGGGGAACGCAGGAATCTACTATAAAAAAAAATCAAAGAATTTCTAACACGTATCAACTTTACCTACATGCACTTCATTGTTTTTATTCAGTTCCTTAAAGTAAATGAACGACGAACTAAACTCATGTCAAAAAAAAAAGAATCAAGAATCAAATTAACTTAATGCGAGATGAAATACCTGTACACTGTATTTATACTCTCATCCTGCCCAGAACCATTTTAGCTTCGTATGCAGGAGCAGAAACACAACTAAAACAGAGTGGAAAAAAGCGAAGAAAAAGTGCGTCTTGACTCCGAATTTCATATACAGTGCACTCCCGTTTTAACGAGCACGGTTATAACGAAATTCAGGTTACATCGAAATAAAAATTCAGGCCGCAACGTTATCCACTCTGTGTATTTTTATTGTTTATTTGTTCGCGCTATAACAAAAGAAAGCCGCCGGTCCCGAGGACTTCGTTACAACGGGAGTCCACTGTATAACATACATGAGAAATAATATTGTGTGGGCACAACATCATCAACTCACTCACTGGAATGAATATTCATAAGGACTGGTCAAGAAATTTTTGCAAAAAAAAAAATGTGAAATTTCAAAATGTCATATATTCGTTATTTCTCATCTGATTTCTGTCATTTTTGGAACGTTCTGTTGGGAATTTTCTCTATTATTTTTGAAGTTTTATTTTTGGGGTGAATTTCCTCTTTAAGAGAATGAGCATTTCAGGCCTCTTTCTGCAGATCTTGTCTGAAAGCATACATATAGACTCCTTTACGAACACGTTAAACTTCAGGTATCTGTGAAGCCAGATTTATCGGTTACAGTTCGCTTATTCTTAAATGAAAGAAGGTTCGTTTTTTCAAAGCTTTGCTAAGATGATGAAGACAAAATGCAGAGACTGGATATGCGCTGACTTGCTTGGACATATACGTGTTTCCAGCGAATCTGTGGGCTAATCGGGACAGCTTCTAGCGTCCTCCAGATTCTGGATTACATTCCGAAATACTTATGGTCACTATCACTACCACCGCGTACGCGTTCCAATGGCATGGCCTCATATGTCCTATTTTGTTATCGTTGCAAATGATGATCGTTAAAGGAATGATATAGTCTTGGGTGAGATGGGGAATTCAAATTTTAACTTTTTACAAGATAAATAGAAACCACTTATGAGATATTAAAAAGCATGCCATTCCAAGAGAAATTTAACATTCATTTGATAAAAATTGGTTTTGAAATGTCTGAGATATCAAAGAAAAAGGGTTTCAATTAAAGATAACAATTCAGTTAAAAGAGATGTTAAGTGTGGTGTTCCACAGGGAAGTCTTTTATAGAGTCGCTGTTATTCATCATGAATATATATATATATATATATATATATATATATATACATATATATATATATTAATTTTCTTCTGTATCGGAAGAACTTTCGATCGATGTTCTTTTTAAACAAGTCAGTATTTAATTGAAAAAAGGGTGATCAATCGGGTCAGAGGTAATAAATTATCATTACATGTTCAAAAAACATAGTATATGCTTTTCAGCAATTCTGTTGATTCTTTGAATTCAAAAATAGTTCTGGATAATTGTAATTTAGAAAGTGTGTCATATTTTTAATTTCTTGGTATTTTTGCAGATAATAAACTTTCTTGGAAAATACATACTAGTCACATCTGCAAAATTATTTCTCGCAATGTACTTGTCATGAGTAGACAGAAATGTCATATCCCTCAATAAATTTTGTTACATTCCTCCTTGTTACTCCTTTACCTTAATCATGGAGTTTTAGCTTTGGGCAATACTCATAAGACGCTCCTGAATAGAAAAATTGCAATTTGCCATTGCTGTCTTCAAAGTTCATGTACTCAGTCACGCATGATATTTGTCGACATAATTACGTACCAATGGAAAGAGAAAGAGTTCTCCTTTCCTGCCAACCAACATTGTGCTCTCCGTACCTGACAATTATGAAATAGTAGCCATCCAAAGTTGCATTACTTTTTTTCTTTTTTTTTTATACGGACTGTATATAAGGGACCATAGGCATGATAAGGCGAATATACGCCCGAAAACGAGGCATCTTTAAGGGGAATTTTTTTTTATTCCCCTTAAGGTTTTGACAATGTTTTTCAATGCCTTATCAGTGATCTGGGGCCTCAGGACTATACTCCACGATCGACAATAGGACACAGATGGCGTAGTGTGTGTAGATTGAGGACTGTACCATCAATACAGTTTAGGGGAGATTGTCAGCAATGCAAAAAAAAAGTGTATATATTGGATGTGCATAGAAAACGGGTCATGGGGGAATGTTGGTATATCTGCTTTTTCTATAAAAAAAAAGTTGTATTTTCTCATTAACTTACAGAATTTAGTGATATAAGATGCATTTTGTGCGCCTGTTAATTCAATGCTTCATTGAGCCCAGAGGGCAATATTTGCACTTTTTCTGAATATCATTATGCTTTTTAATCAAAATTCCTACAAATTATCAATTATTCCGCATTTCCCTTATGGTTGGAAATAGCATATATATTTGTATATAGATAGATAGATAGATAGATAGATAGATAGATAGATAGATAGATAGATAGATAGATAGATAGATAGATAATTTAGACAATGAAGACAGTAGATGTCGCACGATGCCGGCTGGTGGTAGAAGCTTTCGACTTCAGCATAAATATGCTCAGGTCTTCGTCAGCTTTATTGTTTTGTTTATACAAAATGAACAATAAATCTGACGAATTGCAACTGATTGACAAATTGCCCTACATCGACGTAAACAAGCACTGAATTGATCAGTATTTTAGTAGTAACCATGATAAAAAATCATGGGCGTACATACTCGAGCAGGATTCGATATATATCGATATATTTACGTCGATGTAAGGCAATTTGTCAATCAGTGCAATGAAAGCACCTCGACGGAAGAATTTCATGAATTTGAAAAACCTGACGAAAACCTGAGGTCGAAGCTTCTACCACCATCCGGCATCGTGCGACATCTACGACTGTCTTCATTATTATATCATTCTTCCTAAGATGACAGAAGCGTTCAGTAAAAATATCTGCATCATTCCACTTTATATATATACACTCAGCAAAAAAAGAAAGTAAACACTTTTTCGAGTTCACATTTTTCATAGAAGATTTTGATGAAAATCAATGTATTATCACCATATTAAGGGTAATTTAATTGCCTATCAAACTATTAGATTAATACAAAGGGAAATTTTATGCATGAGTGAACACATTCGTTTTTGTCCTCCAAAGCACAAAAGTAAAAATTGCAAAAATTGACATGTTGCCTTTCATTTGCAAATGCCCTTCACGATAACATTGACAACAAAAGACCAGTTTAGCACAATGAGAGACATGAATGAAATAGCCAAAAATAAGGTTTTGTTCTCTTTATCTCTTTATAACCTCCAACAAAAACAAAGTGGAAAAGTAAAGGGGGAAAATAGGAATTTTCTGCCAACTCAAACTTCAGATGAAATAGGGAGTAATATGCAAAAACATGGTTAAATGAACAATTTTTTTTATTTCATTTTTTTTAAGAATTCACAAGACGAATTCAATAACTAAACATAGTTGACAATTTTCTCATTTGAAAAAAGAAACAACTGAAATTTCTGCCATTTTTGTTAATTATTGCTTCTTTTCTTATTTCATTTGAATTTAGTTTTGACAGAAGATTCTTCATTTTCCTCCATTATTTTTAGCCTTCATTGATCTCTTGGCTTTTAAAGATATCATAGAGATCACAGGTTTATTTTTGCAAGTTAATTCATGTTGCTTTTTGTGTAAAAGTTTTTGTTTATTCTCATTGTTATAAGGAAGAGCGCCTACGCATGAATGACAACTTGCTCAGTTGTGCAATTTTTACTTTTGTGCCCTGGAAGAGAAAAACAAAGGTGTTCATTCATGGGTAAAGTTTTCCTTTTCGTTGACCTACCGGGTTGATAGCCAATTAAATTATCTTTAATATGGTGTATAATACATTCACTTTTAGACAAATGTTATATGAGAAATATAATCTCGAAAAAGTGTTTACTTTCTTTTTTTGCTAAGTGTATATATATATATAATATATATATATATATATATATATATATATATATATATATATATATATACATATATACATATATACATATATATATTCCGAAAAAGGAGGAACAGTGAGAGGAATAATGATGTCAAAGCTACTCACCGATTTCTCCTTCCTTTCTCATATATATATATATATATATATATATATATACATATATATGTATATATATATATATATATATATATATATATATATACATATATATGTATAACATACATATATAAATCTACGTAATTTGATAGAATAAGTTTGAATGTGTGATGCGCAATTCGATTCACTATCAACGCTTGTACTCATCAATGCACAGCCAAATCTGTATTACTCATTTTCTTTTTTTTTTCCAGCTGAATTTCACTTTCACATGCCCTTGTTCAGTTTTTCCTTTTTATAAATATGCCTAATTTGACAAAACTGTGTCCATAATCTTTGTGTGTTTGTGTGTGTGTGTGTGTGTGATTTTTTTTTTTCTAATGAGTTCATGATCTATCTTTATGTTAACTTTGTAATTGCATAGTTGTGTATTTTCAACTTGAGTGGACCACGCTAAAAACCAGATTTTGTGTTTGTTTGTTTTTTGTCCTGTGTGGACTTCAGATTATGAAAATGATAATAACTGAATACAACCAAAAAAAAAAAGAAATACCACAAAATCATAAATACATCATACACAGACAGAAGGACGATAGGGGTGTGTATTCAAGTTTAACTCACGCCAGTTTGTGAAAAGTAATAGATTTAGCACAAAGACAGGCATGAGTATAAATTTCTTAAATCCGTGGTGCTCTGCAAACATTATCATCCCGTACTTTCAAATCTCCTTTCCGCTTTTAATCTAATCATTTCTAATTGACACTATCAAATAACTCTTTGTCATTCACAGGATTACTGAATTATGCAATTGTAATACATTATATATTTAGTTGCGTAAAATATTCTGACCGAAAAAAAAAAATCAGTAAAAATACACGCACAGACCATAATTTTTATCGTTATTTTTTTCATTGAATAGCCTTTTGACCACCTGAAATCTGAAAAACAATAAGTGTACTGGTCGCACATACCTACTTTGATGTTTTGACAAAGCTAGGAATGGCTGCCTAAACTCTATAGGGCCCCTGTATTTAAGAAGAAATACATATTATGCTCTCTCTCCCTCTCTCTCTCTCTCTCTCTCTCTCTGTCTTCTGCCAACTCCCATTCCCTTCCTCTGCCTCTCTCCGCAACTTTAGTTGGATAATATTTATCAGCTAACTCGTCTCAAGCTCTTTCCAACCTTTCAAAAAACTCAAACACACACACACACACACATACACACACTCTCTCTCTCTCTCTCAACCTCGTGAGGTCGTTGGATAGATGCCGCCATGTACTTAGCGGGTTACATCTAGCAGAAATAATCCTGGCGAATATCAATAATGTGGATTCCCCTTGCAAAATAGAAAATCGAAATATCTGGAGAAAGTACCTCCCATCAGATTAGAGTATTTTCATCTCTCTTTGATAACGAAGAAAAGAGTCCTATTAAGGCCGACTCTTGCAGCTATTGTTGATTGTATTGGTGGTGGATTCTTTTTTTTAATGGATGTTACCGCCACTCATGCTGCCGGTGCAGTTGGTGTTGTTAATGTTTTGTCATGTTATTAAAATACGTATACTCAATTATTGCAACATCTGCAATATTCCGATAGAGATATTTTGCTCAGAGTTGAAAGCATTTTACATTCTTAACCATCTTGTAAGCGCACGAATCAATAATGGGTATCTTACGTTATCTTCTTCACGTTGTCCCTTACCCCATCCCCACACACGCGCGCACACGCGCACACACACACACACAATCACTGTTTTGTCTCACAAAGAATGTTTCAACTTTCGTCCATCCCTAGGTACGTCAGTGACGCTTCACAGAGATCTAAGCAATGTCTTAATGGTCTTCGTATGATCGTCTGCCTATGTGTTGTTACTTCCTTTAAAAAAAATCAAACCAAGTTGATTTTGTATCATCATCATCATCACTTTTTTTCTTTTCTTATTTTCTTTTTACAATCGCTTCTTCAAAATCGCATGATACAAGGATAATTCAATAGCATCTTATGTTAAAAGAAGTACTCACTTGTTGGGGTCATTGCATGTTTGGTAACTTTTTAAGCCACTTACCTCGCAAACTCTGGATAAAACACAAACACACACACACACACACACACACACACACACACTTTACAACTGGTATAAGATGCGCTGAACGGCGGTTTGGTCGTCAGATTTGGCATAAGTCTTTCTCAATGAAAGTGTTTTCAGTCCGAGAGAAATTGCAAGGTGCATGTCGAACCAGCTTTCTACCAAATTATTTGGGAAATCTGGTGGCTCTGCCGGAAGATTTGTAAGACTTTCCTTCACCTTTTAACGCCTCGTAAACAGCTCTTGGTTACTGACAACAACCCTCCTCGCCTCGATAACTTTTGTGCTGAGGTAACGTATGACATGATCTTTTCTACTTCATTCGTTGATTCTCGTAGTTTAATCTTAATTATTCGGTGTCAACATTTTCCTTAAATCTTCCTAAAATTATCATTGTTTAAATGTATACTCTACTTACATAATAAATCTGCGCAGATTTTTGTTCTTTTCATGATAATAAATACAAGCGACCATTCGTTAATTTGTTGATATAATTTCGACTGATCAAACCTATTAATGAGAAAGACTTAATTTAGATCTTAATAAACAATCACATTACTACTGTAAATTGAATACATATATATATATATATATATATATATATATATATATATACATAGAAAATACTCGATTTCCGGTCTTATGCCTGATAAGCCTATGATTTGCATTTTTGGGAATCTCTAGTGCTTTAGTGTTTACATATATCTGTTCTCAAACTAGAACACGAAAATTCATATCCAAATAATGTGCTACAAATACAATTCGTATCACCTTTACGTATTTCACCTTGTAATGAGACATTCTTGAGGAAGAAATAAAACTGTATTCTTTCTCATTTGTCATTTATCAGCACACCCATAATACGTATGAACGTTTTTGTTGCCGTTATTCCTGTAATACTTCCTTTTAGTTGATGACTAGGCATCAAATATCGCCTATACTTCTGGGGGCACATGATACAAACTGAAAACTCTTCTTTGAAAGAGCCCCAGGACGACCGTAAACCATTTGAGAGGACACAAATGTTAGTCCCCCTAAAATACTTTGTTTCATTACTATATTAAAGTTTAAGATGCCTCAAATCCACAAAACATTTATTCAATTTATCCTTTTTTACATACAGTTCAAATAACATGCTCTGAAAGCAATTTTGGGTGTATTTTAAGGAATAAAATGCGGTTTGGTTTTGTTTGGTTTTTTTTACCATGCAAGGAACATGAAATTTAAAATTGTTACACCTTCTAGAATTCTTGACTATATCTCTATGAAATGGAATATATTTCATGTTGGTGTGATCCTCTCAATCATGTCAGTGAATTAGCATAGAGACATCATACTCATTTGCCTCATGTCTTTCAACATTGCAGCATGTCATTATTTTACAAGACATTGTTTTGCTACACCTATTTTCTGAGCACTAGTGCTACAGAAAATTATTTTTGTATTTCTTTCGTTCAAAAAAGATATAACAGCAATAACAACGACAACAAGGCATTTGGGATGATTGTTTTGCAGTCAAGTGGTGATCATATTTGTGATTGTCCATCTCAGTTAGGACGCTTGCAAACTCTTCTTGAATCAGATCCTTATATCAAATTTTTATAAGTTTATTAGCGCTGGTTAAACAATCTCACTAAACACACACACACAACAAGTTGAACGCTAAAACTATTCTGATACTTGTGTACAATTCCTTCCCTGATTTGATTTCCCAGAGTAAAAGAAAAGAAAAGAAAAGAAATAGGTGAATTTCTTCATGGTCAGTTGGAGTGGACCGAGCATGGCTACACTGGATGTACTGGTCATTTTCATCACGTTGATAGTTACGCCTCGCAAAATGTCTGCTAGGAACTCGACATCCATCAACTATCCGGAAGCAGAAACGGCTCCAATACCGACAGTTGATGTCGCAGCTCAAAATTTGACAACCACATCAAGGAAAGGTCTAGGAACTTCACTTTACCAAAGGCCAACGTTTGTTGCAGAGTTGCAAACGAGCATACTGTCGATGGAGGCCGAGAATGCACGTTCGTCTTACACGCCCGGAAAGGATCAGACCGATACAACGCATTATATTGACATTAGAGCACAGTGGAGCAGTGAAAATCAAACGACACCTTTTATTGACGCTGATTGGGCATGGCAGCCGATCACGTGGTCATTGCGAATTGGAATCCAAGCTTTCCTCTCCGTGCTCGGCATCGGCGGGAATGCGCTGGTCATGGCGGTTCTCTTTATACGTCGAGGTGTGGGGAGAAGCTCCGCGGACACTCTCGTCGGGAATCTTGCTACGGCGGACTTTCTAACGTCTGTCTTCATATTCCCGATCCCGATAGCTGTTCGCGTCCCAAAAACGATCATTGCGGAAATGTACTGTCGCTTTGTTTTCACCTCATTCTTCCTTTGGGTGAGCATCTTGAGTTCGATCTTCACGTTGACTGCTGCATCGCTGGAGCGATATGTCGCAGTGGTCCACCCAATCCGTTGGAGCCGCTACAAAAGACGCCAAAGAGTGATTCTTGGCATCGTTCTCATCTGGTTTGCTGCTACGGGCTTGCCTTTTGATCACCTAGTCGTTACTGGCGTTGACGAGGCGTTAAGGTCTTGCCAAGTCGAGCATGCAACCTTCGCGGGGCAGATTGTCCTTGCAATAGCTTCTTTCGTTTTCGGCTTCGTGTTTCCGGCCTCGACAATGCTAGTCACACAGCTTTTAGCTGCTCGCGCTCTCTACCAACAATCCAAACGTTTTAAGGGGACCTGCGAACGTGGCGACCAATCAACTGCATCGTTTAGACATCTTGTGGCCATGAATCGAGTTTTGGGAATGCTCCTGATCGTTATCATTATCTATATTCTTTGCTGGGGTCCGAACGCAACCGCTTTCTTTCTGTACAACTTGCACGTCCTTGAACCTAGCTTTCTCTATGGACCAGTTGATCGTGTTCTTACGGCGCTTGCCCTGTTTAACTCTTGCGCCAATCCCATCGTGTATTTGGTCTGGAATGCGCAATTCCGCTCAGCTCTAGTAAAATTCTTCACCGGCACGAAAATAAGCAGTAACGCCCTTTTTGGTTTACAGGAAGAATCAACTAGGAATAGCCAAGTCAAATTGTTTTAGTGAATACCATCTGTCTTTTGCTCTCTTTTTTTTTCTATTCCCGACTTTCCTCACTTTCCCGCACTCTTTGTAGTTGTAAGATTTTCACCCCGACCCCCCCCCCTTATTTTTTCCCTTTCCCTAAGAGATACCGACATGTTACGAGCATAGTCTTTTGAGTAGGTACCTCCATTTTTTTTTTTTCGCAGAGTGTATAGATAGAGTGTGTGTTTCTTTATGTACTAAACATGTAGACATGAACATGTTGTTATCCCTGTCTGGCTATGTATATTATCAACGACTCACATGTTAAATTTATCATATTGTTATATGTACATTCTGTTGAAAAAAAAAAAGTGATTTTAAAGTTTGAAATTTGAAAATGGCTGTCTCAAGAAAGTATGATGGCCAGCTGAAACAACTATAAGAGATGGCCTTCCAGCTTCAAACGCCATTGTTGAGATGGTTAACTGTTAAAACAAACCAGACTCTTCTTCTGCTAGTTATTCTTACAGAACAAAGAACTAATCCTGCAATGATCTTTGCTGGTACGACAGTGACTCTCAGGATGATGAGGATACACGTCAGGGAAAGTATAAATCTAATGATAGCAGTGGTAGAGATGATAATATATGTGACTGTGACTCTCATATACGGGAACTCCATTTTATGTCCCATCTGAGGGACAAAATGTTTTGCCTCTTACTATAGAGGGGACGGAATGCTTTTACACAACATAACCTACATCGAGTTGATGTAATCATGTCCTTTCTCCCGCGAGGGATATGATGTAAAGAGAGATGAATGTCTGAAAGAAGAAACTCATTCCCTCAGGAGGAACATGTTGATTCTTTATGGACACTAACTTGGTGGAAGGTTCATGTCTAAGCACTTGTTCAACAGTCAGTGGAACACAAAAGAAGTCAGTCGAGTGAACGAGTTTATGGTCGAATCTATAGCATATGCATTTTTCATTTCATGGATTTCTCGGCCCTGAAAATGGGGGCTTTCTCAAAGACAAGAAACCTGTTATACGGCACCATTTTGTAAAATTAAAGATGGCGAAAACATAGGGGTAAGGGCAAATAAAATCTTTTTTTTCTGATATCTTTAAACAATGACGTTGCCAAAAATGTATAGTTTTTATTCTCTTCACACAAATCCGGCGAAATTACAGGGTGAACTTGACAAGCATATTGACTATATGCGACCGATCGAGTGTGGAATTCCAGAATTCAGCAATCATTGCTCTTTGATATTTCCATTAATAAATTTGTCTCAAGGATTGCAACATCTCTTCATATGCCAAGTTCATATGCGAAAGGCAAGAATATACAAATAATGTTTTCGATATAATGAATAAGTGGATACATGGCTGACTGAAAATTAATTAGCATTGAATGCGAAGAAAAGTACATGTTGTACGTTTCTCATGTTAGATTCAAGGTAACGAACTTTGTTCTAAACGCTTGTTTATTCAAGACAAAAGCAAATCTAACGCTTAGAAAATTGCAAGTACCTGGTTGTCACACTTAATGAACGCCTTGGTTGAGGTTTATGCAAACAGATAGTTCTATCTCTTTGTGCGCCAAGGTGTAACCCGCTGAGTGCCATATTTTTTTTTTTTTTTGAGACTGCAACGTAGGCATTCAAGGCTGACACCGATGTAGTCGGTTCTCTGTAGATGTTTTCCAGAAAGAGGCAGAAGTGACCGAAATTATGCTGGCCACTCTGACTAGCTTAGTCCATGCAGCCAGCTCCCCAAAGGCATGTACACCAAGACCATGTCCAGAGAGTCCATATCCAAGCCAGAGTGTGTGGATCGACAGGTTAGCATTGTTTTGCAGGATCATCAATTGGTTGCCCTGCAGAATGGCTGCCTCAAAAAAGTATGATGGCCAGTTGAAACAACTATAAGAGGTGGCCTTCCAGCTTCAAAAGCCATCAGTGAGATGATTAGCTTTTAAAAAAATCCAGACTCTTCTTCTGCTAGTTATTCTTGCAGAACAAAGGACTGAATCCTGCACTGATCTTTGCTGGTACGACGGTGAGTGTCAGGATAATGAAAACACACAGAGAAAGCATTAATCTGATGATAGCGGTGGTGGAGATAATCTATGTGATTGTGGCTCTCACACACTGGACCTCCATTTAAAGGACAAGTTCACCTTCATTAACATAAGGATTAAGAGAATACAGCAATATTAGTAGAACACATCAGTGAAAGTTTGAGGAAAATTGGACAATCGATGTAAAAGATATGAATCTTTAAAACTTTTGTGTTGGAACCGCTGGATGAGGAGACTACTAAGGCTCGTGATGTCATATGAGTACAACAGTATAAAGAAAATGTAAAGAAAATTCAACATATTTTCACTTTCTTCGCATAATAAAAGAGCACTTGACTTGCCTCTTTCTAAAGGCAATGGGAATAGTATTACCCATAACATAATTTATGTCAGTAACGAGTCAAGGGAATGTGTACTTTTTTCAAAAGGTGAAATTTTGTGAAATTTTCTTTATATTTTCCTTATACAATGTATTGTTGTACGCATGTGACATCATACACTGCAGTAGTCTTCTCATCCAGCAGTGACTGCACAAAAACTTCAAAAATTCATAACTTTTGAACGGATTGTCCGATTTTCCTCAAACTTTCAATGATGTGTTCTACTAATAGTGCTACATTCTCTTAATCCTTATGTTAATGAAGGTGAAGTTGTTCTTTACTGTCCTATCTGAGGGACAGAGTGTTTTGCCTCTGTGTTTTGTGTTTTTAGGGACATTGCCTAATACGTCGAGCCGAAATCAATCCTGTTCTTTCTCCGATGATAATGTAAAGAATGATGGGCCCCTGAAAGAGTAAACCTCATTTCTCTCATGAACGTTGGTTCTTTATGGACACTGGCATAGAGAAGAGCTCATGTCTGAACACTTGTAAAACTGACGGTCAGTGAAACAAAAACAAAAAAAAGTCAGTCAAGTGTGTTTATGGTCGAATCTAGTTTATCCATATTTAACTCTTGGAATTCTCGGCACTGGGAATGGGGGCCCGTTTAGATGTCAAAATAAAATTTCTAGGTGATTTGGAAGACGAGATATGAACGATAATCTGTTTTTCGGCAGATATCTCTGTAGAATCCATGATGGAGATCCACATAGGGTAAGGCAGATGGAAACTTGTTTTTCTGATATGCTTAAACAATAACGTTGCCAAAAATGTATAATTTTGATACTCTTCATACAAATCCGGCGAAATTACAGAGTGAACCTGACTAGCATATCGACTACAATGCGACCGATGGAGTATGGCATTCCACAGTTCAGCATTCTTGGCGCATTGCTCTTTGGTATTTCCATAAATGCTTATTTCGCTGTCTGAAGGGTTGTAACATATCTTTGTGCGCCAACGACACATTCATGTATGCAAAAGGCAAGGGTACAAACAGTGTGGTCGATATTTTCAATATAGGAAGCTTTGTGGATACAAGGCTGACTGAAAACAAAGATAGCTCTGAATGCGAAGAAATGCGAGTTTCTGACGTCAGATTCGAGAACTCGAATTAAAGAGATTTGGTTTTTGTAACACTTGCATGATAACATTAAAGACAAAAACAACTCTAACCAAGTGCTAAGGCATAGAAAAGCGAAATACTTGGAGGTCATGCTTTATAAACACTGTGTCTGCGAAAAGGGGGATGCTGTCAGGTGAAATGTCCATTCCTTTTTAGAATAGGTACAAACACGAAAAGGTATAATAGTTTCTGTTTTTTATTCTGCTATGATTCAGTAAATACTAGGAGCTAGGAAGTTTTTGCTGTTCATGTAAACTCTTCCAGGCCCAGAAATTTGACGAAGAGGACCCAAAAATGCGTATCGTCCAACGATCTCCTTTAATCCACATCCAGACATAGTTAAACCACGCCTTGCTTCATGTAGACATTCTTATAGATTATTGTCAATAACAGAGCATTTGTGACCCCACTGAATACTACAATATTGCTCGAATGGTTCAGTTGGCATCTGTGGAGCTGACCCGAAATGCCCCCTTCCCCTAAAAGAAAGAAGGGAGGGGTAAATATCAAGGATGTCGGTGTCCACACATGCAAGTGTTAAAAACAACCCAAATCATGATTGTTTTTGATGTCTTCACGACAGAGGATTTGTTGACCAGTTTATTAACCATGTTAATGATTAGGGTGGATAAGGGGGTAAAATGGTTTAATTTAAATAAAAACTGGCTTTGACAGGGCTGAAGTATACAAAAAAACAAAGCGATCTTAATAATCCGTGGGTCTCACCTTTTCTGAAAAAAGCTTTGCTTTGCATATCTCAGCCATTATAGAGCCAATTTTCATCCAACATACTTTGAATTCCTCTTCAAATTATGTGTTCTTTCATGTTTCGCAGTAGATTTCTCATCATCTCAAAGAATCATCATCAAAAAACGTTGGGAAACCTGAAGCCCCACCTCAACCGAAACTTTCGTGAGTTTATCTGTCTGCATGTCGTGCAAAGGTTTGGCTTCATTCCATAGGCCCTCGACAGGTTTATTCCTTCGGTCTGTCAAATAATGTTTGTGCATTTAGTAACAAGGTCTCCCTATAAGGTCGATTAAGCAACTAGAAAGCGCCATTGTAACTCGTCAGCATTGCGAGACACATAGTCACAATGTTAGTGCAGTTCACTAGCGCAGGATCGCGTGTGTGCATGCCGCACTATTTGCGAGTCCATGTTTACAAAGTAACACGCAACATTGAATTTGTCTGCCTGATTTATCAGACAATGCTGAAACTTATCGATATTTCATCCAAGGAGAATTAACCCTTTAAAGCACAGGCTGTTTGACCCTTCCTAGGCCCAAGGAGAGGGGGGCACATTGTGCCCCTATATGTATCTTTTTTTTTTCACAATTTCATGTATTATCGTCATATTTTGACACATGGGTAGAGCAACTCGTACTCTACATGAACGTATATTTGCATTTGCTCAAGGTCACCGATGGAGGGCGCTATTCATCCAAATACAAAAAAAAAATACACTGGAAAATGATAAAAACATGATTTTTCTGTATAATTCTGTTATCACCAGTATGTCTTCTTATTGACCAATTGTTTTTATATTTGCCACAAATGATAAGTAATTGGAGTCTTAATATTTGTTATGGTTGAAATGCTCAGGGTCATCACATGGGGGCGCTATTCATAACATAACATCGGAGCCCTCTATTTCTTAACATAACATAACTTAGAGAAATGCATTGTGAGACCTGTAATGAAATGTTTGGGATAGGTACATGTATAATTATCACATTTCATATTTGCATAATATTGGAATTTTTAGTTTGCAGATTGATAATGTGATAAACAAATGATATTACAGGCATGAACATGGGTGAAGGAAACAAATTAAAACAAAATAGAAGGGCAATTTTTGGAAAATACTATTGTTTTCAATTAGGCCTATGTCCATTATATCTGTTGTGTTATGCCTCTGTCACATAAAAGCAAAGGAAATAATAAGAAAAACTTTCCAGGATCATAATTATTTCACACTTTGCTTCTTCAGTAAATTTCAGCGAAGAAACATCCATTTCATACACTCTAATATTGTTATTTGAAATTGGAACAGAAAAAACGTGCGAAATCTGACTGACATGGAAGTCAGTTTGGTTACAGCTCGTTATTCCGAAGGTTCGTTATTCCGAATTTCATTTTCGGATAAACGAATCTCCGGAATAACAAACCTTCGGAATAACGCTTCAAATGTTCGGATTAACGAACCCTTTTTCATTTCCGGATTAACGAACCGCTAAGTATAGGGATTTTTTTTTTTTTTTTTTTTTTTTTTGCTTCGGATTAACGACCCTTCGGAATAGCGAACCTTCGGAATAGCGAACCTTCGGAATAACGAATAGCACTCGTCAGTTTATGGTTTCCATCTCAACCAGCAATGTTATATATATATATATATATATATATATATATATATATATCTATAGGTAGATTATGTATCAAAATACATGCAAAAAGATTTTTTTAAAAGTCACCAAATTTCGTTGAAATTGGATTAAGGGTGAAGGTGTGGCAAATAAAAACCTAGTAGGGGCACAATGTGCCCCCCCCCCCCCGAGTTTTATAGGGTTACAGAAAAAAATTGGTATACTGTAAGATTGTATATAGATATTTTCCATATAAATGCAATCATGCAGTTTACAAGTTTAAAAGGGAAGGCTAGTAACTGATCAGTGGGAATCAGTGGAAATGCTGGGAGATGATTGTTCCAATCCTTATGGGATTCATTCAAGAGTTCATTGTATATCTATTGTTGTGTGAAAATAATTTGCTTCAGAACGGTCTCATATTCAAGTAATGTGCAGATTAATGCTCCGTCACTGACCAGGGACGCTAACCTGGAAGCATTAAACTGCACATTACTTGAATATGAGACCATTCTGAAGCAAATTATTTTCACACAACAATAGATATACAATGAACTCTTGAATGAATCCAATAAGGATTGGAACAATCATCTCCCAGCATTTCCACTGATTCCCACTGATCAGTTACTAGCCTTCCCCTTTAAAGGGACTGTACATTACTGGTTGAGGTGGGGATTCATGTTTTGAACATTCCTAAGTGAGATAATGAGAAACCTCTTGTGAAATATGAAAGAGCATGTAATTTCAAGAAAGATTCAACGTTTATTTGATGAAAATTGGTTTTGAAATGGCTGAGGTATCCAAGAAAAAAGTGGTAATAGTAAAGGGCGACAGGCCACGCCTTTATTCGGATCTCTTTGTTTCACCTTGTTTTTGGATATCTCAACCATTCCAAAACCGATTTTCATCAAATAAACTTTTGATACCACTTAGAATTGCATGCTCTTTGACATCTCATAGAGTTGTTTCTGAATATCTCTCATAACGTTAAATGCTAAATCCTCACCTCGACCAGAACTGTACACACCCTTTAAAGGGCGTATATAATGAAATGATGACGTCACTCCACATTTCACTGACATATTGGTTTGATGATGCAGAAGATACAATCTTTGTACTTCATGTTATGTAATTCTATCGTTCAACTAGAAATAAATCAATAATAAATAAACAAGCCGCAAGTATTCTTAATGTTGAGTTGACAGAAGTGATTCAGTTGTTTCAAACACTTCCGGTACTCAGTGCTCCTCCTTTGATAAAACAAGATCGTTCCAATAAACATAAGAAAACTATGAAATCCCTGTTTGTGTGAAGAAAAACAATATTTTGTTATAGTAGAAAATTGAGGGAATTATTGCTTTGTGTGACTGTTAAGAATTACAAACAAAACAAGTCCTAGGATTATCAAAATGAACAAATATGCTAAGGAAAATCAGTTCAATCGAGTAGCCAGTTTCATGTTTCTCTTTTATTCTCACTCAGATCCTTATGTTTTGCTCGATTCTCTGAATAATGAACTTAAGTTGGTGTTTGAGTGGATTCAGGCAAATAAATTGTCGCTTAACATAAATAAGACCAATTATATGGTTTTCAGTAACACAATAAAATCTCTTCCAGGTTTAGTTTTAATGAACGGTTTACAATTAAATCAAATAGATTCAACAAAATTTTTAGGCATTTATATTGACAGTAACCTTTCATGGAAGGTACATGTTGATTATTTATGTAAATTGTTGTGCAAGAATGTTGGAATTATTCACAAACTGAAATATCTCTTCCCAAAGCCAATATTGCATTCTCTTTATACAACTTTATTATTACCTTACTTGAATTACGGAATATTAGCCTGGGGGAATTGCTCAAAGACTAAAATTGATATGTTATTTTTGGTTCAGAAAAAGGCCTTGCGGATTATAAATCGAGCACAATTTTTTGATCATACTGATGAATTGTTTGTTTCAAGTAAATTGTTAAAAATTTCTGATTTGTATTTATATCATGTTGGAATTTTCATGTATAAGTTGAATACTGGTGACCTTCCTAGTATATTTTCCTCAATGTTTGTGAAGAACAGTGATATTCATACTTACCCTACAAGACACAGTGAATCCTATCATTTTTCTCCTGTTCGTACAGTTTTAGCCCTTAAGACAATTACATCTACCGGCCCTTCTTTCTGGAATGAGTTAGATTCGGTTCGGTTGCACTCAAGTTCTTTAAGCTCCTTTAAGAAAAATCTCAAAGCCAATTTTCTAAAATCCTATGTGTAATTATTTCGCCGTAATCGCTTAATTTTTATTTATTTTTTTTTTTTTGCATATACTTAAATGATGCCTTGCTCGGATGACCTCACCAGTTTGATTAACTTGCTACTTTTTTAAGCATTTATACCATAAGTTAATCATAAAACATTATATACTATACTTTGTACATCCCGTAAACATAGTAATATTCTCGATATTTTGAATTTTGCATGTTACGTCACTTCTGACTTTGATACACTGTACTAAAACCCTATGTTATATTTTTGGAACCCACATCCTACAAGCTTTGCTTTTTAGTGGGTTCCTCATATTGCACGTTAATTATAATCATTATGTCCTTATACATTTGTGCATTATTGGTTCAAACTGACCATTGTGTGAAAAAAACTTTTCTGCTTCAAATCAAATGGAATATAAAACTTGTACGAAATGTGGAATATGGAACGTGAATAAAAAAAAAAAGAATGTTACTGATTTGTGTGTACTGAATTGACAGTGGATTCTCGATAATGACTATCTCCTCAAACCCAGTAAAATTCCTTTAGTACGTCGAGAATGCAAAGACAGTGAAGAAAGACGATAAAATCTAAGTTTTGGGACTAGTAAGGAAAATCATTGTTTTTTATCAAGATTCTGTGACGTTAATGTTCTTTATCACAACAGACACAAGATCCCACTTTAGTAATCAGTTTCAACTGAAATTAATGCCATCATCCAGACTAAATTATTTTGGTATTTCCCATGTGGTTTTAAAAGAGAGAGAGAGGGAAAAAAGGGGTTTGACATCAAATAAAAATGCATGGTAATGATAGCCCTTCTCAGAAAACTGCAATACCTTCAATGCAACAACTAAGTTTAGGTCAATGACGTGAGTGCCATGGCAAGTAAAACATAATGTCTATTCATCAAAATCAAATTATGAAAAAGGGAAGTCCATGATGTTTGACAATATTAATTTCCTGCCATTTGTACAAACCTATGATACTTATTGGGATCAAAGGTATACACCAAATAGGACTGTTATTTGCCTTTAGCTAATACGATGACTAAAAGTAAATCAAGAAAAAAAAACGATTTTTTTTTTTTCAAAATCTTTTCTTCCTACGTTCCAACATCTTTTTAATTTTTGCTTGTTAGTTTTATATCTAAATGATCAAATACGATGTGAATTACTTCATAAAGACATCTAGAATGTTGGGCCAGACCCCATGGGGCAAGTTGAGCCATGGCTGAACTTGTCCCATAAGGGTCTTGCTCTTTTACTTACCCAGTCTTAACTCTATAAGAGGTCTTCATAAATATACAAATTCTGTGCATTCATTGTTTAATCTTTCAATGATTGAATTGGCACCCCTGAGTTTTAACGCATATTCTATGAGGCGGAATAAAACAAAATGATTCAATCATTACATATGCAAAAACTTAGATGGAAATGTATACACCCAACATGTCAATTTTTGAGGGAAGCAAGTATGCATTAAGTAATCTAAAGATTCTCTAAAATACATATGCACGTTGATTTGTGCTGACTTAAAGGCATAATTTACCATTTGCAGATGAAACAAGAACTCATCATTAGTGCTTAAAAATAGTTCTAAAATGTGAGTTAGGGATAGAAACAACCACTGTAAAAATTAGAATCCGTATAATCGATGTTAAGTATTGTTAAATACACAAAATGTGAACAATAGTTATAATAAGAATGCTTCCAGATTAAACTGTCTACAGTTATGGTTTATTGAAAAAAATACTGATATTTCCTTATATTTTACGCTTTATTGCAAAAATCTTACATGGTAGGATGTTTTGTGATACAACAGACATACACATATGCATCAAATGTGATATCTTGAATATTTTTAAAATCACTGCTCCCAAAGGTAAACTGGACCTTTAAGATATCCTCAACATCACTTTTGTGGAGAAACAAATATCTAAAAAAATTCCATGTACTTTAAATAATTTTTCTTCTATTTTTCTTAATGTTACTTGATACGCTCACAAAAATCCTTCCAAACGAATATTCCTGTTGTGACCTCATCTGTCAATCATTGCTACAGTACATGTACTGACATGTTAAACAAAATACAATGGAATGTAAATTACCCTCAACTCAGCATAACTTGCATGTTTCTGTGATATCAATCTGAATAACAAAAGACATGACGAGAGAATATTACTCCCTTAAAAAGGGTAACGTTTTGGCACAAATATTTTTTTTCTTTCACGAATAAAGACGGACATTATCTCATCTACACCTGATGACACACTGTTGTGAATGTGCGTGTGAGTGTGACAATTTGCATGTATGTGTGTGTGTGAGCGCGTGTGTGTGTGTGTGTGACTGTATGCGCATGCGTATGTTTGACTTATTAGTATACAAATCGGGTATGTGCACGTATTCCTGGGAGATAGGCTGTGTATTATATACATTCTACCACGGCGCCGAGGGGAGTCAGAGAGTTTGCAGTCTTCAGGACCGACAGGACGAGTGAAGGTCATTTCGTGTCTTACAGTCTTCGAGTTCTCTATCCTCATCGGCTCGCTGCCCAATCTGTGTTCATCATCATGGCTAGAAAAATCATCGTCGGTGTTCTTCTCCTCTTATCTCTGACATCAGGTATGCACGCTCTTCACATCTTATGTTCTTATTTCTATCCGTAGTAAGGTACTGAAGGTAGGGGATCTGATACTCCCGTTACATAGAGGTCGGATTCGTTTTTTTTTTTTTTTTTTTAAAGGTAAATTGTGGGTTTCCAGCAACCCTTAACATCATATGGGAATTCGAAGTTTCCTTCAAAAATTGTGAGCTAAATTTTGGGGCTAAAATTACAGAAACAAGGAAAAGCATTTGTGCGCAAACAGTGATGATTTTCAACACGAACCAAACAGCGAACAAATTCACGCAGAGTTTTAGAACCAGCTAACGACTTTTGAATAACGATGTCTTCATATAGTTTGTACTTTAGTGGGAAATTGGCAAAATACTTCGTGAAACTTTATGTTCAATAAATTTATCAACAAAAGAGGGTGCCGAGCATTGACCAATCAGATTGTGAGGTAAAGCATACATACGATTGCGATGAACAGTGCACCACCCTGATCTCCACTGGAAGTACAATGTACTGCTCTACCAATTTAACAGTGCATAGAGATCATTGCAGTACGTGCACCGACAATATTGCGATGACTATAATATACATGTATTTGAATTCCGACATTAAATCCTAAGTCATGTTATTTTCTATTGTATTTTTCAAGCCATGTCTAAACATAAATTGTGTTAAAAGGTTGTTGGAAATTCATTGCTTCCTGATGAACTTATTTGCATTTAGAAAAGAAAAGAAAAGAAAAGGAAAGAAAAGTTTCATTAGAAATGTTAGGGTAACGATGGGGAGGGCAGATCATGTTGGGAAGATCTGTGTCATCTTGTCTGTACCAAAATGGATGTCAAGGATAATACGTACGGGGTGAAGTAGAAAGGCAAACTACCCCTCCAAGAAACAGACTAACAACAAATGTTATATTTTTTCATGTCATGCGTAAACATGAATTGTCTTAAAAGGAATTCATTCGGATGTTAAAGGTTTACATAAAAATTCCGATAAAAACATCGTGATTAGAAATGCAAACAGCATGCGTGAATGCTTTTATTTGCAGCTAGAGAAAAAAAAAGCAAAGCGAACAAAAGAAAAGTTAGAAATGTTAAGGGTGACAATGGGGAGGGAAGATAACGCTCTATCATCTTATCTATACCAAAATGGATGTCAAGAACGAGATAGGGGTATATAAGGTAGAAATAGAGACTTACCATCCAAGGAGCAGACAAACGCACATAATTATTTTCTATTGTCTCTTTTCATGATAATGTGTAAACATGGATTGTGGTGAAATATGTTGATAATTCATTTGCATGTAAAAGGTTTACATAAAATATTCCAGTAAAAACATCATGACTAGAAATGCAAACAGCACGCAGGAATGCTTCTATCCCTGTCTATTCTTCCTGCTAAAATTGTTTGTAATTAGAGAAAGAAAAAGAAAAGAAAAGAAACGAAACAAAAAGAAAGTCTTGCTTCATGAGAAATGTTTAGGGTTACAACGGGAAGGAAAGATCCTGCTCTATCGCTTTGTGTATACTAAAATGGATGTGAAGAACGAGGTGGGGTGAAGTAGAAATACAGACGTCCTCTCCAAGAAACAAACAAACACACACAATTATTTCCTATTGTGTTTTTCATGCCATGTGTAAACATGGGTTGTGTTGAAGATTGTTGATTATTCATTTAGATGATAAAGGTTTACATGATAAAGTACGAGGTGGGAGGGAAGTGCAAATACAGCGTCCACCTCCAAGGAGCAGACAAACACATGTTATTTTTTATTGCATTTTTCATGCCATGTGTAAACATGTATTGTGTTAAAAGCAGCGTGATGAAAAATGTAAACAGTAATATGAAAATGATTCTGTGTTTCCTGCGTGCTAAACTTATTTGTTAGTGGGGAAAACAAAAGAAAAGTCTCGCTTCATGAGAAATGTTAAGGGTGATAATGGGGAGGGAAGATACCGCTCTGTTGCCTTGTCTGTACTAAAATGCATGTCAAGGACGAGTAGGATTGATGTAGAAATACAGAATTCCCTCCAAGGAGCAGACAAACACACATAATTATTTCCTATTGTCTTTCTCATGTCATGTGTAAACATGTGTTGTGTTGAAGATTGTGGATTATTCATTTAGATGTCAATGGTTTACATGATAAAGTACGATGTGGGAGGGAAGTGCAAATACAGCGTCCACCTCCAAGGAGCAGACAAACACATGTTATTTTCTATTGTATTCTTCATGCCATGTGTAAACATATATTATGTTAAAGATTGTTGGTTATTCATTCGCATGTGAAGTGTACATAACAATTCCAACATCAAAACCAGCGTGATGAAAAATTGTAAACAGTAATATGAAAATGATTGTGTGTTTCCTGCGTGCTAAACTTATTTGTTAGTGGGGAAAACAAAAGAAAAGTCTCGCTTCATGAGAAATGTTAAGGGTGACAATGGGGAGGGAAGATACCGCTCTGTTGCCTTGTCTGTACTAAAATGCATGTCAAGGACGAGTAGGATTGATGTAGAAATACAGAATTCCCTCCAAGGAGCAGACAAACACACATAATTATTTCCTATTGTCTTTCTCATGTCATGTGTAAACATGTGTTGTGTTGAAGATTGTGGATTATTCATTTAGATGTCAATGGTTTACATGATAAAGTACGATGTGGGAGGGAAGTGCAAATACAGCGTCCACCTCCAAGGAGCAGACAAACACATGTTATTTTCTATTGTATTCTTCATGCCATGTGTAAACATATATTATGTTAAAGATTGTTGGTTATTCATTCGCATGTGAAGTGTACATAACAATTCCAACATCAAAACCAGCGTGATGAAAAATTGTAAACAGTAATATGAAAATGATTGTGTGTTTCCTGCGTGCTAAACTTATTTGTTAGTGGGGAAAACAAAAGAAAAGTCTCGCTTCATGAGAAATGTTAAGGGTGACGACACTGATGGGGAGAAAAGATCCCGCTGCATGTCTGTTGTCATATCTATACCAAAATGGATATGAAGGATGTGAAATTATTTGTAATTATAGAAAGGAAAAGGAAAGAAAAGAAACGAAACGGAAAGAAATTTAAAGTCTTTCGTCATAAGAAATGTCTAGGGTTACATCGAGAAGGAAATATCCTGCTCTATCGCTTTGTGTATACTAAAATGGATGTGAAGGGCGAGGTGGGCTGAAGTAAAAATACAGACGTCCCCTCCAAGAAACAAAGAAACAAACATGAGTATTTTCTATTGTCTTTTTGTCATGCCATATGCAAACATGGGTTGTGTTGCAGATTGTTGGGTATTCATTTACATGAAAAACCCGATAAAACCACGTGATTAGAAATGCAAACAGTATGCGTAAAGGCTTCTATGTATCCTTGCTAAACTCATTTTTGATGAGATAAAAGACAAGAAAAGAAATCTCGCTTCGTATTAAAATAGTGACTACGGGAATTGAAGATTGCACACTATACCACAACGGATGGCAAGGTCAAGGTCTGTGGGAAGTACAAAGACCCCCCACCCCCAAAAAAGGGACCAAACACACATAATTATCTTCTATTGTCTTATGCATGCCATCTTGATATCTGAAAAACGATTCCTTACTTCCTCTGTCAACCAAACATATACGGTCCTTGCAGTTATGGCAGTCTGTTATGGTACGATATATAGGTTATCTCATTCTACCAGGGAGGTGGGCCCTTTCTGGTTCTACCTTTTCCGAGGGAGTTTTCGCTACACGACGGGAAGACCGAGAATACATGGGAGCAATCAGCTTTGACAGTCCTCGTACTCGGACTCCCGTCCCCATATCTAAGCAGTTTCGATTTCCTGTACAGGACGGAGACGTATGGACAAGATCGCTGAATGGCTGGCTGGCTGGCTGGCTCACTCCTGCCCAGCGTCGGGACCGAACGCTATTTTGGCCAAGTACCGTACTCGTTTTCCCCAGGACGGGACGTTTCTCGGATTTGATCATGCGCAGAAGCATATTTTGCACACGGCACGCTCAACTCCTGGCCGCATCGTGCTTGCGAAAACTCCCTATTGTCACATTGTCAGGGCAACATAATACCAATTGTGATGAATAAAAAGTAGGTCAGATATAAGTTTGGTGCGTATTAAAATGTGCTAAATAAGAAGTATGTAGAATAAATTTTATTACCCGTTCGGGTGGGGTGTCATATTCTTAAAATTTCCTTGTAGCGTAACTGAAAAGTGAAGACGGAACTTGAGCAATCCATTATTATTTTCATCTCTCACAATAGAAATATATTTAACAGAAATTAAGCCACTGTTAGATAATATGACTAAATATATCATATTTTCAGATAGAAACTTATATGAAATCCATGCCATAATCATAACAATAGGCACCACTCATCATATTATGTACCTAGATGATCTGAATCTAATCAAATCAATGATTCGCAAATATAGCATTTAATCATTGAAATTCAGACGGTGTTTGATTAATACATTTAAATTTCTTCAGTCCATATGTTTCCAGCTGGGGAGTCTGGCAAGGTATATCTACGCGACTTGAAGGACCAAATCTTGAAACTGCAGACTTCTCGTTCATGTAAGTATTTTGATACAGCGTGCTAAAATCATTATAGAACATTTTGTCACCAAAAAGCAAAACAAAACAAACAATTTATGTGAATTAAAGGAATATCTCAGCCGGTGTAGTCTCCTCAATAGTACGTTATATAAAGACTGATTGCAAAATGGGCTAAGCGCCGCCCATTTTCAAAACTTTGAAACCTTCACAGTTTTACCTCATTCGCAACAGAGAAAGGATATTCATTGAGGTTTGATTAAAGATATTTTTTAACTATTTTCCATGTTAGCCTATCTTTAGAAGACTGGAAAATCTCACTCGCGCCAAGTGGCATATATGGGTGAAGATTAAAACAAACAGTGAAAGAATCTATACATTGTGCACAGAAAAAAATAAACATACACACACTAACATACCCACACTCGAAGATGGTGATTCTTCTGATGATGATTTCTTGGCAACTTGATTGTCTTCCATTTTTGTCATAATTATTGGCATAGCCGAGGCGATCTACCCTGCGCAAATGGGCATGGCCGATGGTTCAATCAAAGCAGACCAGCTGTCTACCAGTTCCTGCAGATTCCAGATTCCGAACTGTGCAGACCGGGCCAGGCTGGACCAGGATGCTGGTAAGGAGGAAGTGGTGATTTTTTTTTTTTTTTTTAAATTAAACCCCATCTCGTTTTCCATTAACAAAAATCGAGTAAACTAGCCTCAACTCATCATTTCCAACGATGTTTCTTCAATAAGAAATGAGAGCGTACGTTCTTTTTGTCTCTCTCTCTCTCTCTCTCTCTCTCTCTCTCTTAAGTGAGTTTAACTTTCACAAAGACTGGACTTTTCTTATGGGTGTAAAGTACGGAACAACGACCACGCGAAAGAGACAAAAGTTCTTTTTCTTTCATGATGCACCACATGTGACTCGGAAACAAAGGGATCATTCAAAGATTAATGATGAATAACAATAATGCTGAGTGAATAACCCTCCCAAAACCATAAATTGCTTTCTCGTTCTCACAAAAAAGTAGAACCCCCCCCCCTAAATCCGGAGAATGCTCCTATTTGATGCAAAGACATCAACAGTGAGAACGTGTTTTAGAGACTCAAGGGCGCCACCAGCCCTGCATTGAATTTCAAACAGAAATCTTGTTTCTGTAAGAAAAAGCATCTATTAATTTACAGTCGCAATGTAATATCGAAATAAGATATTTATATCGAATAGGTTGAAAGACCAAAATGACAGATACCCAAAATAGAAGAAAAAAAAAGGAATTTTAAAGTAGCATCTCTCTTTGAATTACTAGGTGGTAATCGACAATGTACAACAACGGAATGCCATATTTTAGGTAAAAGTTAATGAAGTTTAGGTAGGCCTACTTATATATGGAGTTCCTAATTTTGAATTGAATTGAGCTGAATTAAATGAAAATGTGATAATGTTTATTCATCAAAGGAAAAGAGGGCCCAGGGGCGTGGTTGGCGGAGAATAGAGATTGGTCACCATGGATACAAGTAGACTTCGGAAGAACCAATCTCGTCTCAGGCGTTATCACACAAGGCAGGGCTGACAGTAACCAAGAGTGGGTGATAACGTTCAGCGTTAAGTACTCACCCGCGTGTGAAGGCGCCCTTTTGGACGTTACGGATGACACTGGTTCTCCACAGGTAGCTTTGGATCATATTTCATTATCTTTTTGAAGACTCAAAATAGGTGTAATGGATCAACCTGGCCACTGTTTAATGTTTCATATTTTCTGAAAGAGCAGTTCCTCTTCTACATTAAAACATATGGGAGATTGCGTGTTGTTGTTGTTGCTGATTTTTGCAGTGCTTCTAGAATTATTTTTTTGTGTAAAATAGTATGATAACTTATGTCTTAGAAGCCCCATTTCAATTCTTTAAAAACTTTTACACCTGTTTCACTTTTAACTCTAACTATTTCTAAAAGGACCGTGCCGCTTTGAAAGTTGGCAGTAGTTATCATCCCATACACTGCCATAAAACGTGCTGATAAAGCATGCACAGTTACAGCTTTATCTGATTATTTCTTCATTGTGTTTTCGATGGAGTTGTAACTTTGAACACTTGGATAGACCTTAAACTTCAGCGCCTCTTTTCTCAGTAAACACTTTTCCAGAGATGGTGTTTTCTCTCTTTATTTAAATAGGTTAGGGAAGTCCATATGTATTGTGTAATACATACTTTTTAAACCTGAACTGACAGGGAAATCAATGTCTGGCGACTTTTTGTTGGTTTTTGTAATGCAGGGTCATATAATGTCTGTGCGTTTGTGTGTTTTTGTCCGTGGTCGCACGTGCTTGTGTGTATTCTAATGCTTATTTTCATGCATTGTGTGCATTTTAATGTTTATTCATTCGTGCATTGAATTACTAGTCTTGTGTAATCCTTGCAGATATTCCAGGGGAATACAGACTCTAACACGAAGGTAACCAACATGTTTCCCAGGCAAGTGTTCGCATGCATCGTGCGGATTTTTCCTCTTGACTGGGAAGGTTTTTCCTGTTCCATGCGATTCGACTTGCTTGGATACGGTATGCCATCACACAAAAGGGTTCAATGTTGTGACAATCAGACATATACATCAGGGCTCGACACTAGCGGTTGCCCGGTGGCCCGGGGCCCCTAAAAAATGTATTTTTGAGCACCAAATTTGTAAAATAAGATATCTTTCGTTGGCCCGATCGGGCATCTATAGACTGCAAAACAAAATTTTATATCCCCTTTATTACGGGCCACCAAAACTTCAAATCAAAAGATTTTAGTTGCCAAGAATGTTAAGGGGTTTTTACACTTGCACATTTTTGCTTTATAGTCCCGTACCAACGGTGGGGCAAAGGGGGGGGGGGGCTTAGCCCCACCGTTGGTACCGGACTTTCCTTAGCCCACTTTCTGTTTACACTTGTTTTTGCCAAAGTGGGCTAGCCAAACCGATAGTCCGGTACTATCTGGCCCTGCAAAACAACAGGGTTAGCACCGCAATTGCGGTGCCAAGAAAGCGAGTGTAAACAGAACGAAAAAATAATCCGGGGCTAAGCGAAGGAGACGAAGTCTGACCCCACTGACCAATCAGAAACGAGGTAATCAAGTGCTGCCGGTGCGTGCGTGTACGTGTACAGTGCGCAGCGTAATCATGAATATTCAAGTTGTTTGGAAATTACCGGACTAAGAAATACGAGTGTAAAAAGGTCAATTTTCTCCTTAGCCCCGGAAAAGAGTTTAGTACGGGACTAATTGGCGAGTGTAAAAAGCTGAAAAAATTGGTACGGGACTAACGATAGTCCTGGGTCAGAGAAAGTACGCGGTTAAGAAACACAAGTGTAAAAAGGGCTTTTGTGTCGAGCCTATATGTATGTATGTATATGTAATATATATATATATATATATATATATATATATATATATATATATATATATATATATATACCTTCTTGTCGGATCTACAGATGACGTATTTGAGACTCATTCTTCTTATGATTTTATATGAAATATAATATTATGTACATACTAATATGAATATAACTCGGTAAAATAGTCTCAATAACCTTGGAATAACTAATAGATACCATGTTTTCGGAGGTACACTAAAAAAAAAAACTAACTTCATGAGTTTATTTACGAATTTCAGGAAAAATGCATTATTTTGATTGAAATTTACATCAAATCAATAGAAGTTAATAATGTGGAATGATGCTGAATTGCTGATATGTTACAGATTTAACTTTTCAACTCGGAAATAATCATGTGTGTGTTTTTTGACAAAGTAACGTTTCAGGTGTACCCAACTACGCTGTATCTTTTTGGATGTACATTATGTAGGCCTGCACTGTACTGCTGTACATCCGAAGCAACACTGATTGACAATATACGCAAAAAGAAATTTGTTGCTATTACTTACCCTTTGCCCATCTCAGATAATAGCATTTGCCCATCAAACCAATAGAATTCCGCATTTTTTTTTTTTTTTTTGCATTGTACCAAACGTGCATGATACAAAATCACAACATTGGTAACCTAAGAGGTGATATAAAAAAAAATAATGAAGACAAATAACGAGACGAAAATGAATGCTCGTGGCTTTTTTCTCAATAAAATGGACATCAAATTGAAATGATGTCTTTTATTGCTTGAAAAAGTGAAGGAATTCTGAAAAAGTTAGATAGAAAGCATTTTACACCCACCGTCCGAAACGAAAGACTGCCTATGTTATCAACATGTTCATGATGTCATCAACGAGGCCAATTGAATCTCTGTTGCTTGTTTTCATTCCTTCATCGTTGACTGCAATATCGCCTTCAGAAATAAACAGGTCTGAGGTGATATCAGGGGCGGATTGGAGAGAGAAATCTGTCAGACCTGACACTATTGTGAAGGTGGCGTCGATGTCCTGGCCAGGTTATGCACGGGTACCACGTTCCTCTTCATCATCATATTTCTCTTCATCATCATAATATATTTCTCTTCATCAGTACGTAATGGTCAGTATCCCTTTTAACTATTTTTCCTCAAAAATTGATAAATTGGATATTGCGCTATTAACGAGACGCGTGCCATCATCTGTACGTGAAACGTCGACAGACCAAAGGTCCTCGACAGAACTTCAACGTGACGTTGTAGAGCTCACGTCATCTCGACAGGAAGCTCTATGGTACTGAAAAAAAAAATGCTCAACAAATACAAACAAAACTCATTAGCTTGAACTCACAGCAAGAGGTATTGATAAATCTTACAACTCATACTGAAGAGCGTTACAAAATTTCGTTTGGAAACTTCACAGATAAAGACGTCTGATTTTAGACGAGATAAACTTACACTTAATTCATTACTTAGGGAAGGCGAACATGCCACATATTACTCCAGTGTGAATGACAATGTGTCGAAAGGGACGGGTAGATGTACTGGAACACTGTTGATGATAAGACTAATTTTCTTACGCGTCTATTTATTGTAGGGAAAATGCTGTTTGATTCCAGTGCCTTAGAATATAGTTGATATGAAAAAAATGAAGACTGTGACAATAGCTGGGACACACGTAGGAAAGGGGCAAGAAACCGTTGACTACTCACTGAAAAACAACCGATCAAATCCTAAACTATATTCACCATTCTGATACTTGAGACTCGAGACAGCCTCTTGCTTCTCAGTCTGTTTGCCATCGGGACCTGCAATACCGCTCAAATTCGTAGGAACAAGTTAATGTATCCATATATTTTTCTGGTAATATAATTAAAGTATTTGAAGTATTTCTGTACTTACATATTTGATGGAAGTTTATGAAGGTGTCATTGTTATAACCTTCATCATAATGTGGTCACTGTTAAATGACAACTTTGGTCGAGGTGAATATTTTTGGATCTCCAAATTATTTTTGTTAACACACTTTTGGTCGTGATGTCACTGAATTCTAGCTTGAGTCAGGTCGTGTTAGCAGTGAGACTGACTGTTGATATTGCGTTCAAGCTATACAAGTCTAGCCTCTTCCAGGGTTGGCCACGATGACAAGTAATGTAATATGTTCTGGAATGTTCTATTTAGCTGGTAATTCTATATATTATATTTTTCTCTCTCCACTCATCTTTGATATAACATAGGTTCTGCATTAGTCTTTAGACATTGAAATCCGAGGCAGAGTAAGAAGGGTGTTGGATCCCGGTGGGATAATTGTGTAATTAATTGGCTCGATCGAATTATATTTGAACTACATTTAAACCATTTGGACTCAGATTTGTCATGATTTCGTTTGGCTATTAAAGACAGAAGTTAACATATATCGAATTTCTTTGAATAGTTTAATGAAAACTTGTATATATCTGAAATTCATACGGTGATTCTTTCGGAAGCATTGTTAGCCGAAAGAAGGTTAATTATAACATTCATGTAAGTGTGCCTCATTAGAAAAAGTATTGTAATGTGTACATGAAATACTGATACAGTACTGAGTTAGAGAGTATTAACATAAATATCACCCTCCCCCCCCCCCCCCCCCACCGGCCCTTTAGTTCATTCTTTTGAAGATGTGTGGCACAATGTATTGAAACAAGAGGTAAGCTCAAAGTGGAAGTTTTTATAAATGTAGTTGCGAGATACAGACAGTAAAAGGACGGGTGATGAATAAAGTCGACCTTCTCAGATAATTCCTATAGACAGGACTTGTTAGTAGAAGTTGTTCTTTCTGTTGTGAGTTTTAGGTAATACTGCCAATTAAGGGTTACCAGAGACCAAAAGTCAATGACCAATGCCACCGACGGAGTGAGTGGTGCTTGCAGAAATTGTAGCGGGCTATTATATCCTGGGAAATCCCGAATAGAGGTGAATCGAGAGGTTAATTAATGTATAATAATACATTTTTTATATTGTATTTTTATATGTATTTTTTATATTGTAAACTGACTGTTTTGAGTGCACCAGGTGGGTTGGGGAGGATGGCCTGAGGGCCTAAGTCATTTAGTTGGCTCTTTCCAGACCCAGGCTACCCAACCTGGTGCCCCCTTACCACTCCAATGTACAATTTTCTGATTTCGAAAAATGTATTTGTGATTGAAAGCCGAATAAATAATAATAATAATAATAATACATTTCATATAAATTTTTTAATACTGGGAGGTAGTACAGTGGCGGATCCAGAGGGGGCGAAAGAGGCACACGCCCCCCCCCCCCCTTTATTTCTCGTTAAAACACAAAAGAAATAAAAAGAAAAAAAAATGAAATGAAACCCGGAAGTGGCACCAGAAATATTAGTAGCCCCCCCCCCCCCCCCCCCCCCTTTACAGAATTCCTGGATCCGCCCCTGTACTACGCGTCTTGGGCGCGGGATGCGGGATGTACGAATGGTAGAACAATGGCTAGTTGTCAAGTTATGTTACAATGTAATTTCAGTATTGGGACCCAGAATTAAAGTTGTCTCAACTGATAACTTCTCGTCAAAACATTGTGGTTATTGGTAAACTTGCCTGGTACAGTGGTTAACGGATGTTGAATGCCTGAAGGTGGAATGGCGATTGTACGAATGTGTGGTAATGTTATCGTTAAGTGGTTAAAACTATGGACTGAAAATATACAACTTGGTAATCTAATGCATGAACTGCACCAGTTTGTCTACAGCGGACACTTACCAATCATAATCACACCGTCCGCCCCACATTCCACACAATTGCGGACGCTACTGGTTCTATGGCAAGCTGAATTCTCGCTTGTTTCGGTATCTTTGAGAGTGCAAAATGATCAAAGTTTGAAAATTGCAAGGGTTGACAAAAATGGTCCTAAAATCATTATGCATCAACCAATATTAAAGAACTTGGTGTCATTCTATTAGAAAAAAAGAATGGCCTTTCCAATAGTATAGCAAAATGATGACATATTTGCGACAATGTTGCTTAAATTAAAGATCTTGGGTGACCCGTTCTTTCTGGGCCATCCTGTATATATATATATATATATATATATATATATATATATATATATACACACTGGACAGCAAAAGAAAGTACTTGTAAAGTACCCACTTCTGTCAAAGGTCTCCCTAGAAATAAACAATTTTTGTACACAGGTACAATGCCCCTTGCTAATCACATGCACATATAAGCAAGTGAATGTCTTCATAACAAAGAACTTGACATGCACATCATCTTGGTCAGTGAATCAAAAGTCCCACACAAAAGCACTTTCCACCACGCCAAAAATGGCCGCTGAATGGACACCATTTTTAAACAACCAACATTGTTCCAAGCTCTGCAGGACGAATGGACAGAACTTCCCCAGGACTACGCCACACGTCCCGCTTGTCCAGAGCATGCGTCAGAGATGCCTGGAATGTGTGCAGGCACGAGGAGGACATACACATTAGAGAAAATTGATGTTTGTGACTGCCTTTTTTTGTCCTGTGACAGACACTGATTTTTGCGCAAAACTTGTAAGGCTCATTCTCTTACATTTTGTGACTTTTGATTCAGTGACCAAGATGTTGTGTATGTCATTTTTTTTTTCTTTGTAATAAAGATAATTACTAGCTATTGGGTATGTGATTACTAACGGATATTGCAGCATACCTGTGTACAAAAATTGTTTATTTCTAGTGGGTGAAATTTTGTGTGCGGCCTTTGACAGAATTGGGTACTTTCTTTTGCTGTCCAATGTATATACATATATATATATATATGATACTTGTAGTCCGCGTCATTGTCATTGTCGACCCCAAGGAAGACGAATGTATCGTCGAAAATTTGGTCTGAATATATAGCACTGTTGGACTGTCAAAATGCATTACCACTCTACTTTTCCATCTTTTATATAATATTATATATATATATATATATATATATATATATATATATATATATATATATATATATATATATATATATATATATATATAACAGATTATTCTTTCTCAATGGTAGTTTCTGTGTTGCACAATATGGAGGGCCTTATATCTGAATATGACTCGGCCACATGCAAACACACGTTGCAGTTTGGTAAAACTGAAGCAATACAGGTCAACATGCATCTACATTTAGTTCATTAAATAATGCAAGCGGATTACGTTCGCATACAATGTACTCTGTATAATTTCCTTTTAAACTGAACACAATGTCCACTGAAAACATTGCATTGTTTTATCGTTTATGATACTTTTTCATGCAAAAGTAGCTTGGAAATATATTCAATGTTGCAGATGATGTAAAGTATTGTTATCATTTTCTCATTTGTAATATCACAATTAATTCTTGATCACAAGCATTTCCAATTATCATCATTACTATGGAAGATCATACAAACTGTACTAAAGTATGTGTATTCTACCGGTTTCTTTATTCTTACTGTTTTGTTACCGGCTTTGTAAATTCCTCATCGTTGTAACACATGATTCATGGGATCGTATAGTTTTGGTCGAGACCCAACCTCAGGTTTCTAACATTGTTTGGTGAGGCCCCCCCCCCCCAGATCTCGGCCGTCGACCGCGCGATTGCAACGAAAATTTGCACACACATTGCCTATGACGTAATCTAAAGTACCATGAAGTTAATTTTTTTAATTATAATTTAAGTCAAATTATGCTAATTTATACATAATGATGCATACAATTTGGTATAATTATGCATAATTATAATTAAGTATAATTATGCTAATTTATGCATAATGATGCATGAAATCAGACAATTTGGTATAAATGATTAAATAAAGCTCAAAACAGGCACATTTTTTGTGTAAATATTCCTTTCAGTGTCCTTAGCAAATGTCAGAGAAAAAAAATTGTGCAATCAGAAAAAATTTCTTAGGTATTTTATTGTTTTTTGAATTTCTTACGTATTTCCTTGTTTTTTTCAACTTTATGTTTTTGTTTTTTCGGTAAAATTTTTCTGAGACATTGTTCCGAACAAGAAAATATGTTATTAATCGATTTTAATCAATAAAGCCCCAAAATAATCATGCTTTTATGAAATTTGCCTGTAAGCACAGTTTGCATTGAAATTGTACATGAATTCACATTTTTGAGCAATTTTTTGTCTGACATGCATGTACATAACATTTATGCGCAACTTCATAACCACGCGCCTGGGCATCGCAAAGTTGGTATCAAAAGATGCGGGAGACTCGAAAGAAAAAAGTCATGAAACGTCATGGCAATAGCTTTTCGCGATAGCAATACATTACGCGAAACGTCGGGAGGGGGAGCCTCGGAGCGCCCCCCCCCCCCCCATAGCTCCATTATCACTCTCTGCTAGCAATTACAGTACAGTGTACTACAGCAAGAAAGCCTTGACAAAGGCTAATCGCACAAAAACGCCTGCAGCAATGTTAGTATGGTCAAAAATTTTCCATTTCTGAAATTGAAAAAAAAATAATTCAACAGTAAGTCAAATAACTGACATCTTGGAGGTGATGGAGAGACAAACAGACAGTCAGACAGACAAAATATTGCAAAGAGTGTGACAAACTATTACAAAGTCATGAGGCAAATGAACAATGCTTAGCCAACTTATACATCATCAATTACAAATACTTTATTCATAGGTTGCCATGTTTGCTTGTTTGTTTGTTTTTCTGACAGACATCGGCAATGGTAATAATTATAACAGTGTCATTACAACTCTTCTGTTTTTGGGGTAGAAAAGTACCTCATGAATAAATTCTAAGTAGAAGCAGTACAAAAACATTAAATCCTTATTTTCACTCATATTTTTATGCTTCACACGAACAATTTAAACAGACAATGTTTTTTCTTTTCCTCTGCATTTCATACAGAGAAATACATGACAAGCCTAGATCACAATCATATGGCATTGTTTGGCTACTTGCAATTTATGTAAGTCCATATGATACATACAAATGTACGTTGTATTATTTTTACATTCTTCAAATAGACAGCCTTGCTAATACATATGTACATTTTTTTTTCTCACAGTACATGCATGTCGAGCAGATTTCATCAGTTTCAAACATTGGAAGCTCACACACAGTCACCTTTAACGTGAGTCTGAACTCACACAAGAACAAGTAAATTGACACATCTAATATTCAACTCCCATGCAGGTTGAATCTTGTTCTGCGTACTGTACTCGACAAAACAGAAATAAAAAAAAACAACAACAACAACAAACTGGACTTCTGAGGAACACAATCTGCGGGTGGAAGGCTTTTCACTTGTGAAACATGGACTTCGTCAAACCATCTGGATTTCACTTTGAGCAGAAATCCTAGCAATAATAAACTTTTCCTTTTTAGAACAAAAGGCATGTCATCAGTTCCACGGACTTCATGTAAATAAATATGTTGTATACTTCAATTTATACCACCTTCGTGGTTCATTTGAATTAACATTTCTTTTCTAGAATTGGGTGCATTCCCTGGAACAAAGCACATCTTAAATATGTCTCCAATACTTTGGGTTTGGGGGAATATAACCTCAATAAGTTGCAAGTTTTATTGGCATACGCACTTCTCTCTTCAAACATTCTTAGAACTTCAGTCCCTTTCTCTCAAAATGGCATTGAAAAGTTGTATGTGGTAAGAGCATACATTAAGTTAGCAAGCACACAATTATCATTTATACATTTTACAGGGACTCAAGCCCTGGCTCATATAAATACACAAATAATTGAAGTTCTCTGTTTCTAGTTTATAGTAGGCTTGCTAAGGGCGAAAAAAGGGGTGATCGCTGCATTTTATAGTACAAATGTCCTATTTGGCACATATGTTCCTCTGTACAATTGGAATTTTTTCATCTAAAGAGACAATCTGTACCTGTGCAAATAAGCCTTAATTTGCATAATTTATGCAAAAATAGATATAAAAATTAGTTAAAAATATATGTGCATCCAGCGGAAATATCTAATTTAGTAAAAATGTTCTATAGAGTATGTGGAAACAATTCCTGCAAAAATTGATTTCATATTTATGTAAATTAACATAAAATTTGCATAATTATGCAAGTTATTGTGCAAAAATCAGCATTTTTCAAAGAATTTCTCAATTATTAAGCACTGGATCTTGTAGTACAAAGTTTGAACCTGGGATGGATGTTCCTTGGATCAAAAGTAAATGATTCATCTGCAGAGACAAACTGTCTCTATGCAAACAACCTGTTATTTGCATAATATGCATATCAATACCTACACATCAATAGATAATCAGAACAAACATAAAGCCTTAATGAAGCTTTAAAAAACTCCCCTTAAATCTCATCCTAGATAAATTTAACCCGTTAGAAACACTTTATGAAACAAAATGAGAAAAGAAATTGAATTTTATTGAACCATCATTACCAGCTAATTTACATAATTACTAAGGAAAGTAAAGTAAAACATTTTTAAAATTTTCTTACAGTCAAAGAACTGCATTTTATAATCGAAACTACGGAAGTAGTATGCATTTCCTTTAGTCAAAAGGAAATGGTTTGTAATATCAAAAGACTATTTGTCTATGCAAATAACACCTAATTAGCATCTTATGCATATTAATACCCGAATGTACCAGAAGTCGATGGTCAAGGTCGACTTAAGAAATTGTATCAGTTTACGCGATAACTCGAGACTAGACTATGCAAATTTCACCAAACCTGGTCCAAAGATGACGTATGATGGGGCAAGTGATTAAGCAGTTTTTGAGTAAAATCAGCAAGAGGTCAAAGGTCAAAGAGTTCAAGGTCAATGCTAAAATTTAATTGTTTTCCCCATATCTATGCAACGTCTGAAGGTACTTTCTTCAAACTTACTAACTGCATACAATGTACTACCAAAATAAGAGTCTCCAGAGAGTTTCAGGTCAAGAGGTCAAAGGTCAAATTTCAGGTGAAAGTGTTTAAATTTCACTTTTTTTCTATGTATCTTGCAAATGTTTCAAGGTGTCTTCATGGAACTTGGTACTGGCAGGGATTTTCTAGGGAATTTAGGGGTCATTTGTCAAAGGTCAGGGGTCAAAGATCAAGGTCAATTGAGCCCTCAAAATTTCACTATTTCCCTCATGTTTTTGCAATACTTGTAGGATTTCTCTTGAAACTTCATATATTCATGTATTATGTAATGGATATTCTCTGGGAAATATCCTGCCAAAATGTCAAAGCTTTGATAAAAGTGCTATATTTCACTTTTTCTTTCATATCTTGAATGTGAATCAAGGTGAGATCATGAAACTTAGTACATATTTATGCATGTTCTACCTGACAGTGATACCTTTGTTTATTATCGAAAAAAAACACACGTTAAGCCCTCCCCTCTCAAATGTTTTTGTTTCCTCTTGATAAGTAGGAAAGGACATGGAATTCAGTGACATGGTGTAGTCATCACCGTCATTACATTTAATGTATGGGTCGCATGGATGTTGATTTCGATGCACACATGTATAACCTCTGACATTCTTTATACCTTTTACATTTTTACCTGTGTATATTTCTTTTAATTTAACCTCTGACATCTTTACACTAAACCAGTTAACATAATTATTTTTTGGAAAAAGCTTCAAGATCATGTAGGTCATGATCATCTATACAGATACATTGTATTAGCTGATATGTGGTGGAATATAACATTATTTGGACCGCCAGGGAGTTAGATTTTCCCAAGGGAAAACAATCACAACCAGGGATAACAAATGACATTTACGATTCACGTAAACAGTAGCCTTTGACGATTTGTTGACAAATCACATCCTAGTAATTGTAAAAGCCATCGAATTAACTCTTTTATGGCTATGGACATAGTATTTCTGCTTTGATTTATGGTTGAAATTGACTGATTTTAAGTCAGAGACTGAGATTATTTGACTTAAAGTACATGTATAACATCTCCTTTTTTGTTCACATGACAAGTTTTGCATATTATTGCCATATCAAAATGTTATTATGTATAAATTTCCTAGCATAGTTCCCATGCAATAGTAGCTCATAGTATACTGAGTTAACTTTTTTCTTTCCAGAAACAGACTTTGTTTCTCACTCAAGCTTGTAAGTTCTTAATAGGCGTTTTCACATCAGCCCGATAAATATCCAAGCTCGAGATATTTTTTCGCAGAAAATATCAGCAAAATAGCGCGCTATTTCGAAACATCGGGCTGATGTGAAAACGCCTATTGTGTGCAGCTACCCTTGCATTCACATAATTTGCACAATCAGTTTGATGTAAAATGCCTCTTATTCACTTGATGGCCTAGAAAATACAATGAAAATTAGAATTTACACTTTCACTATGGTAGTATTTTTTGTAATGAATTTCTAACCATGACCTCAGTTGTGTACTACATGTTTGCAAGGGAAACACAGTCCTTTTGTAAGCAATATTGTTCCAATTTGCATCTTTTCATATATAGGCTCTACTGCTAGATTTGCATAATCATATTTAAAGAGTGTCACTATTGACTGTTATTTTTTCCACCCTGCAAAGCATTTATGCAATGAGGGAAACTTGCTAGCAAAAATCATTTCAAAGATCAATATGTTCTGAAATTTTACGTGTGGAGTACTTATTTACATAATTTATGCTTAAAATGCGTAAGTTAATTAAACAATATGGAAAGTGTTGCTGTGAGAATATTGTCTTATTCTATTAGCTTTTTGGTTATTAAGTTCAAAGCGATCTAAGACATTGTCACATTAAGGCTTATTGTTTGTTCTTATTATCTGTAGATGTGTAGGTATTGATATGCATATTATGCAAATAACAGGTTGTTTGCATAGAGACAGTTTGTCTCTTCAGATGAATCATTTACTTTTGATCCAAGGAACATCCATCCCAGGTTCAAACTTTGTACTACAAGATCCAGTGCTTAATAGTTTCGAATTTCTCTCAAAAATGCAGATTTTTGCACAATAACTTGCGTAATTATGCAAATTTTATTTTAATTTACATAGGTATGAAATCAATTTTTGCAGGAATTGTTTCCACTTACTCAATAGAAATTTTTTGCCAAATTAGGTATTTCCGCTGGATGCACATATATTTTTAAACGATTTTTATATGTATTTTTGCATAAATTATGCAAATTAAGGCTTATTTGCATAGATACAGATTGTCTCTTTAGATGAAAATTTTTCAATTGCCCTTTGGAACATCTGTGCCAAGTAGGACATTTGTACTAAAAAATGCAGCGTTTACCCCCTTAGCAAGTCTGCTATTATAGGGAAAACAACTTATGTAAAGATTGAATTGCCAAATCAAATTGTGTGCAAAATAAATAGGATTGAGAAACACAATTTATATAACGAGGGAATTTAGAGAGAACTTGAAAAGACCTTCGACTAAGGCAATCATTTGACTTATGCGAGGTAGACACAAGCAAGGTCGACCGTAATTATTCCCCAATCATTTGAACAGTCAGCCTGCAATAGCTCAATTATGTTGCATTAAAGTGGAACAGCAGATTAATGCAAGATGAGAAAGAAAGTGAGTGCTCATATTACTTTAGCAGAACGAATATTATCAATCATACTTGCATATTTAAATTGATTTTTCTGGTAAAAGAGAAAAAAATGGGGGCTTCAAGAAACACAAACTACAGCAACAAAAAGTCTCCGTACATACTCTGTGTGCATCATATACTGTACGTGCAATGACAAATCCTTGGTTTGTTATATTCTGTTTCAAAACATATGAGTTATACCAAAATAAGGTAGATAACTCTGTCGCCCAAGTAATTTTTTCGCACTGGTATCACAGAGCATAAAATATGCCGGAACAAAAAAAAAAAAAAAATTCCATGTAATGTTATATTCCAGGTACATAGCTTGTTGCAGATGTTGAAGAACAACTGGGTTTGTCTACATCACAACAGCAGTACTGGTGTTCACTCACTGGCGATGTTATTACGAGTACCAATTGACGTCAAACACTAGGGGCAGTCGCAGGTTATATGGGTGAAGTGTTGCATTGAGTGTTAGAAGAAAGCACAGGATGCCTTCCAGGTGTACAAATAAGGGGCACATTTACAATATTTTGTGAGTTGCATTGCTCACACTAGGCACACAGAAATTGGATAGAATTTCATCCTTTCCCAGCCTCTAGTGTAGAATCTTTTTCAAATTTAAATTTGGACAAGTCTACATCACCAATTCCTGACCCTATAAACCATTACAGGAGATTTTCAAGTGATGTCCTAGAGCATATGACTCTTTTCGACCAAACATATGCCCCTGATATAACAACGTTACTTTTCACTTCTGTGCCATACACTACCATTAGCATGCTCAGAATTTGACGAGAATGGGTAGCTACAGGCTACGCGTAAGCATTGGGTTTTTTTTTTTTTTTCTTTGTTTGTTTTTCACAAACAGTCCAGCTTGTTAGGGAAGCAAAAGATCTGTATGTTCTTTTCTCATCTTGTCACACACTCAGTCTAGATGCCAAATCCCAGTAATGGGGCCTTCTGCAGCTAAAAGTTTTGAGGGTTCACTAAACGGGACAAACACGAGTCGTCTCATTAGGCCACTGCAAGGTCAAATCTTTTCCAGTCCAAACCCCTTGACGACTTTTCCCTCAGAGGGCCACGTTTGCCGCATGCAGGTAAGTCTGGAGGAACTGCGCTGCTTGCGGGTCTAATCCCGAGCTGACCATTGCAGTGACCTGGGGGAGCAATTGAGGCGATTTGTGACATCACAGAAATTAACAATTGAATTTTCTTATAATTCAGATCAATTTAAAAGCTAAAACTCTGACATATGAAAAAGTATATTATAATAAATCAAAAAATATTCAAATTTGAAAAGGGTAAAGAAAAGACATACACTGTTTTACTGAATCATTGCCTACCCACTGGTCTGACTGTGCAGAAATTTAAAGAGACATTTTATGACAAGGGTATAGCCCCTGAAGCTCTTACCAGCCAAACCTATCAAATATTCATTCACAACCTGCTGCCCAAGGATAGGTGCCACTAGTGGGCATTTTTGGTGTTGCATGTCAGCTGCAGCATGTCAACTTTGTAGTCCTTATGTTTTCCATTTGAAAAGGGAGTCCGATAAAACAGGGAGAAAGTTTGTTACCCCAACACCTCCTGATTTAGACAGGGACTGCTGTACCGTATGTCCCCAAAAAAAAATTACAACAGGACCCTCCACAATGATAACTTTAAAAATAGTGAATCAATCCAAATACAGTTTCAGGGTATGAAACTATAACTCCTGCCCACATCTTACAGAAAACCCCATTTGATTTCCTTCACTGGTCAAAGAGAAATGAGGAATTTTGAAGAGGATGTCAGGAATCTCTCCCCTCCAAGTTCTGTCTATTGTGTTCACACACAAGAGCATCCAAGTGCTATTAAAAACTTGGAAGAATCAGACTCATGACATGCTTTACAACAATCCACACTTCTCTGTGACCGCTTAACCAAATTGAATGGAGTTCTCTGCAAAATAGAGCAAAGATGTTATATTTTAAGACCCTGAAGTAGCATTTAGACAGTTTAATCATATTGGGCGTTATCAATGCGAAAATCTAATTGTAATTTTTTGGGGGGACATACTGTACTTTTCCACTCACCTGTCCAGGGTGGGCAGCACTCAGCTTCTGCAAGCTCTGGGCCAGGAAGATCTTGGGGTTCTGGATGGTTCCATTGAAGGGGTCCCGTGCCGCCTTGCCGGCGTTGGCGAGCTGCGAGTAGGCCGCCGAGTAGGACGGCTGGTCATCGACCTCGATGAAGTGCTCATCGTCAGGCACGTTGTCGTCTTCCTCCAGTTCAAACAGGCCAATCAGAGCCTGTAGTAAAGGAGTCCTATCAAATGAGGGAAATAAATGTGGCAAAGTAATTACCAGGCAATTTTCACATTTCGGTGGGCGAGTTTACTTCAAGTGTTTTCAACTTCACAATTTCAACTCACATGACTTCAACTTAACCCAAATTGACTGTAGTGGTTGAAATGAAAAGTATACATATGGTACAGGGCTGTCAACATTTGCACATGAAAATCAAGGCAATTTGTTTCACTTTTCTGGGAGAAATTTTCAAGTGCATCTCGGTGGGCAAAAAAACAAAAAAAAAAGAAGAAGCAGCATGGTTTTATATTCTTCAGTTAAGACTCACAGAAAGAGTTTACCGTACAAGAAACCTACTGGAGAATCAAAAAGACTTGCCAGCTCTAATGGTATTTGTAACAAACGGTTTTACATTAAATTCGGCACAGTGCACTCCCGTTATAGCAATCACGGTTATAACAAATTTCTTGATACAACTGAGAAAAAAATTCAGGTCATAAAATTATCATATATCTGTATACTTGACTCTGCTGCTATGACAAAATTTCCATATAAAAGAAAACTGCCGGTCCCAATGACTTTGTTATAACGGGAGTCACCTGAATCAGATTTTTTTTTTTCTCACCAACACTTGCGGTACTCGGCATTGGTTATCATGATTGGACAGTCCGTGAGGATCTTGGTCATCCCCACGGCGACGATCTTCTTCTCGATGGCCCCTGATGTCTTCTGGACCTCTGGGATGTAGAGGCGGGACAGCACCATGCCAAACATGCTGAAGTGGGCAGGGAACGGGAACATGGTGAGTCATAACTATAACGACAATGCTAAGACAAGTGTTACACGCAGTCACTAATCCTGTGGCTAAAGGAGACCTCCAGGTGCTTTTCAGACTTTTGCCTTTGAACAACTATAAATCACTTAAACTGGGTACAGAGCTTCACAAGTTGTAGTGACTGGGATGAGGAATAAGAATGCATTTAGAATTCCTATTAAACAAATCACGATGAACAAGGATGATGACATAGAAGTGCATGATTGGGTGCTCAAGGGAACAGATTCACTGTATAAAGTAAAGAAGAAAGCATGCATATTAAAGTCTACATACATGTAGGTGAATTTGTTCAGCCAGTAGTATTGTAATGGAATTCCGTTGCTTCAGAGGTTTTTCAGAGTTGGTTTATCAACTCAAGGACCACCACAATAAATTCCCCAAATCTATACAATGGCATTATCCATTTATGTACTACATGGTGTGAAATTACATAAAAATTGCCTAGAATGCCCCATTACGGTGATTGTCTATCTTTATCTCCATTATATCAACCTTGACATCAGCAGAATATGTAGCATGCTCAAGACAAAACATCACTGACAGCACACGGCCAAAGATGCAGCGGCAACTCACTTGGCTTGGATGCTGTCGATTATTTCAACCAGCTTGGAAGCTCCCGTCTTGACAGCGTAGAGCGAGAAAAACACCAGAAGGCCTGCAAGAGAACAAGATGATACAACATCACAGACATTTACTCTGTCAGACTCAGATGATCATATGCAGTGATACCATGCTATCATTTGCTCATACTACAGAGGGCTTTCACACTTACAACTTTTTTGCAAGCATATTTCTGAAACTTTTCATGCCGATTCAGTAATTTCTTGTTTTTCTCTTCTTCTTCTCCTTCTTCTTCTTTTTTTTTTTTTTTTTTTTGGGGGGGGGGAATCTACTCTCATACTTCAAACTTGAATTATGTTCCTCCTACAAACATTTATGAAACAATGTTTCACCAATTACGGCCTAGAGGTGTTTTCTGACCCAGTTTTGCTCCATTCTTGTAGCTAATCTGTACTCTGACCGGTTTACCCTGAAAAAAACATGATTGAGAAGATGGAGCCTTGTTCTCATTCCAGACAGTTTTGTTTTGTTTTGTTTTTTTCATTCTAAGGAAAGGTCTGAAATACCTCCCTCTACAATATGCCAGCTTCTGAAAGGACTCTAATTTTTAGGGTTGCAAAAGGGAGACACTAACTAAAAGGGAGACACTAACTAAAAGGGAGACACTAAGACATGTAATTGTAAACATTTCCTGCATCAGAGTGAAAGCAAATGGCGGTCAGATGCCAGTTCATTTTGAGATTTTGTTTTTCTTCAAAGGTACTGTTTACCTTTGGAGGCAGTGATTTAAAAAATGTTTGAGATATCAAACTCGATGCATGTGTGTAGATCAGTTGTATCACAAAACATCCTACCATATAAAAATTTTGGAATAAAGCCTAAATATAAGAGGATATCGCTATTTTTCTCAATTAACCATAACTGTAACAGTTTAGTCTTGAAAAATTTCTATAACACTTATTGTTCACATTTTGTACATTTAACAACACTTAATACTGATCATACTGATTCACATTTTTACATTGGTTGTTTCTATCTCTGACTCACATTTTAGAACTATTTTGAAGCACTAAAGCTGGGTTTTTCTTTCATCTGCAAATGGGAAATCATGCCTCTAACTGTAACTAGACCAAAAATTGATGGTGAAATACTGATGATAAATGATAACATGACAGTTCACAGAAAATGAGCAAACAGGTACATGGCTCAGCATTCAGTAGAGATTGCAAATACTACAAATATAAACATGTTTCCAACATGATATACCTCTGACTTCTAGTCAAATCTGGCTCCAACAGTCAGCCAACAATTGTAGGCAAATAACAATGAGAATTTAGAACTTCACAGCTATCTACTCATATCTTGTTTTCCCCTTCACCATAACACAGTGATTCATCACAAATTGACTGTGAGTTACTGTAAACAAAACAAAAAAAAAGCCTGTTTGCTTTTGAAACTCTCACTGAGCCCTTGTCCAAGAAAGACAGTTATTCAAAATTACGGCACAAAGGAGGCAGATCTGACATAGATTTAAAACAAACCGAGGAAACTCTAAACACTTGAATAACAGTGAGTCCTCTAACTCTTGATTTTGCAATCGATTCAGAACAACTGCAGCTTGGAGTAAGTGTTGCTGCACCTTTATTTCAGGCGACTCCAATTATTATGAACGCGTAGGGACTAGCAGTTTTGTCACTATATAAAAATTTTGTTACAGCGAAACAACACACATGTACAATGTAGTTGATAAATATACAGAGCTAATAATTTTGGGCCTGGATTTTAGCTTGTTGTATTTCATTGTAAAGTATTTGTTCCAACAGGAGTACACTGTATCAGATTAATGCTAAGCCAAGTTGCTCAAAAGCGAGACCTCCACACTCACTTTTGACAAACTTGGTCGTCTTGGAACTCGTCAGGCGATTGAAGAGCAGGAGGAAGATGGACTTGATGTGTGAATTTAGCTTGGACCTGCAGAAGGCACAGGACACAAAAAAGGCAATCAGTCTGTGTTATCAACAGTATAAGGGCGCTGAAGTCGCTATAGTCAGTAGGACGTATGGTGCGCCATTTGCCCAATAATTCCTAAAAACTTAAGTTTGTTGGTCGTTGATGAACTTAGTTTAGCGCCGAAAAACTCAGTTTATCAGTCCATAAAGTTTTTCAAGAGAAAGTCTGTTTATCAAGCAAAAAAATAAGTTTAGCATCTTAGTTTGTCTGTCAATAAATTTAAAGGGGAAGGCTAGTAACTGATCAGTGGGAATCAGTGGAAATGCTGGGAGATCCTTATGGGATTCATTCAAGAGTTCATTGTATATCTATTGTTGTGTGAAAATGATTTGCTTCAGAATGGCCTCATATTCAAGTTATGTGCAGTTTAATGCTTTCAGGTTAGCGTCCCTGGTCAGTGACGGTGCATTAATCTGCACATTGCTTGAATATGAGACCGTTCTGAAGCAAATCATTTTCACACAACTATAGATATACAATGAACTCTTGAATGAATCCCATAAGGATTGGAACAGTCATCTCCCAGCATTTCCACTGATTCCCACTGATCAGTTACTAGCCTTCCCCTTTAATAGTTTATCACTGAAAAAAAAAAAATCCATTCATCAGTCAATAAACAATTTTTTGTTAAAGATAAAATCTGTTTATTAAGCACAAAACTAAGTTTATCTATAAACCAAGTTAAACTATAAATGAGAAAAACCATGTTTATCGCGGAAAAAAAAAACCTTGGTTTTTCATGCGATAAACTTAGTTTATCAGCGAAAAGGTAATCAAAGGTAATCATATTACATACAAGACAATAGATAATAGATTCACTCACTCATCCATGTGTTCCACCAGACTCTGCAGGAGGTAGAAACCATGGTGATCATTGGTCTTGGATGCTATCAGCTTCTGGAAGACCCCAAGGAGACCCATCTACAGAGGAAAACACACGCAAATGCATGGTGTAATAGTTCTCAAGAATGCTCGTGGCCTAAAATTCACATGGGGAGTTGAAATCAAATCCACTGCTTAAGTGTAGTCAATGGACTCAACCAAGCACAAAATAGACAAAGAAATTTGCAAAAATAAAAACCCCATACAAATATATGCCATATACAGTATTGAAAAATGATGGGGGAAATCTGTCTTTGGGGGAACGAAAGTTACAAAATCATCTAATCCCACAGATGCCAACTTTTTGACATATAATAACAGATGAAATATCCTAAAAAAATCAGATTTTTGAGAGGAAAATCAGATTTTCATGAAATCTTGACACTACAACAGCCCATTGGCCCAGGGCTTGTAAAATGTCAGAAAAATGTTTCCCTGGTAAGAATGGCAAGTAAAATGTTGCTACTTCACCAACATTGATGAGAAAACTGTAAAGCATCCAGATATTTTTCCCACCCATTTAGGCTCATCGTTCAATGTTTTCCTAGGGGTTGCAGGAAATTAGTAGTACATCTTTCTATGTAATGAAGCAGTTTTCAGTAAATTTCTATGGTTTATATTGGCTTCTTCTTTTTTTTTAATTAAAAAATGAAAAGTCATACTTTCAAGAGGCATTACAGAGGCAAGATTCAAGAGGGATTCACTCTGTTTATCCTACTAATACTATAAAATCACATTAGTTTGCATCTTTGTGATGCCCCTCTCACCAGCTTGTCGCTCTCCACAATCCCTCCGGCTCCCTTCTCTATGATGGCCTGTAGGAGGCGGACCAGAGGGGGGATGTTGCCAGGCCGCTCCCAGAGGACGGGGACGAGGAGGAACGGGAAGAGGGCCATGTAGGGCGGGGGGCACTCCGTCCGGGACTCCAGCATCATTGACATCAGCTGGAAGATGTAGGGGATGAATTCTGATGGAAGTTGGAGGAAGGGGGAGGGGGTGGGATGAGAAAGAAATAAAAACAACATATGAAGGTAATGCGGAAACTTCCCATAAGAGATTTAAATCTATAAGTCTTTAAAATTAATGCTACTTAACTCCTACCTTGCTTTATTCACCACTTGGCGCATTTGACAGGCTGTTTTTCTGTTTTGATGATGGGCACAGATACAATGTATACCAAGACTCACTGTCAGTGAACTAGGATTACATGTACATAATGCCCCAATCCCTTATGGTTCAAGGACAGTTACCCCCTAGACAATTACCCTACACCTTCCCCTGACTCTAATCCTAATCCTAATTCTGAACCTAATCCTATCACTAACTGGTATTTAGCCAGGGAAGGGGGGTGTAACTGTCCTGATAAGATCCCTTACGTGTATCACGGCCGCACGGGCTATATCGGTATACTTGAGAAGGTTGTCCCACTTAGCGTGACAGCCAAGTTTGGAAGAGGGGAATTACTTGAATGCTAATGAATAGCTTAGTTGAAACTTAAGCACAAAAAAATGGTTAAGCTGCTGAGAAAAAAGAAAAAGAAAAGAAGGATAATTGTTTTTTACAGATGTAAGATCTTTGCCACATAGATACGCACATTTCCAATTTGACTTACAAAGAACAATTAGAAACTGGGACCAGAGTAAGAAGCTTTTAGCGATGAGCTACTGTATATGCCATATATTTCACAGGGTCCTTATTTTTGCAAATTTCATAATTAAGTTGCTATTCGCAATGTAAGAACATTTAAAAATATTAACTCTGAGCCCAACATGAATGCGACATGCATTCATACATTTACCGGTACGCAGTACACAGTACAATTGTGCACAAGCATTGCTCTCGATGATCGCAAATTTAACCACTCACAAGATTGTCAGGAAGGCCTGATTCACAAACACATTAGACTTGCTAAATACAAGGCAATTCTTCGGTGCTAGTAAAACATATAATGGAAGAGCATGGCTCGAAATGATAGAAACAAAGAAGTAACCACATCCTCCACTCCTTGCACTCATGGTGTGCATTACCGACACATACATAATACTACATGCATGTTAATAGTCGTACAGTCTCCAGTTTGCTAGGGATTCTGGCTGGGAGAAGCTGGGGTTGAATTCTCTGCATATATTCCACATCCATTTCCTGCAATTATAAATGGAGAACTTTTCATGCCCATAATAGTTTTGTATAAGAGCAGAATCTGTTGCAGGAACCCTTGGCACTGGCTAACACCAATGCTACCACCAGTAGTTGCGGAGGTCGCTATCTTACCTTGTACGTCGCCAACCAGCATCTCCTCAAACGGTGGAAAGAGGGCAGTCTCAAACTGGGCCGCGTAGGCAGCATCCGCCTTGCAGCCCACCTTGATGGTGACACTCAGCGACTCAAACAGGTAGTGGTTGAAGTGGGGCTTGGAGGGGTTCTACCACAAAAAAAAAAAACATATCAAAACAGAAACTAGATAGGAAGATTTTTAAAGATTCCTTCATTTGAAGGCATAAACAAATTGAGATCCTATCACCCCTTAAATGCTACCTGCATAGTTTGGCAAAAATTTGTCTTGGAATTTTTTAGAAGCTGAAAATATGCAAAGTTTACAGACAATACATGACACACAATGCAGAATGGACATCAGACAATGAATGATCACAATAGTTCACTTCAGTTTATCATAATAGCATTGCTCAGCCATTGACTTTGAAATTCACATATTGGTGCACCATGTTGCATGCCTTCCTTACACATACACACACACTCACATCTCAGGGACTCATCATACCACAAATATACTTTTAATGAGATCTATTTGATGTACACATGCCTAAAAAGTGGCGCTCTATAAAGTTCAAGAACACATGCTACACATTCCATACAATGGTATCATTTTATCCGTCGGTCACACAAACATGTAATCTTCTACAAAGCTGAAACATAAATTATTTGCACACAGTGAAGTTAAATTCACCAGATGTAGCTCAAACATCAATACAATGTACATGTTGGTGTGGTGCTGTATGAGTTGACCGATTTCCCTTTCTCACATACTAGTTTAGTTTGCAAAACACATGATGACTTAGGTTTGATCTGAATCATTAAAAAAATGAAACATTTCTGCTCTTGATGAAATCACAGTCTTACAGATATGTACAATTGCCAACAAATTTCCATAATACATTGTCTTTAAATTTGCGCGATGCATTCATCCTCAAAATTTTGAGTTGAGGCCACGTGGGTAGCATATCAAATGTCCACCTCTTACCTTGCTGACCAAAATCAACTTCTCGGTCAGTTTTGCCAGGACAACAGGAAGGTAAGGCACTACGGCATGCTGCAAGACGCTGAGGCATCGCATGATTGCTGTGGAAAGGAGCAGATTCATATTTTTCTACCATAATATGAAAGGAATTAGAACTGGATTCTCCAATTACAGTAACTGTCATTTGTTTCTACTATCATTATTAATATCATGATCCTTCATCTTTTTCGTATCACTGTCATTACTGTTATCATCGTTGTCATCGTCATCATCATTACTACTTCCACATACTACTACCACTACTACTTCTATCAGTAGTAGTATCACTATGATCATCATTATAATTATCTGATGCACCAGCAGTACCCGGGGTACCAGGTTGAATGGCGCCATCTCATGTTGGTAAGATGTATATTTACACAGTACCATCGTGGCAGCCAATCTTTGGCAGTCACTGATAATGATCACAAAGCCAATTTAGCCTGCTATGATTTTTTTTTTAACAACAATTACAATGACAATAGTTATAATATTAATAATACTTTTTATGTTTTCAATATCTTTGCCGTTTTTTATGTCATTCTTTTACAACTCTGTGATTTGAACAGACACTGTCCCTCAATATATAAGATTTCTGTCAAGTTGCTGCTCATAAAAATGCAAAAATGAATCAAATATTTATAAAGTGAGATTGAATCGAACTCCTCACAGACCAGATTGAGGGAGACTCACATTTCATGATGTACTCATTCTCTTCGGACCCCTGCACAGTGAGGGCGTTGAATAAGTTGGTTAGGAGATCCTCCATGAGGGGTTGTAGATGTTCCGCTTTAATCCTTTGGGGGAAAAAAATAACAATATTCATATATGATGACAGCAACAATATACATATGACTCTGCACCACAAAACCAACAAAAAGTCACCAGACATGGATTTTTAGTTAAAGGCAGATTCTGAAAGAGCAGACTTTAAGCTTTAAAATGAGGCATAACTCAATTGAAATGGACTGTTCTAACCTCTAAGTATTACAAAGGAAGCACACGCTCTGGAAAAGTGTGTACTAAGAAAAGAAGCTCTGAAGAATGGGGTCTATTCAGGTGCTTAATCTCACTAAGCAGTGCTCTGTGCAATGAATGTGGAAAAAACGGGGTGTAAGAATTCAGAATAACGACAATGAAGGGATTATCAGATTAAGCAGAAAAGGAGCATGCACTATCAACACATTCTAGTTTACTTCAAAGCGCAGGCAGAGGAGGAAGACAAGGAGGAGGAGGAAGAGGAAGAAGAAGAGGAGGAGGAAGAAGAAGAAGAGGAGAAAGAGAAAGTGGAGAAGGAGAAGTGGTGGAGGTTGAGGAGGAGGAAGAGGAGGAAGAGGAGGAAGAGGAGGAAGAGGAGGAGGAGGAGGAGGAGGAAGAAGAGGAGGAAGAGTAGGGCGAGAAAGAAATGGAGATGAAGATGTTTATTCTCTGACTCACAGCCTCTCATTCCCTTCCTTGCGGACCAGCAGCAGTTTGTCCAGGGTACTTGCTGCGTACGTATGGACCACTTGACTCTCCGCCTTCAGGAGCTGGACTAGGAAGGGCAGCGATCCCACCAGCATCTCCCCGGGAAGGATGTTGCGGAAGGTCATGAGATACTTGAGGGCGTCGGCCTTCAGGACGGGCAGATGGTCGACTGCACAAACGAAGATGATATCCAATCCAATTGTAACAGAAAACAGTGGGGAAAGGAGTGTGTGCTATTAAGACGCACAGACAGACACACACAAAAGTGACACACAGACTCGCACACATACAGAAATACTGAACACACACACAATAGTGAATATGAAACTTACTTTTAGGGGACTGGAGGTCTGGGAGGATGTTTTCCGTGTAGAAGACAGGAATGTTCACCAGCTCACTGACTTGAACTGTACCGTGCTGAAGATAGAATCAAATGAATGACACGCTAATCAGTGGAACTGAAATAGTCAAAACGAATGCAACGAAAGTTTCCTATCATTACTGTCATCTGATGCAGTCAACAAGCATAAAGTACGATACAAGGCAATCTTCATCACTAGTGGATTGCAAACTTGCTATTATACTCTAAAACCAGAAACATTCGTGGCATGAAACTTTTGCTAATCGAAGCCAAAAGCCTTTTCGTGGCATGAAACTTTCGTGACTTGCTGCTGGCATTCTTCAGTGCATCGTGTAGACAAAGACATTTTGTGTGCATTTTACTCTCACGAATCTTGTCTCCTCCCCAAATTAGTGAAAGTTTCCAGCAAAGGGAAAATTTCTGGTTTTACAGCACTCAGATGCAGACACAGAAGCACCGTGGTTGGCTCTCTTACCCTCTCTGTCTTGGACTTGGAAGCGATGGAGGTGACAAGATACGTGGCGGCGTCTTTTTGCTTCCAGTTGGCGTCCGGGTTACTCGAATACCCCTGGAGTTCATGAATGAAGAGTGAAAACTTTACTAGAAATTGCTTGCAAGCAAACTAATAATTATTTGAATTAGAGAGGCAGGAAGAGCACTGACTGATAGAGACAGATAATTATTGTGAAAATTGAAATTATATACTGTATATTGCTCAGAACACTTTGCAGTGTTTTTATTTTTACAAATTTCACAAGTCAACTGATAACTGCGAAAATTAACAACTCACGAAAATAAGAGCCATCCATTTCACAATTACCCTACATGGGAACAAGGTGGAAACTCACTATCAAAAGTTCTTCAGTGAAGAAAGGCAATACTTATTTCTCATCCTGTAACCGTGGTTCTCAATCGCAAATTCAACAACTCGCGAAATTTGTTTTACAAGTCCCAATCTGCAAAATATCATACTCTACAAATATATGGGCGACACAGTAACACATTTAACATATAGAGTGGGCTCCCGTCATAACGAACTTCTCGGGACAGGCAATTTTCTCTCCTTATATCGAAATTTCATTATAAATGAACAAATAAACAATGAAATAACATTTTACTTCACTGTAAACTTAATTTCATTATAACGGTGTTCGTTATAAAAGGAGTGCACTATACTCATGTGCAAGCATTCTATCCCCTGCAGAGAAACTTCTAGGTGTGCCCCTGGGTTCCTGTTCTGGAGCAGGGTAAAAGACAGGCCCACTACCAAACATGTCCCTCACCTGCAGCATCAGTTGGACATAGTTGGAGAAGATCTCAATGACAGGGGCCTCAAAGAACTTGGTGAGTGCCTTGACCAAGTCGCATGCTGAACGGCGTCTGGTGTCGATATCTGATGGTGAAAACCAAGCAGTGTGTGAAGTCACCAGCCTCTACAATGGACAATTTCTTTAGCATGGGTATATTCTCACGTAAAATGTCCCAGACTACTTCATTTTTTTTGTGTGATTCTGACAACATCTCAAATACAAGAGATTATTCAATTATACACACATATTTTGATTATTTGTGTGTCAGAAGAACTTTCTTCACAGATCCTAAGATATTACCACAATTCTATTCCCTTAACAATATACTCCCTCAACAAGAAATAATTACAAAAAAAAAAAAAAATTACAGCATATGGCTGAATTTGGCCCCTCTGGTCAAAAGCAGAGCACTTTACATTTATACCATGGCTTTGTGATGATGGTTATTTTCTTTACGTGCCAGAACACAAAATTGCAATACCTACAAATTTTTAACACTGACATTCTGAACAAACCATTCAGGGGTATTACTACAAAAGCTGTTATTTTTGCGAGGGTTAAATTTTCACAAATTTCGCAAAATCAGTCCTGGGCCGAAAATTTAACAACATGCAAAAATAACGCCATCCAATATTGATCGCCCCTTTTTGCGAAGTGAACAAAAAAGCATCGGTGCACTTATGATAGCCACAATGTCGAATCCCAAAAACATCATCTCGCAAAAATGTGTGTGACCTCCTTATTTGCGAAAGTATGTGAACATGAAAATAAGTTTTTTCCAGTACTGCAATAGTCCCCAAGAGAGTCTGATGTGTGACTGCCTCCAGATCCAAAGGACCCAGGATTGATTCACGAGTCTCACTGAGCAATGTTGTGCATAAGCATTCTGTCCCCTCTAGTATGAGGCAAAGCACTCTGTCCCTCGCATAGGACATCAAATGGAGGTCCTGTATGCGAGTTGGCCAAGACTCACGCACGTAGAAGATCCCACTTCATTCATTCATCGCATAGAGCATGTGCTCACCCGGTGAAGTGGTCCCCCTACCCACCTACACAAGAAACTGGGTAAAAGATGCCAACCCCTCATGGATCACCCTAGGTGACTAGCAATAGTCCGCATTTTGTAGTATCAGCTAGGCACACTGTGCCATACGCTTGAATGAAGTCTCATGGTCACTTGCTCATTAGCATTTCAGAGCTCCCTCGGTAGTCCGTTAAATAAATCCAAACACACACTCCATGATATCACTTATACACATCTTCTCTCATGGTTAATAAGTTTTGGGCATCTGTGCAATACCGTTTAAGAATGCCCAGCGGACGCAACAGTTGGCGAAAGAAGCATCGTAAGGGTCGACTCACCCGAGCCCTCGATGTCCCTCCTGATGTATTCCTCAGGGTTCAGCTCAAACAGCTCCTCGTCCGCATCTGAGTGAAGACAGACAACCCATCTTGAATCCCTCTTTCAAAGTTACATTATATATGATAGAAATTAAATACAAAGAGTTTGATCACAGAATGGGTTTTGAAAATTTTCAAGTATGTCAATCATCAAATAGAGCATCATCGTGGGAATAAAACCTTTCCAGTGATGACTTACTTGTAACATAACAAGGAATAATCTTGAAGTTATAATGCCAAGTGTCCTATACGAGTATTTTCTTAATATTTTTTGTTTTTAGCAGCTTAATCACAAATATTTGAACTGAACAATAAAAGAGTTAACTCATTTTGCAATAAAACTCTTCATATCCACATCTTATCACTGAAACTACTACTTACTAGCTCTAACATGCGTCACTCTTCAGTCCTTTGAAATTCCGCAACTTGTTTAAAAAGCTAAATTATATCCAAGAATGTGACAGAGCACCATAGTGTAATATACGGACCGACATAATCATGCAAGCCACACTGAGAGTAAACATTTCTCTGATTATCCACAGGAAGTTTCATCCCTCCAAAAATTCACTCAGTCACGTAATTCGTAATATACGGCAATTTGCATAATCTTTTGCAGCCAAATTCATCCAGTCTCTCTTCCTTCTCCGAATACTGCTAAACTTTTACAGAAATGAAGCCCGTACTATGATTGTGTGGCAATTCAACCTACCCCTGAACTCCATGTTTGGCACGATGACCTTCTCGCAGATGCTCTTCAAGGTGTCAGGCGACTCGAAGAGATGCTTGTAGTGGTCTCTGTCAGCAACGGACGCCAAGAACTGGATAGCATTGCTGATGAGCTGGGCAAAGACAGAACAAGGAGAGCAATGAGCTTACCCTCATGTGGACCAACACATCGTACATCTCGCTTTGCATACAGCTGTAATATTACCAAGCACAGATCTTAGGCTCTAGGCTACCATTTCCATTTTCTTGACATTTTTCTTTCTTTTTCCTTTAAATGAAATTGAAAGTTTCCATCTCAATGTGCAAGACGGTGCCTCTATCTTCTACAGAAAGTAATATGAAACTGGGAAAACTCTACAATTTTCTTAGGCAAAATCTGTTTGCAAATCAATCAGGAAAAAAAAAAGATAATCCTAAGATATCATACTATAATTCGAGCAACGTTTGTCTGTCTGTCTGTCTGTTTGTTCCTCTACTCCTCCCAGGTCCTTGGTCCGATCTCCACCAAACTTAGTGGGTGGATGCAGGTTGACCGCGAAATTGCCCTTGAGGGGTTCATTTTTGGAAAGGTCAAGGTCACTGGGGTCAAAGGTCAAATAACTTCTAATCTTCGTCAGCTGCGATAATCAGACACCCGATAGAGGGCGCTATGTAGGCCTACTTAAATGGGATTCCCCCAGAAATATCCTGAATGGGGATTTCCCAGGTGTAGGCCTACTTTTGCTTCCAGCAAGTTTGGCCAAGATCGGACCAAGGAGTAGCGCAAAACAGTTATTTGACCTCCGTTGACCCAGTGACCTTGACCATTTCTGGGGGAATCCCCATAGAGGATTTCTGGCACTCCACGGGTACATTGACTAGTTTTGATAATAACGACAATAGCAAGCTTATATACAGCGAATTTCAGACTTGTTAAGAATTTCAGTGCCCTTTACAGACTATTATATGACTGTTACATTTGTTTTTCTTTATCTTTCTGAATTCAACAAGATAACAACAAAAATCTTCACACAGAAGAATTTGTACTATTTCATTCACACTGCGGTCTTTGCAAAAGTAGGTCCGCACAAGGAATTCATCCTCCAAAAGAAATGTTCACCACCTCTAATCTTCCAAACAATGCAACGGACTAGCCAGGACTTACCAAATCAAACTTGACCTGAGCTCCAGTCGAGGTGAGAAGATTCCACACAGCCATGACGAAGTTCGGGAGGAATGGTTGGAACTCCTCGTCGTACTTCTGAGCGTAGAGGGCGATGTTGTCGCAGATTTGGGATTTCAGGAGCTCCAGGGGGCCAGCCTCATCCTCATCCTATGACATAGGAGGGTGGAGAATGAAGAGGGGAGAGGGGTGCTTTCATGAGATCAATCATATGAGCTACCAGAAATAGGCGCCTGTCACAATTTCTGCTTAATTTTGTAACAATTCTAAAGTTTTCTACCTTGAAGTGAAATTCCAAATTTTCATCAAAGTCAGAAGCAGGATGAGAAAGTTGTGGAATTTTTACCCATTGAAGGCCAGTCCCGAGTATACAGGAGTACATGTATGTGGAAATTGCATGTTCAGCCAAATTAGCTCATCCTCTGCGGGTCAAAGTTCCCCACACCTTTATCTTACAGTGACTTTGCTTTGACTTTGCAAATTAGCTCATGCGGATGTCATCAATTCATTGCTTTTCCATTTTTGTGTTTTTTAATGTCTTGACCATTTTATATTCAACCCTTAATTTTACTCTTGATGTGACTCTTACCTTTACAAATCAATTGCAACATAAAAAACATTTCATGCAATTGATACACATTTTTCTCATAATTTAATACCAACCAAGGAACCTGTGGGTCTAGCGTTCACTTAGCAGCACACTTTGCCTATATGGCACTCCACCGAAGGCAAGCTACATTCACACCTTTCTAGAGCACCCACACAATGTTAACAAATAAGTGGGCAGGTGGCAGGTGACAGGTGGCAGGTGGCTGCTAATGCAGGTTTGGCTGTACTTCAAAATTCTTGAGATTCTGGAAATGCTGCAATCCCTTAGACCCCGTTTACAGTGCGGGGCCGGGCTCGGCTGCGGCTCGGCCGTGGCCGAGTCCGGCCTCAATTGCACGGCCGAGCCTCGCAATTTTGTCCGTTTACACTGCTGGGCTCGGCCGCTCTTTTGATTCAAACCTTTCAATATTTTGTCGTAGTGGCGCTCTGCTTGTAAACAAACGCAATTTGGTATTGTCTGGTGTTCAGACCCTTTGCCAAATGAATTCCGTGGCGACGAAGTCGCCGTTCGGGCAAAGGCCTTTGCCGAAGGAAAAAATCCTTTGCAGGACAAAACCACCTTAAACTATACTAGTTTTCGACGTTGAGGGGGTTGATATCCTGAATAGCGAAAGATACATGCAGAGGGTTTGGAAGCCAGACTAAAATTGGCCGCGCAATTGGCCGCGCATTTGGCCCAGTTTGCGTTTACATCAAGAAAAGGCCGGGCTCGGCCGCGGCTCGGCCGCGGCCGAGACCACCTCCAGAGCGAGGCCAAATGCGAGGCCAATTTTGGCCTCGCATTTGGCCTTTTGCGCGTTTACACTGAAGCGGGGCTGGGCTCGGCCGCGGCTCGGCCGCGGCCGAGCCTCGCACTGTAAACGGGGTCCATGACAACTCCTCTTCCTCCTCTGGGATAGTTTTCCCCAACATTGAGGCCCCACTGGGGGCACCACCACCATTTGTACAAACCATAATTCCCTCCCCCATCCCCCATCAATCATTCCTGCCAAATTTGGTCAAATCCAGTCCCCAGGTTTTCCAGAAGAAGATAAAAATCTGTCAAAATCATGAAAATTAGCTAATATCACCTGCACATCATCCCCCCCCCCCCCCCCACATGGGGCACACCATTATTTTAAAAAACTGATCCTATCTCGCTGTCGATGATTCCTGCCAAGATTGGTAAAAATACAGCCCCTCCCCATCCCACACCCTCTTCTCTTTAACCACCAGTTAGACGCACAGTAGCACATTGCAACAAAGGGCCACTGAATACTGTATACACTGAATATTTCGCGAGGTTTTTTTTTTCGCACATTTCACGAGTCAGGTGCTATTCATGAAATAAAAGACATGCAAAACTATTGACTCTGATCCCAATATGAATGTGACGTACGCTTATACATTTCTCCGTTTAGTACAGGACTTCAAGATAACGAATTTAACCACTTGCAAAATCGTCGGGAAGTCCGGATTCGTGAAAATTTAGACTCGCTAAATGTATGGCGTATACAGCATGGCCGGCGGAACCATCCAAAGGAATACATAAGGTGTCAACGCTTTGGGCCCCCCACTTTTTTTACCCCGGAAGTGCGTAAGTTGCACTCGAATGACTTTTTTTTTTCTTTTTCTTTTTTTTTGCTTGTTAGCTCATTAAACCGGAAGTGCCCTCACCCCCCCCCCCCCCATTTTGAAAACGCTCCGCTGGCACTGTAAAGTACCTTGGAGTGGAGCAGGGCGTTGTCTCCCGTCAGCAGCTTGAGAAAATGCGTCATCCATGTCTCCATGTTATCCTCAAAGTACTCGGGCAGATCCTGGAAGCAAACAAAAACAAAACAAAAACAAAACAGAATCACACACAGAAACTGCTGGAAACATAAATGTTATTTTGTCTGGGAAGGAAAAGGATACATATTTGGGTCAGTATCAACAAGGGCATTTCAGTGTTACTCCATGGATGAGGCAAATTCTGATTGCATACAAAGTGAATGTGACACATCAGGTATGCAAACAGACATCTAATACTGTAAAACGAGGAATGTTCGCATGCATTTTAACTTCGCGAATTTCGCGAGCGCCAAGATTCGCGAAATTAAAATGCACGCGAAAATACTTGTCTGCGCTATAAGCATTGAATGCCAGTGGCAGTTCGCGAACATTTCATGCTGCAAAAAAGGCCGTCGGCTCCAATTCGCGAAAAATTCATGCCGCGAATATATCATGTTTTACAGTAATCAACCCATGCTATGCCCGGCATTTGGCTCACCTATTTTATGCTTGTTTAAAGTCCATGGTCTTAATGTAAACAATGGACTTCATTCAAACTGAATTCGTAAACTTGGATCTTGGGAGTTTGACACAACTTCAAGTTAGGTCAAGGAAGTCTCTTCCATGATTGCTACACAAAAATTAGCCAAAGAATACTCTTCCATTGGATAAACCTGATCACGTGATATCCAACAATTTGTGACGTTCTCTTGTTGGCAGAAAATCATCATTTCCTCCGCCAAGGAAGAAAGTTATGTTTTCATCAGCGTTTGTTTGTTTATGTGAAAAAGAACTCATATAGTTGTGGACAGATTTGGATGAAACTTAGAGGAAAGGTTGAGAATGACACGAAAAACAGATGACAAAATTTTGGTAGTGATCTGGGAAAAGGGTCAATGAACTTGGGAGTTCAAGCTGCCCATATCTGAGGTTTGCATATATGTACACTAAAGCATGCGCTCTACTTGAGGAGCCATGCAGAAAGCTGATGCGGTAAAGATGTACAGTGGATTCCCATTATAATGAAGTCCTCAGGACCGGCAGTTTTCTTTTGTAATATCGAAATTTCTTAATAACCGAAGAAACAAACAATAAAAAACATAGGCAGATAATGTTGCGGCCTGAATTTTTATTTCCTTGTAACTGGAATTTCGTTATAACTATGTTCATTATTTAACGGGAGTGCACTGTACCAGGTAAATACTTCATAGCTTTCTTTTTTCTTCTTTTTTAACATTCATTGGGAAATTGGGCGATTTTCAGCATGTGTGTAGGGGTGGAAATGAGCTGCTTGATGGAGGTCTGCGCTCTCTGTGTAATTTTCTGATTATCATCATTATCATCATCACTATTATCATTACCATAATGCCACCAACACCCAAGCTATCCCCATCTCCCCCCCCCCCCCCAGGAAAAAAAAAAACAAGAGCAAAAGATCCTTACCTGGTAATTGAGACTGTAGAAGATCTTGGAAATGAGGGTGAGGGAGTCGTACAGGGTTGTGGTCGACTCCTTGTTGTCTTTATGTGCCTCTGCCAGATCCATGGTACCCTGCAGTCACATCACAGAACAAACAAGAATTTACCGTAATAATTCTTTATTCAATAACTTACTGTAATCATGTGATTCTGTCAGGCATCAAACCTAAATGACTATAGAGAAATATAGTAGAAATCAGTGGCAAACAAAAAAAAAAAAAACATATAAGATGTGTAAATAAACTTACATTACAAGAGAGTAGGGTCATATGTTTGTTTGTTTGACTGTTGGTTTGTTTGTTTTTTGTCTTCAGAATGGAATAAAGAGAAGAACGTTGGTCTCCTACAAACAATTAACTGTTTTCTGTGCTTTGCATTTCAAAGCTGATATCCACCACTCCGTTCACCATCACATATTTCATTAATTTTCAAACGCTACGCAGTTCAACATTAAAGACATCATAGTGTAATATGGCTACATCATCATGTATCTAGTGTGGCAAAACATTATTGAGCACATTACTTGTTCGCACACTTTTCGTATTCCATTCGCCAGCTAGGGCACATTAAAAGCAAAAGAAAACTATGATCAATGTAAATTCACAAAGTGGCATGTGTAGTTGAGAATGTTAGCAGACACGTATCATAACATAAGAGTTGTCACTATTACCCCTTTCCATACTGAATTCTGAAATCCCCATATACTTGATATACAGGCCAGCAGGTTCCCGTATGAAACAGGTTAACAGGCAAGATTGACCTATCCATATTCAAATACTAAAGAAAAAGATACATAATTGCAAGTACTTGCGGTTCTTTCTGACAAATGCCAATATGATGCACCAACGACGGCAAAGTCGAGACGCCAGACTTACGTTGAAGAGCTTTGTGAGGGGAGCTGCGAAGTTGTCCAGAACAAGCTTGATTTCTGACCAGAGTTTGTTGGACTTGAATTCGTAGCGGTACCTGGTGGTGGGGAACATGACACAAACACACATTTGTACATCACTTACACTCAAAATATTTCTGAATTCTAAGCAGATTCTACACGGATTATGCCCCCCCCCCCAAAAAAAAAAAAAAAAAAAATGTGAAAATTAAAAAGAATACATCTTCATGTACAAGACTCTATTATTTTTTCTTCTCTTTTCTTCCCCTTATCAAGGAGGGACTTTCAACAAAACATTTTCACGTAATGATAACATGTTGAGTCACAGTTAATATGAACAAACTATAGCTTTACATATTTTATGTTCTGATCAGAAATAGATCAGATCTGAAATTTTGAGCATTTGACCTTGATCTTTGACCTTGAGCATGAACACCCAAAAAGTTCATAGGCACAACTTCAGCCACTCATACATATACATGTTTCATTACAATACCTCAAACGGTTAACTAGTTAAGCTGTCCACAAAATTTATTATGGACGGACAGACGGAAGGACAGACGGACAACCCCAAAACATAATGCCTCCAGCTACACTATGTGGTGGAGGTATAAATATCTAACTCTAAAAGAAGATTCAGAAACCAGAGAAGACAGAAACCAGATTCCACTCTTAAGAATGCATCAACACCCTCACGAGAGCTAACCTTTTGAAGAGGGAGTGGGCGGTTCGTAGCACGCCATTGATGACATGGAAGTTGCCGCTCTCGAAGTGGGCGCAGAGTTCGGGGAGGAGCGTGAGCCACTTGTCCGGAAAGTCTTCCTTTCCGATGATGCTGATTCCATCGCTCAGCTAGAAATGGCGAGATTTGGCGACATGTATGGCGTGAATGAGAATGTGACAATTAAATGAAATGTGTGAACAGATTCTACCATAAGTCTCATATCATAGCACTTTAATAAAGGATAAGTTCACCTTTATATATATGTGGATTGAGTGAATGCAGCAATATCAGTAGAACACATCAGTGAGAGTTTGAGGAAAATCAGACAATCAGTTCAGAAGTTATGAATGTTTGGAGTTTCTGTTCAGTCACTGCTGGATGAGAAGACTACTACAGCTTGTGATGTCACATGTGTAGAACAACATGAAGAAAATAAAAAGAAAATTCAAGATACTTTCACTTTTCTCGCAAGATAATAGAACATTTGACTTCCCTCTTTAAGATGGCAGGGGGAATAATCTTACCCTTTACATATGTCAGTGACAAGTCGAGGAAATGTGCACTTTTTTCACAAAAATAAAATTTGGTGAAATTCTCTTTATGTTTTCCTTATATCAATCTACGCATGTGACATCATACACAGGAGTAGTCTTCTTATCCAGCAGTGACTGCTTAGAAACTTTAAAAATGCATAACTTTTGAACAGATTGTCCAATTTCCCCCAAACTTTCACTGATGTGTTCGTCTAATATTGCTGCATTCACTAAATCCACATAATCATGAAGGTGAACTTGTCCTTTAAATATATGAATATGAGAAGACACCAAAAGAACAAAAGAAAGTTGATGTGTCTCTACACATTTCACTCTATCATCTATAAAAATATTTTGTCACCCAAATGGTAACATAGGAGTGTCAAAGCACTAAAGTAGAGTAAATGAACTTTTTTTAACTTTTTTTTTTTTTTTTTTTTTTACTTTTTGCGAGATACCAAGAAACTACTTATGAAATAGTACACAGCATACCATCCTATGAGGAATTTAATGTTCACTTGATGAAAATCGGTTTTGGAATGGCCGAGACATCCAAAAACAAAGTAAAAAAAACTTTAAAAAAACAAATGTAATAAAAGGTGGGTCCCACCTTTTATTGGGATTGTTATGTTTTGGATATATCTCAGCCATTTCAAAACCAATTTTCATCAAATAAACATTGAATTCCTCTGGGAATCACATGCTCTTTCATATATCATAAGAGGTTTCTCATCATCTCACCAAAAAATGTTTAATAGAAAACTGAAGTTAGGACACAACCACAACTATAAGATCCCTTGATAAAGCATGAAGATATACGATCACAAGAGCAAATTCCATTTCCTCTTCGGTCAAATATCTTTCCCAAAATTCTCTCTCTATATCTCTCTAATTTTTTCTCTTTTCCACCTCACCTGTCTCTGCAACTTCAGTGGGACACTCAGCATCAAGCTGACAATTCTCTTCTTGATTTGATCCCGATCATGTTCGGTGATTTTGTTCGGCTCGTCTTCCACCTACAAGAAAAAAAAAAAACACACACACACACACAAACACACACAGAAATGACAATAAGATTAGCTTTGTGCAAAGAGATCATCAATATTATGCTATTGACAGTCAACAGACTTCATAAACAATCTATCCTGGGTCTACCAACATCTTAAGACCCCTTCCCCCAACAACAAAAAAGTCATACACCCAAAGTATCAACTCTAAATGTCCCGGAACCGTTCAGCACAAAGTGAAAATCATTTCATTACCTCCGCCAAGGGAGGAGGTTATGTTTTCATTACCGCTGGTTTGTTTGTTTGTCCATTAGCAAAATAACTCAAAATGTTGAGAACGGATTTGAGTGAAACTTGCAGGAAAGCTTGAGAATGACACAAGAAACAGATGATTAAATTTGGGTAGTGACCCAGAAATTTTTATGGATTTTATGAAGAATTTTTGATATTTAAGCAGATAGGTCAATGAACTTGAAAGTTCAAGCTGCATACTTTTTAGGTTTTCATGCACGCACTGAAGTGCGTGCTCTAGTTTCTGCTAGGACGAGGTGTGTCACACAGCTGAGGGTCGATGACATAATCCCTGATCTCTATGGAAGAGCAAGATCAGTGGTGGCAATGAGCTGCTTAGCGAAAGTCTGCGCTCTCAGAGTGCTTCTCTAGTTGTTTATGTTTTCCTTCTTAACACTACCCAACTCAAGTACAAACAACTTACTATCCTCCAGTTCCTCTTGACAAAGTTCTTGAATGTGATGGCGGCTGACTGGCGGATGATTTCGTCTGCACTTTCGACTTCAATCAGGGTCAGGAGAAGAATGGCATAATTCGGGGTACCCTCTACCGACTCCAGGTACTTTTCAGCTGTGAGAAAAGAGAAAGAGGGTTAAAGATGAAAAGAGGCGGTGCGGTTACAGGCTAACATCTTCAATATCAGCATGGAAACAGCCAATATGTGATACGATGAGCAAAGTGTACAATATTCTAAATAAACTACAAAATTAGATTTGGGGGCTTTTTTTTTTCAATCAAATTTCTACTGAAACTACATTGTAGCAGAGCCTTATGGCCATAGCATTGTAATGTAGATGTTTTGTGTTTTTTGTGCAGAACACAGAATATCAATGAGTTAGGCATACTGACTGTACTTTAAATAGTTAATTATGTTTGGTCTGGTTGAATGATACCACACTCCAAGCTTACTTCACCAACTGCTGTGTAACAATATAACCTTAAATGTGAACAATTTAGGCACAAATTATAGCCATGAAAAATTAAAGGTGCCCAAACATTGTTGAATGCATGGAAAACAGTAACATGAGAAAAGACTTGGAAAGTCATTAATTTGGTTGAAAAACATAAGTACTGTACCTATCCATGCCTCAATCTACACACACAACATAATAATAATGGAATATATGCTTTTGACCTCCTATTAGAAGTCCAATGTCAGAGTTCTTCATGCAATACAAAATATCCACTGATGAGCTCAATGACAACAAATGGATATGGCACAATACCGATACATCCAGCTCACCCTGTTTTCGTTCCGCAACTTGTGGGGAGAGTGTCCTCTGGAGGCAGTTTGCCAACGTCTTCAAGTTCTCCGCATTGACTTCCATGGTGGCAACAACTGTGCTTTGATTTGGTAGACTAGAGAACAGAGAAATTAATATTAGGTACATGTAACATTTAAGACAAGTTGTTAGGTGATACGCACAGGGGGCTAGAAGATATTGGTCGCTGTGGTCGGCACCTTGTAAAAGTGGACAATGAGAAATCAAAGCAGGACATTCAGAAAAGTACATTTGCATGCTGTTATTAACTTGAAACTAATCACACCCTAATATTCCTCAATTTAAACTCTCATTTTCACAACCCAGGAAGAGGTGTTTGACATGAATAAAATCAAACAGGACTCTTTGTTTAGGTGTTAAGGGTCATCTTGGCTTTGAATAAAAATAAAATAGGTCTCTTGAAATATGAACTTTGACCCAAATTTCCATTTAACAAAGATGGCTAAAAACCTACATAACAATTTGCCATTATTATAGAAGATAAGTTGGTCAAACTTTATGATTGAGCCCACAAAATTTTACACGGCCAATGCACTGCAACCTCCAATACAAAACAAAGGGAAAGTATGTGTGTGTGCGCCTGGGTTCAACTTGATATCTCGCGAATGATTTCAAACATGAACGATATCAGAATTTTACTCTGTAGCTCAACTCTGAAAAAAAAGGAAAAAAGAAAGGAATTTTGCTACATTGTATGGCTATGCTGTGTTCAAACTTGGGTGCAAACAAATAGGTCACTGTGCGCTGGCATGCGAGGCAGAGTTCTTATTCTTGCCAATATAGTACACACAAAAAATAATCAAAACAAAATAAAACCACAGAATAACAACAACAAATATCAAACATATTCATCTTAATTCTTAAAACAATAGGCTTTATGCACTGATGTCACAGCTTACTTAATGACCGATTTCGACGCCATCTTGAAGGCAAGCCATGTCTTGACAAAGCACTCAAGCATGCATTATGCATGCAATCGCAAAATTTGATTTGAAAACCTAACCCTAATCCCAACCTTAAAATGACACTTGTTGATATTTTATCTGTTACAGATATCTACTGTCAAATGTTTCAGCTTCTCAACAATGTCATTACAGCCATCAAAAAAAAATAATCACTGCTACAATCGCTGTTGTTGCGATTCATAAAAGTAACTACGAAACCAAATCCAGCATGAACGCACTCGGAAAATAATCCCTTAAGATCTTGAAATTAGAGTAAACTGATGTAACAAAGACAACCTCTATACACTGACCCTGTATAAATATGTGTAGGGCCTACAGTGTACTTCGTGGCGCAAGCAATGCATCGCTTGCCCTCAGCCTGTTGAGCAGTGTTGAGGGCGGGCACCCTTCAGTTTCTAAGGCTGCGTGATATTCATTGGAATTGAACAATGAAATTAACCTGTAATGTTAGAGTCTAGGGCCTAGGACCCTATAGGGTACTAAGTACTATAAAAACACAAATACAGCTCTGTATTGCCATTACCATTTATATAAATACACCAGATGGTCAGACCTACATTTTACCAAGTCTCAGCGCCTCATCTCATGCTCACACACCCAGCATCCATTTTCTCACGCCTTCTCACACTAGTCGGATGATGTCAATCGCAGCTAGTTCGCTCTGCAATAACTGCGTTGCAAAGGAGCAGACAGCGCAGCATGGTGTACAAAACAAGGCAGCACAGCAGCGAGCCCCGCGATTGATCTAACACTTTATGTAGCTATCTCATCAAGCGATCAGAGCAAGTTCTTCTATGGTATCTTTGAAAAGATAATACTTTTTCTGCCTTTCTCTCAGCTCATACCGAGTCACGGGAGAGACTGATTGAGGATTGGGGTTGTTTGTGCTGTGGGTGTGTGAGTGTGTGTGTGTGTGTGTGTGTGCGCACACGCTCGCGCGCGCGTGCGTATGTGTGAGGGTGTGCGTGTGTGTGTGTACAAAGTACCGGTATAATTTGTGTGAATGAAAGAAGATTGTGAAAATGTGGTTATAAGACAAGGGTAGGGTGAAAGAATGTAAAGTGAATATAAGGCTAGGAAAAGGGGGGAAAGGACATGAAAGAAAATATCTTTGGGTCAATCCACGTCAAATCATCCAATTTTCAGAAAAGTTGTCACCCGACCCCCTCCGATTTTCTTAAAATTCGCACCAAATGTTCCCCAAAGTGTCTGACGGAAAATCCCAAAATATTTTGCCCCAAGGTCAATTGGTTGCTAAGATACAGCCTCACATAGCAACCGGTGCGCATTCCAAAAAATTAGTTAAAAGAAAATTAGGCATTTTTGACTGACTGTTTTAGCTTGGATATTTATGCAAAAGTGTTCATTATCTGGAAATTGAGAGAACTTTATAGTCTTTGCAAGAAAAACTGACTGTGACGCGAAATTGACTTTTCGTTAACGTGCACGAGGTCACCGAAAATGGTGTTAAATGTTAATTTTGAAAATTTTAATGCATATTTAGAAGCTAATATCTTCCACATTTCATCACCTTAGGTTCTAAAATATTATGCTGTTGAAGGCTTTGACTTGCTCAGTAATTTTGAAAAAAATCGGCGCATTCATGATCACCGTTTTTACGGAGAGCGCCCTCGAAGTTGACAAAAATGAAAAATGTGCCAAATTCAAGGTCACGGATCACCCTTCGTCCCACCTAGGAATAGCATCAATTTTTGTATATTGATAGACATTTACCTATATTATCTTGGGTTACCAAAGAAATTTTGCTCCCGAAATGTTCAATGGCAAATTTACCCCACCGAAAATGGTCGTAAACGGCCAAATTCGCACGTAATATCACATATTGGGTTTAGAGGACATTTCAAATGTCCACGCTTTCAAAATGAAAAGCACTAGCCCTGTGATATTTGCAGTAGGGATAGTCTGTTATACATATTTTAGTAATGTATACCACAAAACACTTTTATTACATAATAATGAACTTGAAATTTAACCCAAAATTTGATAAAAAACAATAAATCGCTCCATTTTCCTCATTGCACTGCATGTAAATTTGTTTTGAAAGACTTTTCACAGAGCAATATTTCAAGAATTATGAAAGCTGACAGCCTACAATCTTAAGGTTCTAAAGTATTTGTGCTCTTCTTTCAGATTTTGTGTCAATTTGATCATGAATGTTATACCCTTGACCTTGAAGTACTTCTAAAAATAGCTGTAAATTTGTAAACTACAAAGTACACATACGACAGGTGTTTTATGGCATGATACACATGTGATTCTTCCACAAACACAGAAGCTTTTTATAGTGTAAATGTTATATACTGGAATTAATCTATACATGCTTGCAAGATATGTTCCAATCAATTGCTTTGTTCTGACAATGACCCTCAATTTATGACCTTCAAAATCATGAGAAATGCCTATTCCTCTCCATAAAGACCTGTATTAAAGTACATAATAATAATTGATAATTATGGACATTAAAAAATTCGTATTCTAGCCTGTGAAACGCACATTAAAAGGACTGAGAGTCTTCTCTTTAGGGGAATTTGTTCTGTACCTAATGAAAACTTTCAAAATCATTTCAATTCTTATGTATTTTCTTGTTTCTGGAATTTCTTATGTATTTCTTTGTTTTTATTTTCTGCAGCATAACCATGTATTTTTTTTTTATCGGAAATTGTCACAGCCCACTTTTCTACCATAACTAGAATAGAATTAACCAATCAAAGTGATAGATAGTAAAAATGGTCAAGTTTTTATGAGTTTCACCACAAAAAGCACTGTTTTCATAGGAAATGCACACAAAATCACAAAATATTACCATCCCCATTTTTGATTGAAATTGAGGGTCATTGTCAGAACAGAGTAATTAATTGCAACATATCTCGCAAACACGTATAGATTAATTCCAGTATATAACATTTACACTATAAAAAGCTTCTGTGTTTGTGGAAGAATCACAAGTGTATCATGCCATAAAACACCTGTCGTGTGCATTGGTGTGTGTACTTTGTAGTTTACAAATTTACAGCTATTTTTAGAAGTACTTCAAGGTCAAGGGTATAACATTCATGATCAAATTGACACAAAATCTGAAAGAAGAGCACAAATACTTAAGAACCTTAATATTGTAGGCTGTCAGCTTTCATAATTCTTGAAATATTGCTCTGTGAAAAGTCTTTCAAAACACATTTACATGCAGTGCAATGAGGAAAATGGAGCGATTTATTGTTTTTTATCAAATTTTGGGTTAAATTTCAAGTTCATTATTATGTAATAAAAGTGTTTTGTGGTATACATTACTAAAATATGTATAACAGACTATCCCTACTGCAAATATCACAGGGCTAGTGCTTTTCATTTTGAAAGCGTGGACATTTGAAATGTCCTCTAAACCCAATATGTGATATTACGTGCGAATTTGGCCGTTTACGACCATTTTCGGTGGGGTAAATTTGCCATTGAACATTTCGGGAGCAAAATTTCTTTGGTAACCCAAGATAATATAGGTAAATGTCTATCAATATACAAAAATTGGTGCTATTCCTAGGTGGGACGAAGGGTGATCCGTGACCTTGAATTTGGCACATTTTTCATTTTTGTCAACTTTGAGGGCGCTCTCCGTAAAAACGGTGATCATGAATGCGCCGATTTTTTTCAAAATTACTGAGCAAGTCAAAGCCTTCAACAGCATAATATTTTAGAACCTAAGGTGATGAAATGTGGAAGATATTAGCTTCTAAATATGCATTAAAATTTTCAAAATTAACATTTAACACCATTTTCGGTGACCTCGTGCACGTTAACGAAAAGTCAATTTCGCGTCACAGTCAGTTTTTCTTGCAAAGACTATAAAGTTCTCTCAATTTCCAGATAATGAACACTTTTGCATAAATATCCAAGCTAAAACAGTCAATCAAAAATGCCTAATTTTCTTTTAACTAATTTTTTGGAATGCGCACCGGTTGCTATGTGAGGCTGTATCTTATCAACCAATTGACCTTGGGGCAAAATATTTTGGGATTTTCCGTCAGACACTTTGGGGAACATTTGGTGCGATTTTTAAGAAAATCGGAGGGGGTCGGGTGACGAGCACTGGATGATTTGACATGGATTGACCCCTTTAAAAAATTGAAAAAATGATACAAAAGGTTTACAAACTAGTATACAGCCGTAGAGAGTAAACTAAAAGATGATGGAAGGAAAGAAAGAAGATAAACTTGCATTATAAAGGAAAGCGAGGGAGAGATGGATATGTTTGAAAAGAAAAGAGGAAAGCAAAGAGGAAATATTAATTGAAAACAAAATTTCAGCACTAGGTAGAATAATAGAATGAGAGATGAATCAAAACTGGATGAAAAGAAAGATACATGTAAATCTAGGAAGGAAAGAAAGACTTATGCAGGTTGAAAAGAAAATAAAGAAAAGGATTCGTTAGAAAGACACAGAGGAGAGGACAGAAAAAAAGAAAAAAAGATCCTTGGAGTTGGAAGAAAAAGCAACCTTTCAAGGAAACAAAGAAAGTACAGCTCAAATAGGAAATTGATAAAGTTAAACAAGAGGAAAACCACAAAGAAATGATCAATAGGAAGGAAAGATAACTATAGCTTCTACCCGAAAATGAAAGAAGAAAGGATAAAAAAGAAAGAGAAAGATAGGCAGCACACACTCGCGCTCAACCGCTTTGAAGCTACAACCACTAACGCAAGACTTGGCCGAGGAAAAGAGAATAAACAAATTTTTGCTTTTCAACGACACCAAAGAAAAAGCCGCTGTGTGGCTACATTCAGACCAAATGATTGACCCTACAATATGTGTGTGTAAGTGCATACGCTGAACAAAGTCGTACCTACTGTGCTTGTATACAAAGCAGCATTTCAAGCGATCAAGATTTTCCGATTTTCTGACACTTGTAGAACTAAAACTGTATGTAGTACAATCAATTGTTTGTAGGCCTACTACTAGCCTGACCAGACCGCTGTGCAAACCACAGCAGTCTGACATGTACTAGTGTTTAAACGTTGTAAACGACCGTCGCTTTTGACGGCAAGACCACAAAAATGTCTTTTATTTTGTTTGATTTTAACAGTAAATACCACCCACCTATATCGTATTTTGCTGATAGTTAAATTGAATTTGGTGTTTTGTTGGTATCCAAACCGTATTGTTCAATTTTTCAGAGTGAATTGTGCGATGATTCACAAAATCAACGAACTACCACGAACGCTCAACCCGAGGTACCATGGTAGCATTTTACGTACGCCCGTGCATTTCGTGTGTTACGTAAAGCTTGTCGTCTTCTACGTACATTTCCGCGCGTGCTGCCCGATGGGGCCACCAAAATCCTAAATTTCACATTTTTGGTGGCCCGAGAGAAAAATTTGGTGTCCCGAAAAAAAACAATAAAAAACATTAAAAGTCTTTTTTTTTTATGAGTCAAATATTTAAGATTTATGATAGTAAGAATTAGAAGTTGGACATATCTACTCATAAATAAACTTCAACAAACTTGCAACACTCACTCTCAGGCATTCATTCAGTCCTTTTCATCCATCCTTTGAACAAATTTAACTGCTAATTTCCGGCGCAAAAAGTTACGAATTTATTGACATACTTTTCCAAAAATTTTGGTAGCCCGAGGCGGGCCACCAACTTTGCCCTTTTTTGAAATTTGGTGGCCCGACTTTCATTTTTGGTGGCCCCGGGCCACCGGGCCACCGTTAGTGTCGAGCCCTGGTATAGGAGAGTGATTGCCATTCAATAACACGCAGAAGATGAGGAGTGAAGCAATATGGACACTTACAGACCTGATTTTAAGGATGGATTTCAGTGGGTTTTTCACGTAATTAAAAAAAATATGCATAAATTACAGATTATTGAATGATTATCATAGACTACGGGGATTCCTTATATTTTAGTTTTCCACGATTCATAAAGGAATATTCATGAAGGAAACGTACACCCACCACTGAAAAATAACAACGTCTGGTCTGCGAAGGAGTAGACTAGACGTGCAGCCGCTGTCGCGAACGAAGCGACAGCGGCTGCATGTAGTTAGGCCTACTACAAAATAAAATTTTACTAATAGTATTGGGGTGGCTGTCCCAAGCCAAATGGCAAAAAGAGAGAAAAAGGAACTCTTTCCACACTATCTCTAACGGAACGCATAACCGTTAGGCCATATTATAGATCAAATAACGTTTAAATTTAGAAAGTTTCTATCATTAGCATTAAAATTTATTACATAAACTTTACTCGAATACTAAAAAAAAAAAAGTAGAACCGTCTAGGTATTCTAGGTCTAACCTGTTAGGGTGCCTAACCGCTAACGTTACAACTGAAAAATATTAGACTAAAATTTTAAATTTAACGTTAGTAGTTTTCTAGTAACGTTAACACACCGTAAATTTACACCCACAAGAGCAATGAAGAGGTCTCAGAAAACCAGATTGCAACTCACAAATTCTGTGTCACTGACGACACTGGTCACTGTAGATTCTAGTCCAAGCGCTCAGCTAACGTTAGAGCTAGTCTAGATCTAGTAGTCGGCGCTCGATACTCGAAAGTCGTATGACTATGAGTCCCGTTTATTGTAGAAATTAGAACCGTGAGATGAGAACGGAAGCCAGATAGGGTCTCTATCATATATTGGCCAGGTAGTAGGCTAGGCCCTAGGTTAAGGCTATCGTGTCTGTGTAGATTAGCGGGCGAACCGCAGCCAACGTCAGATCAATCCAGCCAGATCAATTTGGTGGCGGTCACGTCGGAGTAAATTAGGGTTTGTTTCTCTTCGTGGAAAGGACGTCCGTCACACTGCACTGCCTTCTTCAGCCGGCTGTCCCCGCATATACAGCTGCTAGCCGCGCAGCATTGCAGCAGGAAGCAATTCACTAGTTACAGTACACGTCCGACGTCCACCGACGTCCAGCACTGCACACAGTCAGTATGAACCAGTAAATTGCATGCGTATCCTTCACGTGTGTATGGGGAAACGTACATACGCCGCGCGCTTTGTGTTCAAAATGGCGAAATTGTGCACTGTCCTCTGTCGGTCAATATTTTCATAAGATAAACTTTACTGGAATAATAAATATTTTTGGATTTACTCTTAGCATTTTATAATATGTCACGAAAATTAGGTATTCTTTTATGAATTACGAGCAATCATACGTTTTTGGAGCGCTCTTTCTGGTCTGAAACAAATACATTTATAGTAAAAGGGAAAAGTGCATACAATCACGTGATAATTGACCAATCAACTTCTTTGAAAAAAGCCGCCATCTTGACTCAATATCTGTGATACTCAATGGACTTCGTGAAGAATATTTCATAAATTGAAAGATTTCCAATCTATCTTTCTTAATATTACGGTTGCTGTGGCGGTTAGAATCGCTTTCACCAGCCATGGCAACCCCTTCTGGAGGAAAAATTCGTTCTAAGCGCTCTCATAGCTCTCGGAAGCCATACGAACGCCCGAAACCAAAGGTAAGTTTTCGCGCACGCTGGGACCGCATACTCTGCTACGTAAATTGCACGTAGAAGTCCGTCTTTCCACGTTCTCGTTGCTGTGACTGTCTGCGTAGTTAGGCGAATGTGAAATACGTGACATGAACATGTCTGGAGATGGCTGTTTCGAGACAGGCCATGCACACAATGACATGAACGCATTTTGTGCGAGAACTTAATGCTGATTGTCCATATTAAGTCTGACATTAGATCTACCACTTTATGAAAATTGTAGTGAACATGTTCACGATGTTTCTTTTATTAAACTGTTGGTGTTAGCAAAAGTTATTCCACCACTGCACTGCACTGGCACATGCATATTGCATGCGCATGCACGACGGTGACCCAATCGGTCCAAACAAGCATGGCTCGATTGCTTTAGCAACCTTGTACCTCGACGTGACATGGGCATCCATCCATCTGTGGCGATGAGACTGGAACTGAAGCACAACAGCACAGCCTGCAGGTCACCCTTGCCATTGTGTGAAGGGTTGGCTTCTGTTTTGTTCTGCGTAGATTCATCTGCTCGACGATGCAATGTGTGTGTGTAGGCTCGTGTACATGGTCAAAGCTCCAACGATGCATGATTTCTGGTAGGCCTAGTAAGACAGAAACTTTCAGAACATTTTGAATGGTGTCTGGGTGCTTGTGTATGTTAACACCACCTCGTCAATTGATCTCCGAGTCCAGTCAACATACACAGGCTCACCTTAATTACTGTACGAGCTGAAATTTTCACGGTGGTTTTATTTTCGCGAATTTCGCGAATCGCCTTTGAACCGCAAAAATAACAACGTGCAAAAACAAAAACGCGCGAGACCCTCGCAACCGCGAAATTAACAACACGCGAAAATGTTCTCCAAGTAGCATTTCGCGAAAATATCTGTACGCGAAAATTAAAATGATTGCATCGGACTCCGCAAAGACACAAGTTATGTTTTGGTTCCACTTTTTGTAGGCCTAGTGTTGCACTGTTGGAAAATCTTGAAGTTGATTACAACCGTACTTTAAAAGCTGCTCTGCACACAACCAATCTGTACAGTACGAACATGTTCAGCGCAAGCGCATACATGCAAAGAATGGCTCGTTTGATCCAATGTTTTTAGTGATCCAACAGATTTTTTTTTATGGTGTGTTTGAAAAGCTAAATTTGTTTTTCCCTCTTCCTCGGCATCGGCGAAGTCTTGTGGTATATAAAGCAGCTAGCAGTTGAGTGTAGAATAGGTGTTTATGCATCCCTTTAATATATCTTTCTCTTTTCTATCTTTCCTTCTGTTCTTTGTCTTTGATTTCCAGGTATTTTGTCTTAACTTTCCCTTTCCTTTTTATAATAATCCTTTCTTTGACTTTTTTGTGTTTGTGAATTTCCTCATATCTAACTGTTCTCAATTTCTGTTCAATCTCATTTTCTGCCCATTACTGTAAAAGTGGATATTTTCGCGCGACTAATTTTTCGCGCTAGGCCGGGTCAGAAGAGTTTCGCGTGTTCTTAATTCCGCGGAATCAAGACATCACGCACAGGAACGTATGGCAAGCAAAAATATTCGCGTGTTTTTATTTTCGCGCTAGTTTCTGGTTGCGTGAAATGCGCGAAAATTTCCACTTTTACAGTACTTTGCTCTTTGTTTCCTTCACTCCTTCAGGTAATCTTTCCCCCATGTACAGTTTACTTTTTCTTTCTTTCCTCTCCAATATCTTTTTCTTATGTTCCTTCTTCTCTAGATCTATCATTTCCTTTGTATACTTTTCAACCTGTAGCAGGTGTCTAATTCTCTTTCCTCCCTATCCATCTCTCCTTTCATCTCACTGCATGTAGACGTATAGGCCTACCTCTAACCTAGTTATTGCTCATCTCTCATTCTAAAATTCTATTTCTGTCTGAATTTTTGGTTTAAATCTTTAATTTTTGTTTTTGCTTGGCTTTCCTCTTTTTTTTTTCAAACATAAATTACATACATTGTATCTATTGCCCCTAAAATGTATGTCTAATGTAAGTTTATCTTCTTTCTTTCCTTCCACTATATTTCTTACATTTGTAATTTTATTTTTTGTTCCAATTTTATAAATCTTTTCTCTCCAGGTTTGCCTTTTTTTATCTTTTCATTAATTTCCTCCCCCCCCCCCCTTTCATATTCTGTCACTTTTGTCGTATTGTCACATTTTCACAGTCTTTAATATTTCATTCAAACACAGACCCTCACACACACACACAGCACAAATAACAACACCAAGCCTCAATCAATCACTACCATAAGACTCGATACAAGCTGAGGGAAAGGCAGAAAAACAACTTTATCTTTTTTAAAGATACCATAGAAATTAGAAGAACTTGCTATTATTTTTTGTTTTACATTCAGATCAATTGCTACAAGGGACTTTTCAAGACACAACACATATCCTCAAATCACATACCCGGTATTCAGAATTTAATTTTCTCTTTTGCATGTCGAATGTGTGAGAAACATTTTGTGGTTGGTGGTCTATACGCTGGCCATAGACTACTACTAGATGCAAATGAATGATGTGATCTTACATTGTATGCACCCAAGTGCAACATTCGGAGGTCGAACAAGGTCACATTTCGGTGTTGTGCACTTCCTTTGGTTATGCAGTTACAGTGCAGCAAGCTTATACAGAGCATAGTGTACCAAAATCGCATCTAATATTTTCCTTTTTTCCATGACCAAAATAGCGTCACCTCACAATAGAAATATATTTTCTGAACTTACAATAGATTCCTTTTCCCCCAACATGTAATAATTGCTGGGAAAATCTATGAAGCTATGATAGTTTAGAGATACATATACAATGTAGTGCTTGATGCTTTTCGCATACGACTGAATAGAAATTATGGTGTGCACCGGCGCAGAGTTTGATATCAACACATTATGATGGAAATGAAATAGCGCCACTGCCGTTGGAGTTTTTATGCCTCCGCCACGAAGTGGTGCCGGAGGCATTATGTTTTCGGGTTGTCCGTCCGTCCGTCCGTCCGTCCGTCCGTCCTTCCGTCCGTCCGTCCGTCCGTAATGAATTTTGTGGACAAGGTAACTATCAAAACCTGTTGAGGTATCCTAATGAAACTTGGCATGTATGTGTATTAGGGGGTGAAGTTGTGCCTATCAACTTTTGGGTGCACATGCTCAAGGTCAAAGGTCAAAAGGTCAAGGTCAAATACATAAAATTTCACTATTTCCACCATATCTATTGAATGCCTGAAGATATTTTCTTTAAACTTAGTGTATACATGTTTTACCTAATTAAGATTCTCTGGTGAAAGTTTGGGTCATGAGGTCAAAGGTCAAAAGGTCAGGGTCAAATACATAAAATTTCACTATTTCCACCATATCTATTGAATGCCTGAAGAGATTTTCTTGAAACTTAGTGTATACATGTATTACCCAATTAAGATTCTCTGGTGACAGTTTGGGTCATGACGTCAAAGGTCAAAAGGTCAAGTAAAAATATTAAAACTTCTTTTTTTTTCTCCGTACCTTGGAAAATTGTTCAAGGTATCTTCATGGAACATAGTATATACATGTACTGACTGGAAGTGATTATCTAGAGAATGTAGGGTTCATGGGGTCAAAGGTCAAGTGCGAGACTTCAAAATGTTACTATTACCCTCATATTTATGCAATGCCAGCAGGGTTATTTTTTTACACTTGGTGTATGCATGTGTAACCTAATAGAAATTCTCTGAAAAGTTTTTTTTTTCTCTTTTTGCCTCAAAGGTCAAAAGGTCAAAGATAAGTGAAAGTGCTGAACTAACTTTTTCCTCCATATCTCGGAAGTGGCTCAAGTTACCTTGAAACTTACTACATATTATGCATGTTCTACCTGAAAGTAATTATCTTATGAATTTTAGGGTCAAGGGCTAGATGAAAATGGTAACAATTTACTATTCAATTCAGAAATTGAACTTTTTCTCCACACCTGTACCTTGAAAATTACTCAATGCCTAAATGTATGAATGGGTCAAAGTCAAGTTAAAGTCCTTAAATCCCTAGATACATGCTCTCCTATTCATCCAATTAAACCTACGTCAAGGAAGGTGAACATTCAACACATTTGTGACAAACTTGTCATTCCAATATTTTGCCAATTTGTGAAAATGTAATCACACAGTGTCCACATGTACTATCTAGACCTATTAGGGAAAATCATGCATTATGGCGGAGGCATACCAGTCGCCAAAGCGACATTTCTAGTTACAATATTGCATTGATACTTGATAGCGAGAATAACACAACAAGCCACCATGTACAGTGTACCATGGACCTGCCTGTTTCATGTGAATGTAGAGTCTAATGTTACACATGCAATGCAGATTATTGCATGTTGGGTCCATGTCCATTTGTGTGTTACAGGCTTACAATTGGTAGTTTACATGTAGTTTTCTTTGGTTGTTCATTGCAGATAGTAGAACTAAATGATGAACTAAATAGAACTTGGCTGCATACGGTTGTATATGCACTTGGGTCACATTCCGTCTTTATCCAGAGGTATTTTTTTTTTGTTGAAGATTTTTTCGCTATCCATCATGCAGGTGACCAGCACATAGAAGCCTTGCAGTAGTGAACCATGACTAGTGACCGCAAATGAGTAAAATTTTGAAATTTCGAACTCTATTGAAGTTGAATTCTACCCAAAGAAAAAAAAAAGCAGCAAAAAAAAAAAAAAAAAAAAAAGTTGCATTGAATTGTTTGGGAACTATTGGCATGTGCAAGACAACCTGAAGTGACAATACTCCTGAGGAATCCCACAGTGCATCTATGACAGGGCTCTGCAGCGTGGGCAGAATTATTGTTTTTTTTTGTTTTGTTTTTATTATTATTTTTTTGCTGCCCATTGGCAATAAGATTTTGGGCAGGCATTTTTCTTACTGTTCCAAAACACTTCCCCGACTAAGATTCTCACTTGCCCCAAGCAATCAGGCAAGCGATTATGTGCACGTACAAGCTTGTAGCACCTTGCTAAATAGTGATTTTGTTGTTTTGAGTTTGATGTTTTTAGATTATCTTACACTTGTAGGTGAAAGTGCATCAGCATTTTCTTCATTCATTGGCTGTTTGGCTTCAATATCTACTGTAAATTGTAACTGTAGGGACTGTATGCATAGCAGTCCTCAAGGCAAATGGAAGTGTGGATTATAATTCTCACTTTACAGCAAGCAATTTGAGATGACTGTCAATCATACATTGTACTCTGCCAATATTAGGTTTATAAGTAATGCACTTGTCAATGTAATGACGCACCCCACTACCCCCGGACATGGGTGCGTCATGGTCATTTTTTGACTGACCACACAGGGTTTTTGACGGACACCACAGTCACTTTTTTGACGGACAAAACGCTGCAAGTGACGAACACCACAGTCACTTTTTTGACGGACAACACGTTGAAAGTGACGAACACCACAGTCACTTTTTTGACGGACATCCTCGGTACATTTGACGCACCCCCGAAAATACTGAAACGATTTTTGCATACGTTTTATTCAAGCAATTTCATTTTCTTTTGGTTCGTAAACATAATTTGTCAAAGTTTCGGCAAGTTTCCCTTACCCTGGCCCTGTAAGCACCGTACCGTCATTCACCGTACATCACGCTGCTGCATGCTACGATACTAAGTATTCCGTTTTGTAGTGTGTATTCTGTGCATGCATTCCATACATGACAATCACATGTGTGCAGATGCGCTGTGTGTGCGCGGCCATTGCTAGTCCGGTGGATGCATACTGCAGCGCAGTGTCGCGCGTCTCGTCGGGCTAATCCCGCGAGCAGAAAATGGCATGCGGCAGGCAGTTTCTTCTGCTGCCGCTTCTTTTACTGTCAAAAATTCGCCTTTGTCACCACAGAACATTATTTAGAAAATGTGAGGAGAAAGGGTGGCTTTTAAATTATTTGTTTGCCAGATTCTGGCAAGCATTTTCCCCTCTTATTCCAAAACGCTTCCCGACTTTCACTTGCCGCGGGAAAACGCTCACTGTAATTTCACTCGCAGTACGTGTATACGGTACTGGTAGCGTGCAAAAATGCGTGCAGTTTTCCATAGCAAGTGACGCACCCCTCGGTTCAGAATAATGCGTGTTATTTTCCATAGCCAAGTGACGTACCATGACGCACCCCTCGGTCAAAAATTTGACCGACAGTGATGGGATTTTGACGCACCCCTCGGTCAAAAATTTGACGGACAAAGCTGGTAAAATGACGAACACCTGGGTCACAAATTTGACGGACCAAACGAGGAAGTGACGCACCCATGTCCGGGGGTAGTGGGGTGAGTCATTACATTGACAAGTGCATAATAATACAGTTGAACCCTTATTATCCGGCCTCCCTTTATCCAGATCTCTCTATTATACGGACGCAATCTCGCCGTGATTTTTTTTTTTTTTTTTTTAATAATTACGGGAGGAAAGGGAGATTCCCAACTCCATGAGAACTCCTACACAAACACACATGAATTACATATACTTGATACATTTCTTAATAATTATTTAGGTAAATCATCCCAAGAATTTATAAAAGAAAATGATTTCATTCTTGCAAACACAAACCTCTATTTTGGGGTCTGTTACTGAGTGTAACAATGAAAAGATTGCAGTATACACATTACTACATGTGGTACTACAATGGGCTATATCAGTACATGTGTATGTATATGTACATGTATAAAGCATTGAGTCTCCCATGTCCGGCCAAATCCCTTCTCCGGATGAGCCCCGGTCCCGCCTTGTCCGGATACGAGAGGTTCAACTGTATTGTGAAAAAAAATGGTCACATACATGTAATTGTATAATTTGGTTTGCAGTATTAGCTTTCAGGCTCTCCATGACAATGCACTATTGTGGTTTAATATTTCAGGGATACCACATGATCACCCAGGAGTGACTTTAATGATGAGCCTGGATGATCAAGTTAGCATGATGATGTCATGATAGGAAACCCAAAAGGGTTGCTACTTGGATTCCCTCTAAAATCCTGTTTTTATTTGGGTCAATCCATGTCAAATCATCCAGTGCTTGTCACCCGACCCCCTCCGATTTTCTTAAAAATCGCACCAAATGTTCCCCAAAGTGTCTGACGGAAAATCCCAAAATATTTTGCCCCAAGGTCAATTGGTTGCTAAGATACAGCCTCACATAGCAACCGGTACGCATTCCAAAATATTAGTTAAAAGAAAATTAGGCATTTTTGATTGACTGTTTTAGCATGGATATTAATGCAAAAATGTTCATTATCTGGAAATTGAGAGAACTTTATAGTCTTTGCAAGAAAAACTTACTGTGACGCAAAATTGACTTTTCGTTAACGTGCACGAGGTCACCGAAAATGGTGTTAAATGTTAATTTTGAAAATTTTAATGCATATTTAGAGGCTAATATCTTCCACATTTCATCACCTTAGGTTCTAAAATATTATGCTGTTGAAGGCTTTGACTTGCTCAGTAATTTTGAAAAAAATCAGCGCATTCATGCGCACCGTTTTTACGGAGAGCGCCCTCAAAGTTGACAAAAATGAAAAATGTGCCAAATTCAAGGTCACGGATCACCCTTCGTCCCACCTAGGAATGGCATCAATTTTTGTGTATTGATAGACATTTACCTATATTATCTTGGGTTACCAAAGAAATTTTGCTACCGAAATGTTCAATGGCAAATTTACCCCACCGAAAATGGTCGTAAACGGCCAAATTTCCATGTAATATCACATATTGGGTTTAGAGGACATTTCAAATGTCCACACTTTCAAGATGAAAAGCACTAGCCCTGTGATATTTGCAGTAGACATAGTCTGTTATACATATTTTAGTAATATATACCACAAAACACTTTTATTACTTAGTAATGACCTTGAAATTTAATCCAAACTTTGATAAAAACAATAAATTGCTCCATTTTCCTGATTGCACTGCATATAAATACGTGTTTTGAAAGACATTTCACAGAGTAATATTTCAAGAATTATGAAAGCTGAAAGCCTACCTTATTAAGGTTCTAAAGTATTTGTGCTCTTCTTTCAGATTTAGTGTCAATTTGATCATGAATGTTTTACCCTTGACCTTGAAGCCCTTCTAAAAATAGCTGTAAATTTGTTAACTACAAATTACACACACGACAGGTGTATTATGGCATGATATACTTGTGGTTCTCTCACAAACACAAAAGCTTTTTATGGTGTAAATGTATATACTGGAATTAATCTACACTCATGCTTGCAAGATATGTTACAATTAATAACTTTGTTCTGACAATGACCCTCAATTTATGACCTTCAAAATCATGAGAAATGCCTATTCCTCTCCATAAAGACCTGTATTATGTACTGAATAATATTGATAATATGGACGTTGCGCCCAACATAATATAGATTCTTATTCTAGCCTGTGAAACGCACATTAAAAGGAATGAGAGTCTTCTTTTTCGGGGGATTTGTTCTGTACCTTATGAAAACTTCCAAAATCATTTCAATTCTTATGTATTTTCTTGTTTTTGGAATTTCTTATGTATTTCTTTGTTTTTCATTTTCTAAAGCATAACTGTGTTTTCTTTTATTGGAAATTGTCATGGGCCACTTTTCTACCATAACCAGAATAAAATTAATCAATCAAAGTGATAGATAGTAAAAATGGTCAAGTTTTTATGAGAGTTTCCAAACAAAGCACTGTTTTCCATAGGAAATGCACACAAATTCACAAAATGTTACTGTCCCCTTTTTTGATTGAAATTGAGGGTCATTGTCAGAACAAAGTTATTAATTGTAACATATCTTGCAAGCATGAGTGTAGATTAATTCCAGTATATACATTTACACCATAAAAAGCTTTTGTGTTTGTGAGAGAACCACAAGTATATCATGCCATAATACACCTGTCGTGTGTGTAATTTGTAGTTAACAAATTTACAGCTATTTTTAGAAGGGCTTCAAGGTCAAGGGTAAAACATTCATGATCAAATTGACACTAAATCTGAAAGAAGAGCACAAATACTTTAGAACCTTAATAAGGTAGGCTTTCAGCTTTCATAATTCTTGAAATATTACTCTGTGAAATGTCTTTCAAAACACGTATTTATATGCAGTGCAATCAGGAAAATGGAGCAATTTATTGTTTTTATCAAAGTTTGGATTAAATTTCAAGGTCATTACTAAGTAATAAAAGTGTTTTGTGGTATATATTACTAAAATATGTATAACAGACTATGTCTACTGCAAATATCACAGGGCTAGTGCTTTTCATCTTGAAAGTGTGGACATTTGAAATGTCCTCTAAACCCAATATGTGATATTACATGGAAATTTGGCCGTTTACGACCATTTTCGGTGGGGTAAATTTGCCATTGAACATTTCGGTAGCAAAATTTCTTTGGTAACCCAAGATAATATAGGTAAATGTCTATCAATACACAAAAATTGATGCCATTCCTAGGTGGGACGAAGGGTGATCCGTGACCTTGAATTTGGCACATTTTTCATTTTTGTCAACTTTGAGGGCGCTCTCCGTAAAAACGGTGCGCATGAATGCGCTGATTTTTTTCAAAATTACTGAGCAAGTCAAAGCCTTCAACAGCATAATATTTTAGAACCTAAGGTGATGAAATGTGGAAGATATTAGCCTCTAAATATGCATTAAAATTTTCAAAATTAACATTTAACACCATTTTCGGTGACCTTGTGCACGTTAACGAAAAGTCAATTTCGCGTCACAGTAAGTTTTTCTTGCAAAGACTATAAAGTTCTCTCAATTTCCAGATAATGAACATATTTGCATTAATATCCATGCTAAAACAGTCAATCAAAAATGCCTAATTTTCTTTTAACTAATATTTTGGAATGCGCACCGGTTGCTATGTGAGGCTGTATCTTAGCAACCAATTGACCTTGGGGCAAAATATTTTGGGATTTTCCGTCAGACACTTTGGGGAACATTTGGTGCGATTTTAAAGAAAATCGGAGGGGGTCGGGTGACAACTTTTCTGAAAATTGGATGATTTGACGTGGATTGACCCATTTAGGAAGTATTTGTTCTGTCCCATTCTCAGGAGGTTTGTTTAATTGAAAGGAAAACATGTTTAGTTCGTACACTGTACAATGTATGCTCCAGACGCCTTTTGATGAAACCAAAGCTCTACTTGTAGAACATTAATGCATGCAGAGAGTATTTTCATCCAATTATAGGGAGTACACTGTACATATCTGAATTTCTGCTGACATGTCCAGTTACAGTGTACATACTTTCATTTGTAATCTATGATTATACAGTGGCAAGTGAATGTGTACAAATCCTCATGTGCACATAATGGAGTCATAAGCATACACACTTAAACAATTTACACCTTACGAGTGTACCAGTAAAATAGTCTTTTTTGCACAGTGTTGTGTTGTGTGCAATCTTTTTGAACATTTCCTTCTGACATTCGCTATTGTTATGCTTGCTAAGCCTTCCAATTGCAAGGAATCACAGGCAGGTGTAGGTGTTTTGGTATTTGCTGCCTCCAGAGGCTATCCAAAGGACCCAGGTTTGATTCCCAAGTCTAACTGAGTAATGTGTATACACTGTAATCATACTGTCCCATCTAGTAAGAGGCAAAGCACTTTGTCCCTCAGATAGGACATAAAATGGAGGTCCCATGTGTGAGAGAGCCACAACTCATGGTACACGTACATGTACAATGTAAAAGATCCCGATTCATTCATTCATCGCAAAGTGCAGGGGCCCATTGCATAAAAGTTACTAATATTATGGTAACTTTGCCATCCAATGGTAACTTCCATGGAATTCTTGATTTTGATTGGCTGTTGAGTATTGTTGCCATGGTAGTTACCATCGGATGGCAAAGTTACCACCAAACTTTTATGCAACGGGGCCCAGGTTGCAATAACCTGATGAAATGGTCCCACCCTGCATCAAAATGGACCCCATGGAAGACCAGCTAGTGCAGCTGAATATGGGCTATCCAGCCATCTTCTCGGATGGAAACTGAGACATACAAAACAAACAAACAAACCGGGTTTGGCAGTTACATAGTAACTAGAGCTTTCCATTTGTCCCTGCAACATACCCATACCATCTCATCATATTAGCTTTGTCTCTTCTCCTCATTGCAGACTGAAGAAGGGGATATTGACTGAAATTACCGCCCTGTTTTCCTTACAGTAAATATTTGCAGCATAGGTGGTAGTAGTATTGGCACTTGTGAGGATGCGGAAGTTAGTAGGCATTGCAACAGAAGGCGCGACCTGATGTGACCTTCAGCATGTCAGGCGAGCTACCATACATGTATGAAGAACAAAGAAATGAGCGTCCTCTTGTGGTCAAGTGCGTACAGGTATTAGTGATCCCCAGAATTCTCACCTGCTTGAGTGTTTGTTTTGCATAGAAGTTGAGATGGAAGTTCAGTGCAATATTTTAGATCATAATAGTACTGATATGGTCATGCTCTATTTTCTGTTGTCATATTTGCACATCAGCCATGCATGCAAGTTTCCATTGCATGCTTTATCAATAATAATCTTGAGCATGCATCCAGAATTTTCTCACAGTACGTTGAAGGTCACAGAGCATTTCAGACACTGTCTTTTTGGATGTTGACAGGTCTATATTGCGCCACAGTTTCATGCATCACATACACTGACATGTATAACGTGATTATCAGATCCCTCTTTCTTTCTTTCTTTTTCTTGGGGGGGGGGGGTATTTCCAGTAAAATTGTTTGGTAATAGTTGTACCTCCATCAGGAATAATACTGGAGTTCAGTTATACCACTTGTATGAAAACTAGCAGCTTCAATATGCCTTGAGTTGCTACAGCAATACAGTAATCTGCAGAATGCAGGACCTTTGATTTTTATCCTTCTTTATTCTTTGTAATGACTGCTGACCTAGAGTACTCAGTTGCAACTTGCTACTGCAATTCAGAAAAAAAAAAATGGAGACCTCTTATTCCTCTTTCTATTAAACTAAGACAAAAAGGAGAACATTATTCTCCTTTCTTTTTTTTTCTTTTTTTCTTTTTTTTTTTGTCTTAGTTTGATAGAAAGTGAAAAGAAGTCTTCAGTCTTCCTGAGGTGCAGTAGTATGTTGCTACTGAGTACCGGTACTCTATTTCAGCAGTCTCAAGTTGTCAAATCAAGAATGTGCCAGTATAAATCAAGGTACATATTATTAGGTAGACAAGTCTTAATCAAATTGTTTTGTTTTGTTTAATGTTTGACTTTTATTAAGAAACTGTGGAATAAAATGCGACTCTGCCTATGTGTTGTTTGAAGTAGAAAGCCAATATCAGACTGACCTCATTTTTTCATATCTTTTTTTTTTAGTCTGTTCCTGTTAAGTCATCAAAATTTTCTGTTTAACATAGATATCAAAAACTAACCACATGAATGCAATAATATCATTTGTAAAGTGATGTCCTTTGTTCATATGAGGACATATTTGTCAGTATGGTAACAGCTACCAGATCATATGGCTTCAGAATGAAAAAGAGTTGGGCTCCTTGTAGAGTTATCACATGAATGCAAAGATATCATTTGTAAAGTGAGGCCTTTGTTCATATGAGGGCTTTTATGTCAGTTTGATAACAGCTACCAGATCATGTGGCTTGCAAATGAAAAAGAATCTAGGCTTCTTGTAGTGTTTGAAATACAGTGGTCATGTACATGTACTCTACATGAGAATGATATGGAGTGTGTGTACCGTATATGTACAGGTGTAGAGTGTACGTACATGTACAATGTATGTGTGTGGGGACACAACACTGATGCATATTGTGAGTGTCATTCATACCTCAATACAATGCCTAACTATATCTTCATGTTGAATGCATTTTGAGTGTGTACTACAATGTAATTCTCAAATGTAACTCTCAAATGGACATGCCATGAGTTGGAACAGTATACACTACAGTGCCATTATAAGTTGGTACATACAGTAAAATGGTACATCTATGGCACAACTATAAAATGGGGCATTAACAAAGGTAAACTTGGGTCACAGGTAAAATTGTACTGACAATGTTTCCTGCTATATTCCTACAGTAATTGTAATCTATCTGAAACTTTGTTTCTTTGTGCAAAGCTGCTAAGATTCTTCTGTTTATTTTCTCTTTGTTTATTGTTGGTTTCTCTTTTTTTTTTTCTTTTTTTTTTGGAGGGGGTTGGACATGAATCGGAGGGAGGGTCGTACTACATGAAAATGGATGCCAACAGGATGCAAATACAAACGTATGCACAAGAACCACACTCTCAGCATACGATGTAGACCTAGTGATTTTCTCTTTGATCATTATGCTCAAGTTGATATCAATGTGTACAAAATGTATGTAGTTCTTGTGTTGGGCTCTGGTACCATTGTATTTCATGGGAGGATCATGCAGTACATTCGTACAGCCTGTGGTAGTGCCAAGCTCATTCACTTTGTGTATGTGTGTATCTGTGTTAAAAGAAATATTTGCCATGTGAAAAGAAGTCAGTTAAATGAGGGACTTGACTTGTTCCAGATTCGCTGATAGTGGAAGCTGCTAATAGTACGCTGCACTGTGTTTGCATAACTTCTCGCCACAAAGACAAGAAACGCCCACTGGAGAGTAACAACTATGTAGAAATAATTACTGTGTATACATTTACACTGCATGCATCAGGTATGGAGCACATAATTGGACACTCTGCAAGTGACCTTTCGTGACATGGGTCATGTGATAATGCTGTATCATAATCTCAAAACGCACTATGTACCATGAACAACTCTGCCTGGGGCTGTAAGATATTCTGCACAGAGGTGAATGCATGCATTATGTATGAGCAGCAGAGTGCATTACACTGTACAAGTCATGCATATCTGACAGTGTTATTGTATACTATGTAGGCAGTATGAAGTTACCAGTGAAGCAGTGCTTTAGCAGCATTAGTTACTACACTGTGCCCCCATAGCATTAGATTCAGACTATGGTATCTTCCTTCCCTCAAGAGTTACTCGTGTTTTCGAGATCAAACTGAATAATGTTAGATTTCTTTTCTTTTTTTTTTTTTTTTTGCTTTCGATGTAAATGGAGAATAACATCTGCAGCCAACAGTTTCAGTGGTTATATGTGTTGATTTGTGCTATTCTCACGGCAAGAGGATACAAAAACATGCGAGGCATTTAGGTTTATGATGTTAAATCCTTTGTTTTGGAAAATTATAGTAAGATAACATACATGTACCACAATACCATGTTGATATAGAGGCTTCTTTTCTAACACTTGAATTAAAAAAAATTTAAAAAATGCATATCAATTTAAGGTAGTCGGTCACTCATCTACTCCAAACTCTGACCAGCCAAAGTTAACAGTGTAAATACTGTGAGGTGTGTAAACTGACCATTTTTATCCTCTATCCAATCACAGAAATGCTTACTGTAAAAGTGGAAATTTTCGCGGTGTTGAAATTTTCGAGCATTTCGAGCAACCAGAAACTGGCACGAAAATAAAGCACACAAATATTTTTGCTTGCCATATGTTCAAGTAGTTGATGTCTTGATTCCTTGGAATTAAAAACATGTGAGACTCTTCTTACCCGGCCGAGCACGCGCAAAAAAATTAGTCTCGCAAAAATATTTACTTTTACAGTATTTGAAATACATGATATGTATGTTTCATGCATCTAACTCTCGGATTATGATGCATTTTTTGTCTGTTTTGCCGTCAGTAAAATAATTTGTGTGTGCTGTACCTGGTACTATGGAATGATGTACATTGTATTCATTGTTTGGCAGTTGTGGTGTAGTCATACATAGGCCAATGAAGTATGTGTCATGTCTGTATAAATGTGCTTATTGTAAGTTTTGTCTTATTTTATTTTCATACAGTCGCTTCTTGCAAGGGTGTCAGATACAGTAAAAGACTTTATCACCCCGTCATGGCTGAACAACCTGTGGACTAATCCGAATGACGATGACGGAGAGGGAAGCTCCCGATCCTCTACCCCGGAACCGCCGGCCAGTAGCGGCGTAGCCGCGAGCACGCCGGGCTTCATGCCCCCGGCGGTTGCCACGAGCACTCCCGACGTCAACGCCGGACGCGGGAAGGAGGCCCTTGCGGTTCCCAGCCAGACGGAGATGGAAACCACGCCCATCGTGCAATCACAGGGGGATGTTGTGCAAGAGAGGGACGATGATGTTGTGATCATTGAAGAGGATATCCCCAGTACCAGCAGGGGGATTAGGCACACGCCCTTACCTTTCAGGAACTATGCCAATCCTATAGGGACGTCCACACCAAATGAAGAAATGCAAGCTATGGCTGCTCGGAAGCCCATTCTAGATAAAGGTAAGGCAAATTTTAGAGGAATTTAAAAAAAAGAATAACAAATTACAATGAAAAGAAGATTGGAGAAAGTGAAAAGATAGTGAGATAATGGAAGCTCTTTGATTAATCATTTACTATCGGATCTCATGGAGAATTGTTGTCGTAAAAATAACATATTGAGAGGAATGGTAACCGAAATTTAAAGTGAAGAAGATACAAGGAAATTATGAGGTGTCCTTTCCCCCACAAGTTGTTGTTTTTATTATAGTCTGTATTTGAAACTGTACTGAAGTGCCCAATTTTTGCTATGGAATTTTTTTAATGTGGACACACATGAAGAAAAGGAACTCTTATGCATATGATATGCACGTGTTCTATGAAAAAATATTATGTAGAGAAAGGTCTTTACATGGTAAGGATTCCATAAATGCTGTTATAAGAGGAGAAGTATGTTGGATGCATATATGTCACTTGCTGAGACAAGCATGTCATTAGAACCTCTTTTTAACATGTCATCTTGTTAAAACATGAAACAGACAAATGCTCCTGTAAAGAAGTGAAGCATTCAACATGTCTGCTAAATTTTTCCCTGCTTGGGTCAGAGTGTAATCTGCAAGGCTTGAATTCTAATCCCCCATTTCCTGATTTCAATTTCGAGAGAGAGCAGCAAAAATGCAGTAAATCACAGGGAGACATAATTCCAAGACGTACATCTCTACTGCATTAAATGACAGCAGAGCAATAGCTTGTACATGCGAGTAAGTGTGTTTTATGGTGTATGTGTGCAGGAGGACATTTCTGGGACGAGGAACATGTTCGACTGAGAATAGCCAATCTGTTTTTCTCCTACAGAATGCAAAATGGTATTCTTGAGTTTGTCAAACAATCGGTTTAAATCCTATTTTGTCAGACAGATGAAGACTGTGATTGTGGGTTGCACAGGAAATAGAGCCATGTAAGATTGTCTGGGTGATGGGTGTGTGTAGGGAGGGGGGAGGCCACAAAAAGAGTGCAACATAAATGCCTATGACTTTATTGGAGGATGCTACAAAAACCCAATAGTCCACTTGCCCTTGGCAACTAAAATTCCCCGTTGGGCAAAGAGTGTGAATGCACTACTGTTTGCTTGCCAACTGAGGGTTAGAGACATTGTGTTTGCAGAATGTATGTCTGTGTAACACATTACAGAGCTGCCAACCATCTTTTCATGTAGTATGTTTTTTTATGCCTCCGCCACGAAGTGGTGCCGGAGGCATTATGTTTTCGGGTTGTCCGTCCGTCCGTCCGTCCGTCCTTCCGTCCGTCCGTCCGTCCGTCCGTCCTTCCGTCCGTCCGTCCGTCCGTCCGTCCTTCCGTCCGTCCGTCCTTCCGTCCGTCCGTAATGAATTTTGTGGACAGGGTAACTACCAAAACCTTTTGAGGTATCCTAATGAAACTTGGCATGTATGTGTATTAGGGGATGAAGTTGTGCCTATCAACTTTTGGGTGCACATGCTCAAGGTCAAAGGTCAAAAGGTCAAGGTCAAATATGTAAAATTTCACTATTTCTACCATACGTATGCAGAGCCTGAAGATATTTTCTTGAAACTTAGTGCATACATGTATTACCCAATTAAGATTCTCTGGTGAAAGTTTGAGGTCATGAGGTCAAAGGTCAAAGGTCAAATCAAGTAAAAAATATCTAAAATTTCACTATTTCTACCATACGCATGCTGTGCCTGAAGATATTTTCTTGAAACTTAGTGCATACATGTATTACCCAATTAAGATTCTCTGTTGAAAGTTTGGGGTCATGAGGTCAAAGGTCAAAGGTCAAAAGGTCAAGTAAATCTACTAAACTTGATTTTTTTTCTCCGTACCTTGGAAATTGTTCAAGGTATCTTCATGGAACAGAGTATATGTACATGTCCTGACTGGCAGTGATTATCTAGAGAATTTAGGGTTCGAAGGTCAGGGGTCAAAGGTCAAGAGCAACACTTCAAAATGTTACTATTTTCCTCATAATACACGATTATTTTCTCTTTTTTTTTCCCAAGGTGTATGCATGTATACCCTAATAGATATTCTCTATAATTTTTACGCCTCCGCCATGAAGTGTTGCCAGAGGCATTTTGTTTTCGGGTTGTCCGTCCTTCTGTCCGTCTGTCCTTCCGTCCGTCCGTCATGAATTTTGTGGACAGCGTAACTAAAGAATCATTTGAGGTAACTAAATGATTGCATGTGTTTGTATGAGTGGATGAAGTTGTGTCTCAACTTTTAGTTGCACATGCTTAAGGTCAAAGGTCAAGGTCAAAGGTTCAAAATTCCACTATTTCCCCATGTATATGTGCAATGTCTGCAGGTATTTTCTTGGAATTCGGAGTATACATATATTACCAGATAAAATTCCTGTAGGGAAATTTTGACTCAAAGGTCAAAGTTAAGGTCATAAATGCTCAAATTTTTTATTCCTCCCACACAGTATATATATATGCAATGCCTGCAGCTATTTTCTTGAAATTTGGTGTATGTATAATACCAAATAAATATTCCCAAAAAAAATTCTGGGCCGAAGTTCAAAGGTCAAGGTCAAATTTCACTATTTCTCCCATTTACATGCAATGCCTACAGGTATTTTCTTGTAACTTGATGTTACCAGATCAAAATTCCTTTAGGAACATTTTAAGCCATGAGGTCAAAGGTCAAATGTGAAGGTCAAATACTCAAAATTTCACTATTTCCCCTATTTTATATATTATTATATAGTACAAAGCGTGCAGGTATTTTCTTGAAACTTGGTGGATACATGCATTACCAGATTAAAATTCCTTTAAAAAAAATTTGAGCCATGAGGTCGGAGGTCAAGGTCAAATTGTCAAATTTCACTGTTTCCCCAAAATGCAATGCCTGCAGGCATTTTCTTGAAACTTGGTGTATAACTGCATAACCAGATAAAAATTCCTTAAGGACAATTTTGGTCCTTAATGTCAAAGGTCATGTAGAAATATTAAAATTTCACATTTTTCTTCATATCTTGGAAATGGTTCATAAATATGCATTACTGCGCCATTAATTTTGTTTGGATAAAGGTTTTGGCCATGAGGTCTGAGATCAAGAGACCTGTTTATACATTTATGAGCAAATGAAGCTGTACCCATTAACTTTGGGTGCACATTCAATATATCTTAGAAATGGCTTGAGATATCTTTTTCAATATAGCCTGTATACCAAAATATAGCACAAATTGTACATGTATGTACCTGATGATGATTCTTGGGAAAAGTTGTTTGGTCATGAGGTCAAAGGGTCAGGTTATATTTGTAGAAGGCAATATTCTGATGTTTAGCGCTGAAATTGCACAATTTCTCCAAAGAACTGTACCTCATATTAATAACTCATTGTTTGTGTGACCGTGCACCTCAAAACAAACAAAATGTCACATCCCTTGAAGATACGTGAGGACTCAAAACAGGTGAAATGGGTTAACTATGTCAATCTTGAGTTTCATGTCTTTTGAAAGATATCCTTCTTCTTCATTATTCTTTAGTTTGGGATCATAGCATGAATGGAAAAGTGTGTTTTTAGCAGTTTTTCTGTAACCAATGTTAGGGGGGGGGGGGTATAAAATAGTCAGGTATGTATAAGAAGCCCCTTTTCATTTCTTGAAATCATTTGTACGCTCTTAATTTGTACACTCTTAACTTTGAAGTCTAATAACTTTGAAAGGATAATGCTACCGCTTTGTAAGTTCATAACTTTTGTACAGATCGTCTGACTTTCCTCAAACTCTCACTGATGTGTTCTACTAATATTGCTACATTCACAGTACCCGCATGTCTATGAAGGTGAACTTGTCCTTTAACTACATTGTAAAAGTCCATGTCTGGCGCCGTTTTGTTGGTTTTGTGATACATGGTCACATATGTGCACTTAATTACTTTTATCACCACATAATGATTCAGTGAGGAAAGATTGCTTTCATGGTGCTGAAGTGAATGTTTTTCTTCATTTTTATTTTTGAAAATGGCCAAAGTATTGTCATCGAAATTAGTGTTTATATATATCAACATATAGAATTACCAAAAGGTCATGAACACAGTAGCTGTGAAAGCAAGATTCCTGTGTTTGATATGTAAGTTTGTATGATGTTCACAATGAAATATTGTGTGAAAATCCACTTGGCTGTGTAACAAGTTTATGCAGTCTGTACTTTGCAGTTCATTTGTTTGTCCATGAGTTTGAAGGTCAAGTGAATATCTTTTTTTTTTTTCAGTTTGAACATGGGCCACAGTATTGTCATTAAAATTGATGTTTACAAACAAGTGTTACCAAAGGATCATTAAAAGTTAATGTTTGAAAGGAAGATTTTCATCTTTATACATTTTTGATGATATAGGCTAGTAAGTTTATACAGTCTGTACTTACCAGTTCAGTTGTTTGGAAGCTTCAAGGAGAACCAGAGGATGTCATGGTCACTGAAGGAGCTTGCACTCTGCCAAACTGTCAGTGCTGTGTTGGAGTAGATATGGTCGAGCATGGAGCCACTGATGTGGGTGGGATGGTGCACATGCTGTTGAAAGCCACAGGATCTCAGCTCCTCTTGTACACTGGTACTGTGATGGGTTGTAAGGAGGTCGATGTTGAAGTTCCCCACAATAACTGCTGGCAGACCTGTGTTAACAAAGGATCATAAATAGTTAAGGTTTGAAAGGAAGATTCTCATCTTTGATAAACATTTTTATGATGTTCAGATTACTACAATATCATGTGAAAGCATACTTGATGATATTTGGTAAGTTTATACAGTCTGTACTTACCAGTTCAGTTGTTTGGAAGCTTCAAGGAGAACCAGAGGATGTCATGATCACTGAAGGAGCTTGCACTCTGCCAAACTGTCAATGCAGTGTTGGAGTAGATGTGGTCGAGCATGGAGCCACTGATGTGGGTGGGATGGTGCACATGCTGTTGAAAGCCACAGGATCTCAGTTCTTCTTGTACACTGGTGTCGTGATGGGTTGTAAGGAGGTTGATGTTGAAGTCCCCCACAATGACTGCTGGCAAAGCTGTCTCGTAAACACTTCGCAGTATCTTGATGAATGCTGAGGTGAAGTCATGCTTGTCACAGTGTGGATTTCTGTACACATTCACTAAGCACAGATGCTGATTTCCTGAGATTTTAAGGATAATGCTCTGCACTTCGATGTCAGCAGGTTCCAAGCAAAGATTGGTACATTTGAAAGGGAGTGAAGATCTGACATACGTGCATAGTCCTCCCCCAGTGCTTCTCGTAGCAGTACCTCTATGTCTGTCAACTCTCTCTAGATGAAACTCTGGGATTCGGTAGCTGCTTGACTTGTGTCTAGAAGAGAGCCATGTTTCTGTCAAACATATTGCACTGCATCTCTGTACAAGTGGAAGAGCAAGCAAGTCTCTGTGGTGTGCTATGAGTGAGCGAATGTTGTGAACTGCAAAGAGATGAGTTGAGCAGTCGCTGATATGAAGCAGAATGGCATCATATTGTGTCTCCAAGAGCATGTTCTGTCTCATTCGTGACATCTCTGATTTCACTCTCGTACTTGCTTTTATCTTGCCTGGGTTCATGTTCAACAAGTGCAGTCCAGTTATGCTTGGCACACGACTTAGTGCGACATAGCATTGGCCGTCTCCAAATCTTCCCTCGAGTGACACTACAATGTCATTCACTGTTAGTCCTTGCACTTTATGAATTGTGGTTGCCCAGCATAGTTTGAGCGGGAACTGCTGCCGCACTATTTCCATTCCAGTTTTGCGCTCTGAAACAGAAAATTTTGCCTCGAAAGCTGTGATTGGAACTGCACTGGGATGCTTGGTTAAATCATATGAAGCATTTCTTTTCGTCTGTTCACCAACTGATGCATTGTCAAACTGTACGAGTACAGCTTTTGGAAGACTTGTGGGTACTCTGGACTCGATGAAGCCCACTACTGTTCCAATTGCACCATTAACTAGTCCATCGGAAACATTGAGATTTCTTGTCAGCATCACTCTTGCACCTACTTTTAGGCTGATCACTTCAGGCAGGCCACCAGTGTAGCGAGGGTCTGATTTAGGGGTATACTCCTTTAGTTTTGAAGGCTTCTTGTCAATTGCAACACACTTTCTTAGATCACCCTGAAGTTCTTCAAGTTTATTTTCATTGTAGTTGTTCACTTTTTCATTTGTTGCAAAGACATGCAAGCTATTTTTAGGGTAGTTTACGTCATTTGTGCTTCTTACACGGTCTTGGACGACTTGGACATCGTTGTCTGTGTGATCACCTGTGCGAATTCTGTTGAGCAGCTCTGCAAAGGCCTTGTCATCCTTCTGACGCATTATTTCATGTAACTCTACCATTCTGAAGTTTTCTTCCCAAAGTGAACCAGAAAATCTTGCAAAGATGTCTGTTGCTTCTTCAAAGACAAACTTCTGTCCAACAGGAGCTAGTTGGTACAGGTCACCGAATGCCAAGACTGTGACACCTCCAAATAATGTGTCTACACCTTTGATTTCACGCAACCTTTGGTCCAAGGTGAAGAACAGATTGGAGCCAACCATAGAGATTTCATCAATGATGAGGATTTGTAAGTTCCTCATTCTGCTGCGCAGTGTGTTCCTCTTCTCATCACTCAGCTTCTTGTAGGAATGACACTGACCAAGAGGGAGTAGAAATGTAGCATGCAGTGTACTGGCATTGATGTTAAAGGCAGCTGTTCCTGTAGGTGCAGTAAGGAGAATAGTTGTGTCACCTGGATTATCACCTTCCTTCTGCAAAGTTCTTATTGCCATTTGGTAGATTGTAGAGATAAGGTGTGATTTCCCTGTACCAGCACCTCCTGTTATGAAGATCTGCATTGGGTCTGGCTTGCATTCTGCTTTTCGACTCTTCACCAGTTTTTGGCACCAGCTGAGAATGTGTTCAAACACTTTTCGCTGATCACTGTTCAGAGTACGTACTTGAGCATTGTACTCATCAGATGGTTGGAAATGGGGTCTTTGCTCCGTTCTCACTGTTATGTCTGTTTGATCATGGTAAGATGTGTCACCATCTGTGATTTGGCTGTGGTCAGCTGTAGGTTGCAAGATGACATGATCAGGATGTGGAACTGCTCCATCTGCATGAGCTTGAGCATCCTCCATTTGTGCCTCTGTATCAAGTAGATCCCATGCATGTACTGGGGGTCCAACCTCCTCATGCTGGTCAATTGCATGCTCAATGACCTCTGTAAGTGATTCAAGCTCTTCCCTTGTAGTAGTGACCGCATCACATGCTTCACGGTAGTGACTTACATAGGAGTTGTGTCCATTCTTGAGGTCAATTTCTTCATTTCTCCAAGGATGATAGAGCATCAGCATGTGGTGACAGTATCTCTCTACATCTTGAGCCTCATTGAACCTATGGTATCTAATTACACATGGCTTCTTTCTCATCTTCATTTTACCCTTTCCATTTAGCAGTTTGATTTGACTTGGTCTCTCATTCTCAGTCACATTTTCAAGGAGATCGGGATGATAATCTGTCACATTGTCATCTTCCTTCACTCTGTGATCAGCAACGTACCACTTTGCAAACTCTGCGAGGGACATATTCTCAAGATGGAGTGGTCTGTTTGCATATCTATCAGGCAGAGTTTGGCTGTAGACGTCTTCACTGTCCTTGTCAAGAGACTGAAGCACTTCTTTGGGTTTGAGAAACACAACTCTGTGTTGTGGCAAATCAGTGGGAATGAATACTGTTTGAAATGTAGATCTATGTAGAGGAAGCCCAAGCACACGATACACTGCTTCCTGGGCGCTTACTTCACGTGCATTCAGGAAACAGCGTCCTATTGCTTTCATTTGCTGCCTGATGTCCTTGTCATGCATGCTTTTACTGACCTCCTTTAATGCCAAGCCGATTTCGCGCTCATCCTTTGTTACATAAGACACGATGTAGTGTATGCAGGCATAAGGATTACAAACGAATTGGAGATCCATATTTGCTTGCCATGCTCTGAGGATCATCGGATTGTATGTGTTGATATTGATTTCCTTTGGAGTTCGTTGATAAACTATGGATTTCCCCTTTCCATTTATCCGTAGAGCCTCACTGTAGTCAGCATGAGTTACCCCAGCCTTGTGTAGTACACTGTCTATCGTGCTTTCATGCTCGCACTGATCAAGAGCATCTTTCACCTTTTGCATGACTTGTTTTGCTGATTCTATTTGCTCTTTCTTCCTTTCATCATCTGTAGAAGGTGTATCAGCCACCACAGTATCGGGGGCAATTGGCCGCGGGTAGTGAAACCGGCAAGTCTGTCCTGCCTTTCTACATGAAGCTGAATGTGTGTGTCTCTGCAGAGTGGAAACCAGGCTGTGCATTTGCTCATCATCATCCTCATCTGGAAGTGTACATGTGACATGCTCATCAATAAATGCTCTTATTGCTTCTTCAGGATCATTGTGGCTTGGTGCATTTTCAACCCAGAGAACACAGTGAGCATGCGGACTGCCACGTTGTTGGAATTCAATCCGCCACATGTAGTTGGATACTTTTCCGAGAGGCTGAGCTTCAGATAAGATGACATCTCTGAACAGACATTGCAATCTATGATCAAAGTGTCGAGCAGCAGTCACTGGATTTGATGCCAGGAGGGTGCACTTTTCATTCCATGTCATTCCTGCTATTTGTTCATCAGTCATTTTTTTGCCTTGCTGTAGTGCAATGACTTGTAAGGTGTCTTCCCACCTTAAGTCTGCGGCTGACAGGGTCAGAAACCATGTGAAGAGGCCTAGTTGTTTCACAGCTGCCAGTAACTTGTACATCACACTCTGCCAGTATGGTGGTGAGCCTCTAACTGTTTGCAAGATATTGTATGCCTTGTCTCGGAAGATGATGGATTTTAGCTTCTGGGGGTCTGTTAGCATGCTTGCCGTTACACTTTGTCCTGATGCTGTTGTAGGCTTTACTTTACGAAGAGCTACAGATATGTTGTCCATTACCTGTTTATGTTCAGTAATGTACTGAGCGTAGAACAGGTATTCAATGTCTTGTGCAAACCGATTATCTTTATTTAGTAATCTGGCATTGAAGTACTTTTTAGCAGTGAGGTTCACAGGCCTCTGAACTTTATATCCGAATTCACCAGTTGGGAAGAGTTTAGGGAAGGACTGTTCTTCACACTGTTCATCTAGCATGATTGAGATAGGACGTCTCCCTTCACCTGGAGCAATGCTGTAAATGCTGTCAGATACTAGAGCTGGATCTGTTGGTTGGACACATGTATCAAGTTTCACACCTCTCAGACGCTCTAGTGGATCTAAGTCCTCCTGTGTTGGTTCCTCCTGTGTTGGTCCCTCTGTATCTTCATGCTTGCTTTCATTCACAAGACTTTCTGTGTGAGATTGATCACTGTCATACTCTGGGGGTTGTTTTCCCATTGAATTACATTCTTGGTGTGATATTTCCCCTTCAGCTGCTTGGGACTCAGTAAGGTGTTCCCATACTACTGGGTCTTCACTGCGACAGTCATCTTCCCACTTTTCATTTACAGGTTGTGAAGTGTACATCTTGTTGATGCGCTTCAGAACTCTCAGTCCTGTTCTGATTACTTCTGGGCGGATGTTTTGAAAAGCAACATAGTTTTCATAGGATACTTTCCTCTTCAGCTTTAGTGGAATGATTCCTGCCTGCTGTGGTGTTCGTGGTAGACTCTCACAAACCTTTTCTACACTGACAGGAACATTGACAACACCTCCTTTGATTCCTGGTTGCCTGCCTCTAGGAAGTGCCAGAATTTTCATGAAAGGATATCTCTTTGCTAGGAGACGTGCTTCAAGAACAGTCAGTGTTCTTAGCTCTTCGGGTACATCAGTCACATGTAGTTTATTAGCTACGCATTGTGGTGGCATTTTCTTCTTTTTCAGGTAGTTATGACAAGTCTTACACACCCATTCAATTCCAGCTGCAGACATGTGTCCTGTACAACATTGATTCAGGAATTTCTCATTTGCCCCATATGCACTTTTCCTGAAGCAAAATACTGATTGCTTATAAAGTTGTCTGTGACAGCAAGTGCACACGTGATTAGGAGCTGCATTCTTGTGAAGCAGAAATACATTCACTGCATCTTGTCCCGTAGTTGGTCGACGTGTTTCCCTTTTGCGTTGACTGTCCCTTTGATTAATTGTTTTCTTGATTGCATGTGATACTGTTTTGCGACGAAGGCCTTTTTTCACTCGGTCTCTTTCAGCCCTTAATGCTCTTTCTTCATCTGTTAATTTCCTTCTTGCTGTAGACTTCCTTGCAGTGTCTGTGGCTCTTTCTCTAACTCTCTCATCATCTGTAAGTTTCCTTCTCGCTGTAGATTTCCTTGTTGTGTCTTTGGCTGTTTCTCTAGCTCTCTCATCATCTGTTAGTTTCCTTCTCGCTGTAGATTTCCTTGTTGTGTCTTTGGCTGTTTCTCTAGCTCTCTCATCATCTGCAAGCTTCCTTCTTGCTGTAGATTTCCTTGCTGTATTTTTTGCTGTCATTCTTGCTCTTTCTTCATCTGTTAGTTTCTTGCTCACAGTAGATTTTCTTACTCTGTCTTTCACTATTTCTCTTGCTCTTTCCTCATCTGTTTGATTTTTTCTTATCGTAGTTTTCCTTGCTGTCTCTTTGGCTGTTTCTCTAGCTCTTTCCTCATCTGTTAGTTTCCTTCTTGCTGTAGATTTCCTTGCAGTGTCTTTGGCTGTTTCTCTAGCTCTTTCCTCATCTGTAAGTTTCCTTCTTGCTGTAGATTTCCTTGCAGTGTCTTTGGCTGTTTCTCTAGCTCTCTCATCATCTGCAAGCTTCCTTCTTGCTGTAGATTTCCTTGCAGTGTCTTTGGCTGTTTCTCTAGCTCTTTCCTCATCTGTTAGTTTATTTCTTGCTGTAGATTTCCTTGCTGTGTCTTTGGCTGTTTCTCTAGCTCTCTCATCATCTGCAAGCTTCCTTCTTGCTGTAGATTTCCTTGCTGTATTTTTTGCTGTCATTCTTGCTCTTTCTTCATCTGTTAGTTTCTTGCTCACAGTAGATTTTCTTACTCTGTCTTTCACTATTTCTCTTGCTCTTTCCTCATCTGTTTGATTTTTTCTTATCGTAGTTTTCCTTGCTGTCTCTTTGGCTGTTTCTCTAGCTCTTTCCTCATCTGTTAGTTTCCTTCTTGCTGTAGATTTCCTTGCAGTGTCTTTGGCTGTTTCTCTAGCTCTTTCCTCATCTGTAAGTTTCCTTCTTGCTGTAGATTTCCTTGCAGTGTCTTTGGCTGTTTCTCTAGCTCTCTCATCATCTGCAAGCTTCCTTCTTGCTGTAGATTTCCTTGCAGTGTCTTTGGCTGTTTCTCTAGCTCTTTCCTCATCTGTTAGTTTATTTCTTGCTGTAGATTTCCTTGCTGTGTCTTTGGCTGTTTCTCTAGCTCTCTCATCATCTGCAAGCTTCCTTCTTGCTGTAGATTTCCTTACTGTATTTTTTGCTGTCATTCTTGCTCTTTCTTCATCTGTTAGTTTCTTGCTCACAGTAGATTTTCTTACTCTGTCTTTCACTATTTCTCTTGCTCTTTCCTCATCTGTTAGATTTTTTCTTATCGTAGTTTTCCTTGCAGTGTCTTTGGCTGTTTCTCTAGCTCTTTCCTCATCTGTTAGTTTCCTTCTTGCTGTAGATTTCCTTGCTGTGTCTTTGGCTGTTTCTTTGGCTCTTTCCTCATCTGTAAGTTTCCTTCTTGCTGTAGATTTCCTTGCTGTGTCTTTGGCTGTTTCTCTAGCTCTCTCATCATCTGTAAGCTTCCTTCTTGCTGTAGATTTCCTTACTGTATTTTTTGCTGTCATTCTTGCTCTTTCTTCATCTGTTAGTTTCTTGCTCACAGTAGATTTTCTTACTCTGTCTTTCACTATTTCTCTTGCTCTTTCCTCATCTGTTTGATTTTTTCTTGTTCTAGATTTCCTTTCTCTTTCACTCTTTAATTCTTCTTTTCTGCTTTCATCCATCAAAGAGTTCTGTCGTTTTCTTTGTTTCCTGAGTTTGTCTTCTTTTGCTGTCTTCCATTTTGCTTCTGTTGTCATTCTCTTACGACATTCTGCAACCTTGTGTCTGTTCCTGGTTCTACTGAATTCAGTCTGCATTTTAGCCTGATCTTGGAAATACTTGTGTAACATGTTTTGGTGAGGCTGGTGATGTTTCACTGCCTGGGAAGTTTGCTCATCATCTAAAATCTCTACACCCACTGGAGTGACTTCAAACAGATTGTCTGCAATATGAAGTGAATGACCAAGTTCCTTGATATGCTGCTCAACATCGTTTATAGTACTGAATGCCAGAAGAACTGCATAACCATCAACAATACAAAGACCATTATTGCTCCTACTATGGCTGTCAAAGAAATAGTACTTGTCATTGGCTTGAAGTACACTCATGGTGTAACTTGGAGTATTAGATCCAATTGTGATGAAGCATGATGACTGTAGGGATGATGTCTGCTGAAGTGCATCCAGTAGTGAGTGTTGACCATTCTCTGATTTAGTAACATCCTCATCCAACTTCCCAGCAAAAGGGCCTGATTTATGCAAGGAGCATCTCTTTCCCTTGACCTCAATGACATCTGGAAGGTCATCTATCATGAAATACATACTTCCTGTCCCAGCATCATCCATAACCTTCTTGTGAAGCGTGGAACCATCTGTAAGAACATTGTTCATGTCATTGACTGTCCAGACAGCAGGGTTTTTTCCTTTTGCACTTATCAGAAACTGAAGAGCAGTAGATGTACACTGTGAACCTGCTATAGCTCCAAACATCCCATCTCCTTGATGGCATGTTGCATGTGTCACTAGGGTAGCTGTAGGCTCTCGACGCTTGTTTTGCATGTACAACTTTTTCTCCTCTCTCCTCCTCCGCTGGTTTGTTGTTTTTGATCTCATAATGCTTTGTTGGTAGTAGTTCACTAGGATAATATGAAAAGAAAAGAAAATTAAATGGTTTCAATTGGTGAGATAAGTATATGGTTGATATTGAAAAGCTTGATTTGCCAGAACTTCCACAGTTTATTCATAAAAACGTAGTTGGTAAAATACATAGAAAATATATAAAGAATACATTGAATATTAAAAAATAAAACATGTATGCTTACATATATTTCTGCAGATGTCCGTCTATCACCCATTGCTACATTGCAGGCTGATCGGACTGATATCCCATATTTACCTGTAGATGTGATCATGTAAATGAAACAGAAAACGTAGATACAATGTAAATGTAGAGCAAAACATATGCAAGGTACTGTTCATGCTATAACTTTTGTGGTCTTTGATTTCATGACAATAACTAATTACACAATTAAATGACGTACATTGTGCTTCTTGAAGCACTATATTTATGTATCAAGTTGGCAGAATGTAAAACATCTCAAGTTCCAAAGAAAGTCATGAAATTAAAACCACAAAAATTCGGCATTGAGTACTTGGTAGCAGATTGAAACTCTGAAAAATGGGTAGTATTTCTACAGGATACAGAGCTCTGTTATCATGAAATGTTTCCTTTGACAAGACCTGTGTGGTCATATACTGCCCATATGCTAAGAGTTTTCAAGCTGTTCCAATAAGGTGATCCTTAGCCACTCTGCTATCCCATTTTGCTTGACAAGAACAAAAAATAATGCATAGAAAGCCTGAAATGGTATTTTGAAGATTTACTTTTTTAAAGATTTTTTTTTTTTTAGTTCAAAATTGTAACACAGTAATTCTATAGCACATGCAGTTTACTATTTTATTTGTTTTGCAAATGTGAGAGCAGAGTGTTACCGGCACCACGGCGAGGACGTGGATCACATTTTTCAAGATGTGTACACACAAATATATCCAAGTCCTCATCTTGGATATATGATGTACATATCTTGAAAGGTGCCATTTTTTTTTTTTTTTTTTATGAACATACATTTTAATAAGACATTAACACTTTACTTGACATCACTTGTGTAGTGAACATACATTGTAATCGAACATAAAACATTTTCCTTGACAGCTTGTATTTTCTTATACAAAGTGGTCTTGAATACTAAAGAATGATATGACACTATGCATTCATTACTCAATGTCACCCCATGCTATTTTTGATTTTGTAACAATGCTGTACACCGTAAGACACATACTTCTTTCATGAGATTACTCATCTAATTTTCAGAACCTTGTCTCTCAGTTTTCAATATCTGCATTTTATAGCTGACCCTTCTTGTTGTTTAGTAACCAGTTGCTTTTAGCCAGTTGACTAATGCATTCCATTAATTCTTTCAAGAGATTGATGGTCTCGTTTGCTTTAGTGTCAATTTTGTTCCCATGCTCTTTAATTAGCATTATCCCGTCTCTTTGACTAGAGGTTCCATGTATCAGTCACTTCAGACAAGGCATTAATTAGTAATTTAGGGGTGTACTCATTTAGTTTTGAAGGCTTCTTGTCAATTGTAACACACTTTCTCAGATCACCCTGAAGTTCTTCAAGTTTATTTTCATTGCAGTTTTGCACGTTTTAATATGTTTTGAAAACATGCAAGCTATTTCAAGGGTAGTTGACATCTTCTTACACGATTGTGGACAACTTGGACATCATTGTCTGTGTGATCACCCATGCACATTCTGTTGAACAGTTTTGCAAAGGTCTTGTCATCCTTCTGACACATTATTTCTTTTAACTCTACCATTTTGATTTTTTTCCCCAAAGTGAACCAGAAAATCTTGCAAGGTTGTCTGTTGCTTCTGCAAAGACAAACTTGTGCCCAACAGGAACTAGTTGGTACAAGTCACTGAATGCCAAGATTGTTACCCATCCAAATAATGTGTCTACACCTTTGATTTCATGCAACCTTTGGTCCAAGATGAAGAGCAGATCAGAGCCCACCCTAGAGATTTCATCAATGATGAGGATTTGTAAGTTCCTCATTCTGCTGTGCAGTGTGTTCCTCTTCTCATCACTCAGCTTCTTGTAGTAATAACACTGACCAAGAGGGAGTAGAAATGTAGCATGCAGTGTACTGGCATTGATGTTAAAGGCAGCTGTTCCTGTAGGTGCAGTAAGGAGAATAGTTGTGTCACCTGGATTATCACCTTCCTTCTGCAAAGTTCTTATTGCCATTTGGTAGATTGTAGAGATAAGGTGTGATTTCCCTGTACCAGCACCTCCTGTTATGAAGATCTGCATTGGGTCTGGCTTGCATTCTGCTTTTCGACTCTTCACCAGTTTTTGGCACCAGCTGAGAATGTGCTCAAACACTTTTCGCTGATCACTGTTCAGAGTACGTACTTGAGCATTGTACTCATCAGATGGTTGGAAATGGGGTCTTTGCTCCGTTCTCACTGTTATGTCTGTTTGATCATGGTAAGATGTGTCACCATCTGTGATTTGGCTGTGGTCAGCTGTAGGTTGCAAGATGACATGATCAGGATGTGGAACTGCTCCATCTGCATGAGCTTGAGCATCCTCCATTTGTGCCTCTGTATCAAGTAGATCCCATGCATGTACTGGGGGTCCAACCTCCTCATGCTGGTCAATTGCATGCTCAATGACCTCTGTAAGTGATTCAAGCTCTTCCCTTGTAGTAGTGACCGCATCACATGCTTCACGGTAGTGACTTACATAGGAGTTGTGTCCATTCTTGAGGTCAATTTCTTCATTTCTCCAAGGATGATAGAGCATCAGCATGTGGTGACAGTATCTCTCTACATCTTGAGCCTCATTGAACCTATGGTATCTAATTACACATGGCTTCTTTCTCATCTTCATTTTACCCTTTCCATTTAGCAGTTTGATTTGACTTGGTCTCTCATTCTCAGTCACATTTTCAAGGAGATCGGGATGATAATCTGTCACATTGTCATCTTCCTTCACTCTGTGATCAGCAACGTACCACTTTGCAAACTCTGCGAGGGACATATTCTCAAGATGGAGTGGTCTGTTTGCATATCTGTCAGGCAGAGTTTGGCTGTAGACTTCTTCACTGTCCTTGTCAAAGGACTGAAGCACTTCTTTGGGTTTGAGAAGGTTTGAGAAACACAACTCTGTGTTGTGGCAAATCAGTGGAAATGAATACAAATTTGAAATGTAGATATGTGTAGAGGAAGCCCAAGCACACGATACACTGCTTCCTGGGCGCTTACTTGTACACAATATATCTTCTTTATTTTAGAGACAGGCCCTTCTCTATTAGGCCTTGCCGTATCTTACTGGTCATTATATAAGATGCGAATTTATGTGATCTGTCTATGAATACATATAAAGTCAAATTTGTCTGAAACATTCATCTTTTATTCCTGCCTTGATTCCTCTTCCTCACCATCCATTTCTGGGAAAAGCACTAAAATACTCATTTTTTAACTCTTTACATCCTCCTTTAGTTTTATTTTTTAATCTCTGGCTGTAGCAAGCCAATTTCTTTCTTCAGTGACCAGTTACTTAAGCCAGTTGACTTCTGCTGCTTCCTCACTTCTTTCAAGAGATTTTTCGTCTCATTCGCTGTTGCATCAATTTTGTGCATATACTCTCCTATGAACTTGATGCCCTCTTCTTTACTAAAGGATCCATTTCTGAGTCTTCCATAAAAGCAGTGGCTACACCATTTCAAAAGTAATAGCAATGGGGAAAAATGATGTCAAATATAATCTTTGCACAAAACAATTTTATACATGACCATACAAGGAAAGCACAGGAGCATTTTAATAGTACAGCAAACACTATTCCAAATGAAAAAAAAAAAATGAACCAATGGCAGAAATTTGGTTCACATGAGACCTAGTTTGTACATGGACAGCTCATAATAAGGTTCAAAGGACTTTGGGCTTCTATGGTGACCGTGAAATGATCACAGCTTTATATTTTAAACTGTCTAATTTCACTTATGTCAATCTTGTGACCATTAGACCAAATATTAACTCATTCGTATCATCCTTTTGACATGATTTTAATTCTACTTATTTCGAGTAACAGCATGTAGTGTACAACATGTAATCAAAACGTTTCTTGTTGCACATTCAACACAAATATAATAACAAATGAACATACCAAGATGCAGCAAATAACAAACAATGTACACTGTAATCAAACACCATAAAATTCTTTTGTGTGAATGCCTTTTGTAATGTCTTATGTATCTAGTGTAAACTACACTGAGTAATATTTGCATTATATATTGCGTTCAGTCTGACCATATCTGCATACTTGCCAAGAGAAATATAAAGGAAATATCAATTTTCTGCAGAAAATCACAAGTTAACACCAAAAACATGTGCATTGACTTATTTAACTATTATTCCATATCTAAAGGTCAAACATCAAAATGACACATAGTGAAAAGCAATACATGAAGAGCAAAAGTAAAAGATGTTCTCTGTAAACAGTTTTTGTGGTCATTAATTTTCATGACTACAATTCGAAAAATTGTCGTTAGACATTAGCAGTATGATTTCTGGAGCACTATCTTATTGTGCACATGTTATGAATTTTGAAATTTTCTATACTCCTTTTAATAGAAAATGTCATGAAAACAAAACCACAAAAATTCTGCAGTTATTCCATTAACAGATTGAAATTCCAGCAAAAGAGCAGTATTTCCTGCAAGTTTCCAGCTTTTATCATAAAATATTTTCTTTAAGAAAACCAGCTATCATACTGCCCATATGCTAAGAGTTACCAAGCTGTTCCAATAAGGTGATCCTTAGCCACTCTGCTGTCCCATTTGCTTTGTAAATGCATGAAAATAAAATTATTTGTTGGACTGCATGAAACAGTGTTTCTATTCTCTTTTTTAATTGAGTGCAAAATTGCAACAGTAATTCTGTGTGATATATATTTGTAATTTGTGCAGTTTACTATTATTTGTTTTGCACATGTGATAGCAGAGTGTTACCGGCACCACGACGGGGACGTGGATCACATTCTCCAAGATATGTACACACAGTAATATCCAAGTCCTAATCTCGGATAAGTGATGTACATATCTTGGAAGGTGCCGTAGCCTTTTTTTTCCATCTTTAATTCCACTGAACATACATTGTAAGCATTGAACATAAACGCTTTTCTTGATAGAACAACTGAGTGGGTGTATTAGTACATATTACCTCAAAGACTTGGTCTTGAAGCATTGTATTTGAGGCATATTGGTGCACAAGCTTATGAATTACACAGACTTTGCTGATGATATCTTTCCTTCATATGAAGTGGTCTTGAATTTACAACAATCAAATATCATATTTTTTTTTACATAGGTTAAGAACTGCCAATTAATACACTTTGGGCATAACACTATGTTTCTGCTTAATCATTATTGATGTGATTCTTGTTTCTTCTCTTCCTCAATAGAGAGCTTTACATTGTTTGACAGCAATTGCATTGGCAGTTCTGTCTAGTAGTGGTTTAAGATTATGTGAAGACATAACATGTGAAAAAGTATAATGGTGCCTCCATATGATCAGTGCATCAAGTACTTCTCTACATCATTACTTTGATCAGGCACAAAGCTTAGGCACAGAACCAGTTGTGAAAACAGACTGCACAAGATCAATTTTGATAGTGATTTTATGCATGCAAAGGTTTTATTCCCTCTGACTGTCCACATTACCAAAATCTAAAGCTCCCTATACACTGTCTATTTCTTAGAACAGTGCTGAAATGCTCATTTGTCAATTCTCTACGTCTTACAGTTTTGCTACATTTGTCTTTATAGGTTGCCGGTCTCCTACTGCAGCTTGCCTTTCTCAGCAGTGTGCTACTTATATTACAATTTTTAGCTAGTCTCATTTGCTGTATTGTTAATTTTGTCCACATGTTCTCCAATCAGCTAGATCTCATCTTCTTGATGATTAGCCTTTGGCAGCTTTTAGTGCATATTATTCACACATTTTTGCAAAATACTTTCCCCAGTATAATTGCATTGAACTTATCCTTATCTCACTTGTCATCTTTGAAGTAAAATAAAAGATTAAAAAATATATAAATACATACATACATACATACATACATACAGTACATACATACAGTATACATACAATAAGAAACTGGCCAATCCCTTTCTTCAGTTTCTGGTGCATTATATTCACACATTCATACAAGAAACATTCTCAGCATAATTGCATTGAACCTACTTTAATGCAATGAACTTATCCTTATCTCCCTTGTCATCTTTGAAGTGAAAGAAAGATTTAAAAAAATACATGTTAGAAACTGGCCAATCCTTTCTTCAGTTTCTGGTGCATGATATTCACACATCTGTACAAAATACATTCTCAGCATAATTCCATTGAACCTACTTTAATGCAGTGAACTTCTCCTTATCTCATTTGTCATCTTTAAAGTAAAATAAAAGATTAAAAAAGAATGTACATACATACGTACATTAAGAAACTGGCCAATCCTTTTCTTCAGTTTCCACTGCATAATATTCACACACATGAGCTGTGTTCAATATATACCTGTACATCTCTTAGTTCTAGTACATACTGTACTTGGAATCTAGTTTGCATACGTTGATTAAAATATGCAATGTCACATAAGCCTCATTCAAATTTCCTGGCTGTTGGAAAATAACTTTTGTCACTGAGGTATCATGGAATATGTCAGTAAAGACATTCTGATTACAATCCATACTTTCTGGTGCCTAATACTTACATCCATGTGTGTTATAAAATGTTTCGTTCTACATTGATACATCAGACCCATCCTCATCATATTCCTAGTAAAGTATAGTTGAACTTCAGAAAACTACTCCTGCACATTGGCCAAGATCGGCTTAAAACATTCCTCATAAATTATTTCTGGTTGTCTTCTTGCTTCTCCTCTTCCTCGCTCTCCGTTTCTGGGAAAAGTGCTGACATGCTTAACTGTGAACTTTCTACATCCTCCTCCAATTTTGTGATCTTTTCCTTTAATTCATCATTCTCTGCCTGCAGTTCTCCCTTCTCTTTCTTCAAGGACCAGTTGGTCTTGGCCAGCTGGCTATTATGCCTCCTCAGTTCTTTCACAAGATTGTTAGTTTCGTTTGCTTTACTGTCAATTTTGTCCACATATTCTCCGATAAGCTTGATGCCCTCTTCCTGACCGAAAGATCCGTGGGTCAATCTTGTACATATCCCTGTTATGCACAGTGCTGCACTCTTGATGTCATAAACAGGATCCTTCTCTGCATGAGCCATTTCTAATGAACGAAAAGAAAGAAAAACAAAATGTTGATTTATTCAATGTGGGACTGCATTCTATTTGAACACTTTGAACCTTAATTTTTTTTAAAGACAAACTAAATTCTTTTGTATGGCACCTACTTTTCCTGCCCCTGTCCTGTTGTATTTTCAGACTACTTGAAAGTGATTCGTACAAAGAAATCCTCAACTTACACCAAATGTTTATGCTACATGAAAGTTCCTCTTTTTCTGTTCTGGGCCTTAAAGGGATTGTACAGTACTGGTTGAGGTAGGGATTCATGTTTTGAACATTCCTAAGTGAGATAATAAAAAGCCTCTTATGAAATATGAAAGAGCATGTAACTTTAAGAAGGATTCAACATTTATTTGATGAAAATTGGTTTTCAAATGGCTGAGATATCCAAAAAAGTGCTAATAATAAAAGGCGGCATGCCATGACTTTATTAGGATATCTTTGTTTCACTTTATTTTTGGATATCTCAGCCATTTCAAAACTAATTTTCATCGAATAAACTTTTGATACCCCTTAGAACTGCATGCTCTTTGACATCTCATAGAGTAGTTTCTGAATATCTCGCAAAACGTTAAAAGCTAAATCTTCACCTCGACCAGAACTGAACACACCCTTTAAAAGTTTTGATTTATGTGAACAGAATTCGACTGCATTTATGTCTCTTTTCAAAGGTATTGGACTTTTCTAAATTGTGATAATAAGTCTTGAAAGATTTTCAATGTTGGAGCTGGTGAAAGTATATAAATTTGGCGTTCATTTTCTAAACTCCCTACATGTATAATATGAAAATCTCCTTTGATTTGAATTGTAAGCATAATCGATAAAATGCTTACATTGACTTTCAGGTAGCAGTAACCTGTGATTGAATTGAGTGCTATCTTATGCTGTATTAAAAGGATAGTACAGTATTGATGGAGATGAGAATTGGGCTTTTAACTTTCTGCGAGATGCCAAGAAAACGCGAACGAAATAGTACTGGACATATCATTTTGAGAGGAATTCATAGTTTATTTGATGAAAATCAGGTTTGGAATAACTGAAACATCAAAAAACAAAGTACATTGTAAAACAAAGCGATCATAATAAAGTGTGGGTCCCACACTTATTAGAATCACTCTGTTTTGGATATTTCAGCCATTTCAAAACCAATTTTCATCAAATAAACATTGAATTCCTCATGCAATAACATGCTCTTTCATAATTTATAAGAGGTTTCTTATTATCTCACCAAAAACTATTGAAACCTGAAATTAGGTCTCAACCAAAACTGTACAATCCCTTTAATGTGCTACATGGTGTTAAATCCATAGATCTATTTTTTTTTTATGTACCTAGATTGCAAAAGACATTGCATTCATGGATGCCTCTTATGTGCTGAATGCAAGTGACTCTTGCTAGACCCTACCATGTTATAGGTTGCCAATGCTAGTGCTGTTCTGTAGGGAGTCTAAGACTACTGGAACTGAAGACTACCATTTGCTGTTGTAGATGTGCTGATCAAATTATGGTTCATATCTATATATATTTTTTTCATTTAATGGATTAAGATTTTCTTTAAATCCTATATGTGCTGCAAAAGGCATTGCATTCATGGGTGCCTCTTACGTGCTGAATGCAAATGACTCTTGCTAGACCCTAGTTTTAATCCTACCATGTTGTTAGGTTGCCTATCCTAGTGCCGTTCTGTAGGGAGTAACAATTCTAGTGTTGAGGCTTTTCCTCGGTTCACTGATACTCCTGATACTAGGCACTGTGTTTCCTATTTATCACTTGTGTATGACCAGGAAATCTGTATTCGTACGTCCTACTAGGGCTGTTGGACTGCAGCCACGATCTTCGAAACGTACTAGCCCAGAATTCTTCTCTCAGGTCATATTCACGGGTTATACTCACTTGCAGGATCAGAAGTTGTAGAACAAGGTGCAGAGACTTCACTCAGCTCAGGATCAGCAGTTCTTGAAATGGTGTAACAACTGTGAACAGCTCAGGATCAATTGACTATGTGTCATGATCTTCCCACATTTATATTGTCTGGAAGAATCCTAGACACATTTCCAATTTCCAATCATACATCTTCCCGGTAAAATAGACCAATCATCATGAAGAGGCATTGCTATCACTTCCTTTTGCCTCTTTACTTTATGCAAAACTGGATTCAGTGCTCCTCAGAATTTCACCATGTTCAGTGAGTCAGCCAATCACAGCTTTCCCCCAATCACACATCTTCCCGGTAAAATAGACCAATCAACATGAAGAAGCATTGCTGTCACTTCCTTTTGTCTCTTTACTTTATGCAAAATAGGATTCAGTGCTCCTCAGAATTTCACCATGTTCAGTGAGCCAGCCAATCACAGCTCTCCTCCAATCATACATCTTCCCGGTAAAATAGACCAATCAGCATGAAGAAGCATTGTTATCACTTGCATTTGACTCTATTGTATGCAAAGTAGGATTCAATGTTCCCCAGAATTTTACAATGTTCAGTGAGTCAGCCAATCACAGCTTTCATCCAATCATACATCTTCCCAGTAAAATAGACCAATCAACACAAAGAAGCATTCAGCCCTAATTTCGCAAAAGGAAACAAGTGACATTTTATGAATATTGACTTTTTTATTGATTTGGCATATTTAAGGCATGCTCTATTTATGTGGAAAATCCAAAAGTTATAAAGATATTTGGGTTGCAAAAGGAAACAAGTGCAGATTATTGCATGAAAAGAATTGGCAAAAGGAAGCAAGTAACAATCTCATGACATGATTACCCACCTCCCTTTGCCAAATCATTTATAAATACACACAATCTGATATACTTTGGCAAAAGGGAGCAAGTAACATTTTCATGATATTGTTGTCACTTACTTCCTTTTGGCAGATTTTCATGTTAGCTAAAAATGTAAAATACTTTGGCAAAAGGAAGGAAGTTACAACCTCATGATATGATTGCCACTTGCTTCCTTTTGCCAAATCATTTATATAATTGCACACAATCTAAAATACTTCGGCAAAAGGAAGCAAGTGACATCCTTATGATACAATTGACACTTGCTTCCCAATGCCAATTTGTTAAAGGGATAGTACAGTATTGGTGGAGATGAGAATTGGGCTTTATACTTTTTGCAAGATACCAAGAAAGCACTTATGATATAGTACAGAGCATACCATTTTAAGAGGAATTCAAAGTTTATTTGATGAGAATCGGGTTTGGAATGACTGAAACATCCAAAAACAAAGTAAAACAAAGCGATCGTAATAAAGTGTGGGTCCCACACTTTATTAGAATCGCTCTTTTTTGGATATCTCAGCCATTTGAAAACCAATTTTCATCAAATAAACGTTGAATTCGTCATGGAATTACATGCTCTTTCATATTTCTTAAGAGGTTTCTCATTATCTCACCAAAAAATGTTAGAAACCTGAAATTAGGTCTCAACCAAAACTGTACAATCCCTTTTATGTTTGCTACAAATCTATAATACTTTGGCAAAAGGAAGCAAGTAATATTCTCATGATATGATTGTCACTTACTTCCTTTTGCCAGATTTTCATGTTAGCTAAAAATCTAAAAAACTTTGGCAAAATGAAGTTACAACTTCATGATATGATTGTCACTTGCTTCCTTTTGCCAAATCATTTATATAATTGCACACAATCTAGAATACTTCGGCAAAAGGAAGCAAGTGACATCCTTATGGTACGATTGACACTTGCTTCCTTTTGCCAGATTTTCATGTTTGCTAAAAATCTAAAATACTTTGGCAAAAGGAAGGAAGTTACAACCTCATGATGTGATTGTCACTTGCTTCCTTTTGCCAAATGATTTATATAATTGCACACAATCTAAGATACTTTGGCAACAGGCAGCAACTTACATCATAATGAGATTCCATGGGGATATCAAATTCTTTGAATTGTCATAAATGCATCACTATATGACTTGCATGAATACCGACATTATTTCTCATCACAAATTTCCATGCTGAATGGCCTGCCCCCAAAATTATTTTCTTCATTTGTACATGTAACATTTGTCCTCGATGTCACTTGCTTCCTTTTGCCAAAGTAGGGCAGCATTTCCTGGTAAAATAGACCAATGCAAGTGATAGCAATGATTTTTTGTGTTTATTGGTCTATTTTACCGGGAAGATGTATGATTGGCTGGCTCTCTGAACATAATAAAATTCTGGGGAACATTGAATCCTACTTTGCATACAGTAGCATTGAATGTAAGTGATAACAATGCTTCTTCATGCTAATTGGTCTATTTTACCGGGAAGATGTATGATTGGATGAAAGCTGTGATTGGCTGACTCACTGAACATGGTAACATTCTGGAGAACATTGAATCCTATTTTGCATACAGTAGCATTGAATGCAAGTGATAGCAATGCTTCTTCATGCTGATTGGTCTATTTTACCGGGAAGACGTATGATTGGAGGAAAGCTGTGATTGGCTGACTCACTGAACATGGTAACATTCTGGAGAACATTGAATCCTATTTTGCATACAGTAGCATTGAATGCAAGTGATAGCAATGCTTCTTCATGCTGATTGGTCTATTTTACCGGGAAGATGTATGATTGGAGGAAAGCTGTGATTGGCTGACTCACTGAACATGGTAACATTCTGGAGAACATTGAATCCTACTTTGCATACAGTAGCATTGAATGCAAGTGATAGCAATGCTTCTTCATGCTGATTGGTCTATTTTACCGGGAAGACGTATGATTGGAGGAACGCTGTCATTGGCTGGCTCACTGAGTGTCTGAGGAGCAGTGAATCCTATTTTGCATATTAAGAGACAAATGCAAGTGACAGCAATGCCTCTTCATGATGATTGGTTCATTTTACCGGGAAGATGTGTGATTGGAAATTGGAAATGTGTCTAGGATTCTTCCAGACAATATAAATGTGGGAAGATCATGACACATAGTCATTTGATCTTGAGCTGTTCACAGTTGTTACACCGTTACAAAAATTGCTGATTCTGAGATGAATGAAGTCCCTGCACCTTGTTCTACAACTTCAGGTTCATGAAAGTGAGTATAACCCGTGAATATGACCTGACAGAAGAATTCTGGGCTAGTACGTTTCGAAGATCGTGGCTGCAGTCCAACAGCCCTAGTAGGACGTACGAATACAGATTTCCTGGTCATACACAAGTGATAAATAAGAAACACAGTGCCTAGTATCAGGAGTATCAGTGAACCGAGGAAAAGCCTCAACACTAGAATTGTTACTCCCTACAGAACGGCACTAGGATAGGCAACCTAACAACATGGTAGGATTAAAATTAGGGTCGAGCAAGAGTCATTTGTATTCAGCACGTAAGAGGCACCCATGAATGCAATGTCTTTTGCAGCACATATAGGATTTAAAGATAATCTTAATCCAAAAAGAAATAGATATGAACCGTAATTGGATCAGCACATCTACAATAGCAGATAGCAGTCTTCAGTTTCAGTAGTCTTAGACTCCTTACAGAACAGCATTAGGATTTGCAACCTTAGAATATAGGGTTAAACTTACATGTGTAGGTCTAGCAATAGTAATTTACATTTAGCATGGAATGAGCATCATGAATGCAATATCTTAAATTGCAGCACAAATAGGATTTGGAGTAGGCCGAATGCATAAAAGATAACAAATGCTTTTGCCAACAAGCACAAGCAATTTCTTACTGCCCATAAACAATTGCTCTGGGACCAAGCATTTGCTTGATTATGTGTACATAAAACAGAACTTTTTATGCCTCCGCCACGAAGTGGTGCCGGAGGCATTATGTTTTCGGGTTGTCCGTCCGTCCGTCCTTCCGTCCGTCCGTCCGTCCTTCCGTCCGTCCGTAATGAATTTTGTGGACAAGGTAACTATCAAAACCTGTTGAGGTATCCTAATGAAACTTGGCATGTATGTGTATTAGGGGGTGAAGTTGTGCCTATCAACTTTTGGGTGCACATGCTCAAGGTCAAAGGTCAAAAGGTCAAGGTCAAATACATAAAATTTCACTATTTCCACCATATCTATTGAATGCCTGAAGATATTTTCTTGAAACCTAGTGTATACATGTATTACCCAATTAAGATTCTCTGGTGAAAGTTTGGGTCATGAGGTCAAAGGTCAAAGGTCAAAAGGTCAGGGTCAAATACATAAAATTTCACTATTTCCACCATATCTATGGAATGCCTGAAGATATTTTCTTGAAACTTAGTGTATACATGTATTACCCAATGAAGATTCTCTGGTGAAGGTTTGGGTCATGAGGTCAAAGGTCAAAGGTCAAAAGGTCAGGGTCAAATACATAAAATATCACTATTTCCCCCATATCTATTGAATGCCTCAAGATATTTTCTTGAAACTTAGTGTATACATGTATTACCCAATGAAGATTCTCTGGTGAAAGTTTAGGTCATGAGGTCAAAGGTCAAAAGGTCAAGTAAAAATATTAAAACTTCTTTTTTTTCTCCGTACCTTGGAAAATTGTTCAAGGTATCTTCATGGAACATAGTATATACATGTACTGACTGGAATTGATTGTATCTAGAGAATGTATGGTTCATGGGGTCAAAGGTCAGGGGTCAAAGGTCAAGTGCAACACTTCAAAATTTTACTATTTCCCTCATATTTATGCAATGCCAGCAGGGTTATATTTTTTTTTTTTGCACTTGGTGTATGCATGTGTAACCTAATAGAAATTCTATGGAAAGTTTTTTTTTTTTTCTTCTTTTTTTTGCCTCAAAGGTCAAAAGGTCAAAGATCAAGTGAAAGTGCTGAACTAACTTTTTCCTCCATATCTCGGAAGTGGCTCAAGTTATCTTGAAACTTAGTACATATTATGCATGTTTTACCTGAAAGTGATTATCTTATGAATTTTAGGGTCAAGGGCCAGATGAAAATGGTAACAATTTGCTATTCAATTCAGAAATTCACACCAATTCTCCACACCTGTACCTTGAAAATTACTCAATGCCTAAATGTATGAATGGGTCAAAGTCAAGTTAAAGTCCTTAAATCCCTAGATACCTGCTCTCCTATTCATCCAATTAAATCTAGGTCAAGGAAGGTGAACATTCAACACATTTGTGAGAAATTTGTTATTTCAATATTTTGCCAATTTTGTGAAAATGTAGTCACACATTGTCCACATGTACTATCTAGACCTATTGGGAAAATCATGTATTATGGCGGAGGCATACCAGTCGCCAAAGCGACATTTCTAGTTGTTTTTTTTTTTTTCGTTTTTGTCTGAGATTTGACTCTGTATGCTTAGTATAGGCAATTTTCCCACTTTTGAATGAAAATTGTCTTGAAGGAGTTTTTCTGTATTGTGTATGAGAACATTTCCTCTTATCTGCAGAGATTGGCAACACTAACGTTATCCTCTTCATTACCCCCCCCCCCCCCCCCCTTTGTATCGTCTTTTGGCTTGCACAGCTCCCTCAGTCACTTTACACTGTATGTTGATTTTTATGTGCCAACAGATGATGCTTCAGACACGTCCGTCTCAACCAGTGGGTGTTCATCCCTTATACCTCACGTAGATAAGATAGATCACAGAGAGAAGCTATCCAAGAAAAACCTAGACAGGTTATCAGGTGAGTTGACTCGACAGAGGAACCAAAACAAAACAGAAGAGTCTCAGTTATATTTGCAACACATCTCCTACAGGCAACTCCCGTAGTAACAAAGTCCTCTGAACCAGCAGCTTTCTTTTATAATGTTGAAATTTCATCATAGCTGAACAGTAAAGTATATTAAAGACATATAGATGGTAATTGTAGGACCTGAATTTTTACTTCTTTGTAACAAGAATTTCATCGTAACTGTGTTTGTTTACCTCACTACATTGTTTGAAACATGGCCTGAATTTGTCAAAGCTCCCCAAATTATTTGTCTATACGTAACTTTTTTCTCTCCTTTGTTTTAAAACACAACCAGATTGCTGATGTGGACCAATTATGGAATTTAGCCTTGCACCATATTAAATATTATGAAGCTCGTGTTTTGTGTAGTTAAGGCTACATTTCATTTTTTTTTTTAATTTGCTATAACAACTCTTGCTGCAATGGCAAATGTCATGGTAATGACAAGAATCCTGTATAAGAAAAACAGCATGTCTGTTTTACACACTCACAAGGACTGTTCTTTTTTACCTGATATTAAGGAACAATAGTGTTCGTGTCATAAGTCAAGGGACTTTTGAAACTTGTACTTCTTCCAGAAATGGCGCATTCCAACTCCATGAACAAGAGCAGCCTCTGGTCAAGCATGTCCGGAGCCGGACCATCCGGGGCTGGGTCACTCGGCCTGTCATCGTCTCGACCCCAGCAGCCCATCACCAGTGCCAAAAAGCCATCTTTTAACAGCTCCTACTTTGGCTCACCAAGATTGGTAGGTAGACAGGGCATTTTCTATAATACCTTGCTTTGAGCCTATTGCCTAGGCCAGTAGTGATGGTCCATTCTATGAAATACATTTGTTTCTTTAGGAGAGAATAATTATGCGGGTTTGGGTTTGTTTGTTTGTTGTTGTTGTTGTTTTTTTTATCAAACCATTATTGAACTGTCCTGGATTACATGCTCAGATGTTTCCAGACATATGGTCTCTGAAAAAACAAATACTCCTTATAAAACTTTGATGTGCATGGTAGTGGGGAAAAAAATGATAAAGCTCGTAATGTGCCTGTGAGTGTATGTGTGTGTGCCTGTTAATATTTGATTTTTTTAATGTAATAGGATACCTCTCTCTATAAAAGTTTGATGTATACACTAGTGTAATGTTTAATGTGTATGGGCATGTGTGTGATCAGGTTGAATGTAATAGGATCCTTTTATTTATTTATTTTTTTGTGGAATTGTTAGCTCAGTTTTTATTTTGTAGCATGGAAAGAAAATTCCGTCCAAGAAAATGTAACTTACGAGTTTGCCTATCCCAAGTGTTTTCTGGCAGTGTATATTTTGTGAGCAATGATTCAAAACTGAACCGCCTATGGAATAGATTATGCAAGCCAGCCTACTTTTTACTGACTCGTCGTGTTTGCTGGTATCCAGTAGATTATTGAAGTGCACACATATGTATGTGTGTATGTATGTATGTATGTATGTATGTATGTATGAGCACTTCCTATTATGAAGTTGTCAAATTTGAACAATCTGCACATGGGTTAAACCACTACCCACCCCTTCCCCCCTATTTAAGTTTTATTGTATCTAACTGAACATCAGTTGTGTAAAAAAAGATACCAGTCTAATCTCAGTTGACATGTACTAATCCCTCTATACTCGACCTCCTCTCTACCACTGCTTAGCTTGGCGAGGATAGGCCCCGGAATGCATCACCCTTCTACCCAGGAAGAACACAGTTTGGTGGTTCCTCCGCCCAGCGGTCCAGCTTGAAGAGGGTCAGGAATTCTCCCTACGAGGTATGTTGACCATAAATCATTGCTCATGTGATGAGGCTGGGGAATCTTGAAAACATTATCCTGCTTACTTAGTACAGCTTGAATAATGATACGGTAACATTCCATCATGTCTTTACAATGCACACCATTAAAGACCCGAAAGCATTGGAATTGATCTTTGTTCGCTGCCCACCGGGGTGCATTGAAAAACCTAGACCAGCACAGGCCTGCTTAGAATAGAAATGCCAGTCAGCGAATATGTGCATCAAAGTGTACGCTCGTCTGTAGCGATCGAATCCAGTCAAGATTCTTCGGCTGCGTGTGTGTATTTAAAGGTATAATTTACCATTTGCAGATTAAACAAAAACCCAGCATTAGTTCTTTAAAATAGTTCTAACATGTGACTTAGGGATAGAAACAACCACTGTAAAAATTTGAATCTGTATAATTGATGGTAAGTGTTGTGAAATACACAAAATGTGAACAATAGTTATAATAGAAATGTTTCCAGACTAGACCGTATACAGTTACGGTTTATTGAGAAAAGCCCTGATATCTCCTTATATTTTAGGTTTTATTGCAAAACTTTCAGATGGTAGGATGTTTTATGATACAACAGACCTACACATATGCATCAAATGTGATATCTTGAAACATTTTTGAAATCACTACTCCCAAAGGTAAACTGAACCTTTAACACAGAGATGAGTGATAAAGCTGTTCACAATTGAGTATATGAATATAAGAACGACCCAAGTCCAATTTTTGGCCAAATTCAGTTTGACATGTGAAATTGTAGCTTATGCATGGACTCATCTTGTGTATAAATGATAAATCCTAATTACCCCCGGAAGTGCCTGAAATAAATGAGTTAAATCTTATATGAATGTAAGAATGAAGGACTTGGGTCATTCTTACATTCATATTATAACGCCCTCTCTTGTCCTTCTCTCATCTCTATAGCAGAATTTCATGTATATGAATCAAAGAACGACCCAAGTCCATATGAATCAAAGAACGACCCAAGTCCATCACACAAAATGGCGTCTCCACAATTAATGTTAATGTTAATTGTCATAATGATATATGTTCTAATTTGTATATACAATGTTGCCTTCCCATCACAGTTAAATAGAATATTATTGGACAAACAAAAAAGATATGAAGTTTTTTTTTAGTTTACTCGAAATGGTCTTCCATGGACTTGGGTCGTTCTTATATTCAGATACTCAATTCATAACTGGGATTTTTTTAATATATCCGAGCCAAGCCAGCCTTTTCACTCCATGGTATCCCAATGCTACCGGGTTTTTAAAGGTAGGGGATACCTTTTACAGACCTCCCAAAATGCAGCAAAACATTAAATGTGAACCTCAGGGGACTTGTTTAGGCCACTGCTGAGAAATTTGGAAGTCAACAGTTATCTACAATTTGAATAATGCACAAAACTCAACTACTCAGTAGTTCTGTGTGTCAGCCACACTTACGCCTTTTTGTTGCAGTCTTCTGTATTTTTTTATCTATAAACACAAATCTAAAAGTATAAGAGCTGATGTAATAACATATAGAGTGTGTGGCAAGAATGTATATAGAAATGGTTGTAAGTTTTGATGAACTTTCTTCACAAAATATACATGATGGACACACATGCAGTGCATGGGTCTGCAAAGGTAGCCTAGTAATGTACTGGAATTTACGGTGAGCCCCGAAAAAAATTCAATTCAAAATCTAACGGTCAATAAAAATGTACTAAATGTTACCTTCCACTTTCAATACTTTTGGGGAGTTTCTAAAATGATACTCCCTTCAACATACCACTGTATTTATACAACTCTTCATTTAAGGCATGCTAATGGGATTCCCTACCTTTAAAGTTGGAGTTTTTGTCTCAGATTAGCACATTTTGTACCTTTTTTTTTTTTCTTCTTTTTTTTTTTTTCTTTTTTTTTTTTTGGTGGTACTGGTACAGATTTCATGACTTCGACCAGATTCAGCAAGTCTTTCTCCACTGAAGGATAAGCAGGAAACTTTAGAATGTTGCCAATTTGATGAGAAATAGGGTAATGATTTCTGCTGCAAAATTACCCCAGGACTGCATAGGTCAACAGGAAATTTGAAATCTTGCCAATGTCAGGCACGATTCCCTCCTAACATTGTTCTAAGGTCTTTTGACTGCATGCCAAACCCACAACAGTATTCTTGGAGGAGCTCATGCCATGTCAAGTTAGTAGAAGCATTTGTTGTAGCAGTTGCTTTCCCTTGTCAAAGTTTCTGCGAATGGCATTCTGAAGTGGCCTTGAATTACCTGAGGTCATATGTAGAGGTCGAAGATGGTATGTCAATGAGAGTGGTTTAGAGTTCACAGGACATGGAGGAAAACTCAAAGTCTTGAATGTAAAAATGGACTTTTTTATCATGGCTACTACTAAAACACTGATCAATTCAGTGCTTATTTATGTCGATGTAGGGCAATTTGTCAATCAGTTGCAATGAAAACATCTCGACGGAAGAATTTCATGAATTTGAATAACAAAGCAGTACCCGCTGCATGCTATAAGAATTAGAACCAACACTTGCTGTCGGGTGAAAGTTCGGTGGTCTAGTGGAGATGACGCCTGTCCGGAGATCAGGAGGTCGTAGGTTCGAATCCTGCTCGAGTATGTACGCCCATGATTTTTTTATCATGGCTACTACTGAAACACTGATCAATTCAGTGCTTATTTACGTCGATGTAGTGCAATTTGTCAATCAGTTGCAACAAAAAATGGACTTCGTTAAAATAATATTGTAGGCTGAGTTTCACCTGGATCTTCAAGACATCCGGTGACATTATGGGCCTCACTGACAAATGTCTACACAAGTGGATAATATGTCAGTGATACTCAACACATGGTTCTATGATGGTTGATTTTTTTTTATTTTGTCAATTCCGTCCTCATCATGACTGCTGTCTGGACTCTCTGCCTGCACAGGTTCATCTTCCCATCAAGCGCAACATCAAGCCCAAGCCTGCCAACATCAACCTCGACAGCAAGCTGGGCGCCACGAGCTCGACGGCCAAGAAGATCCTGGACACCCTGGAGCGGATGTCCACTCCGCTGCTGGACGCCAAGAAGATTCCGTTGTCGCCCACTGCGTCACCATACTCATTCAGAGTAAGCTCGCCCAGTGCCTCAAAGTACAGCCTGGGTGAAGGGGGAAGGGGGAAGCCCCTGAAGATAGGGGGATGAAAGAGTTCTGTGCTTGGTTGACAAATCACATACACAGGGCTTGACATTAGTGGTGGCCCGGGGCCACTAAATGTTGGTGTTAGGCCACCTAACTTTCAAAAAACATGTCTTTTGGTGGCGTGATAGGGCAATTATGTTTCAAGTACATTCCTCTTTTTCTTTCTATTTACAGCCATTACATTTCCTTTTTCAGACCACCAAAATTTCACAGGTATTAAATTTTAGTGACCGTAACAGGCCACCGGAGACAAAAGTTAATATCTAGCCCTGACATACATAAGGGTGGAGTGCAGCTTTGACACAGATAGCATTATGCAAAATTCAGGCAATCTTGTATGTTATTGTGTTTTGAGTAGTGTCTCATTCTGGATGTAAGTCACCAGAGCTGATGTGCAGATATGCTATGATCATTTCCCAACAGGCAGTAACTATCCTGTCATATCTTTGTGATGACCCACCAGTGTTGTTTCTAAACACGGTGTAACTTGGGGTACACAAACTGACAGCCTGACAACCAAGATGCCAGGATTAAGATTGAGATAGTTTTGACTATCAGCCACTTTGCAACCCTCCAGTATTAACTGCCTGAAAGAGCACTTTCCATAGAGCAGTTTTACATTTGTAAAACGTTGGTTAATAGCGTGGTTATTGACAGATGAGAAATGAAGTGTGTGTGTTGTTATCTCTCGCAGCCAACCAGTAGGCTGTCGAGAAGACCGGGTACCTCAAAGGCCCGGGACCCACCCGTCTCCGGCCTGCATGTGGCACACCAGGCCAGTATAGCCCCGAACAGGCAACCTCCGGTTTCCATGGTGATTGATGTGGAGAAGGAAGACAGGACGAAGGATGCTGCAGCGGAGATTGAGGTGAGATTGAGTGCACATGATGAAATCTTTTGATGATTGATGTTTTGATTAGATAAACGGGGAGAATACATGTGGAATTCTGTATATCACTCGTGATAAGTCAGTCTCGCATTAAAAAAAAAAAAAAGGAGGTATACCTGGGGGATACTTTGAAAGTGGATATTTTCATGCGAGTAATTATTTGCGCTCGGCAGAGTGAGATGAATTTTTTGTTCTTCCGCAGAGTCAAGACATTACATAGTGATACATATAGCAAGCATAAATATTCTTATGCTTTAATTTTTCGCACAAGTTTGTGGTCGCGGGAATTGCATGAAAATCTCCACAGTATAATATAATAATCAAATGTATTAGAATGCCCATTTGTAAAGGAAATAACGGCACATCCAATGTGAGGGCTTATTGTCTTTCCGTAATCCAGACAGCAGTGTGTGCTCCCAAAATGGTATAGTTCCTCTTCAAATGTTTGTTAGTTTGATTTTTGTGATGACGAAAACCTTGGTAGCACCTGGATTGATAATTTTTTATTCTTTTCTCTGTTGCAGGTGTTGCCAGTCAGCACGGCAGCAACAACAGCCAGTGTTGCTCCTTCATTCAGGTAAGTATTGCCTTGATGAGTGAATGAACTCGCCCCCTTGGCATTGTCATGAGACTCTCTCTCTGTGCTAGATATCCTACAGGGAACTAAACAGTTGACGGTTACTGCTGCAACAGCTTGCCAAGAGCTGGCTCTCTTTGAGTATTTGGTCCGATGCTGTAGTAACCCTTGTCATGTTGATTTCAACTTTTCTTACAAAGCAGGGCCTGGGGCCCAGACAGTATCCATTGTCCATCTTTGTATTGTGTGTTTGCCATTAAATCTCAAGTGTTAATGTCATGCTCCAAATGTTCAAACTGTATCAACACTCATAATACTCATTCAGTTTTGCTCAAACTGTCCATTGTTTCTTGTGGTTGACCAATATAACCCACTACACATATTCAGAGGTTTGTTTGTTCTGGAGGTAAACAATATTTTACTGTAAAACTGTTGATCATGAAACAGAAAATGTGAAGGGAACATAGGCAATACATTGTGTGGGTAAGTAACCAGGTATTGTTGCCACCGTTTGATGTTGTAGGTTCTCTGCACCCATATCCTCCTCAACGCCAGCCACTTCAGCGTCACAGAGCGTAGTAGCAAAGGACAAAGCGGGAGGCAAGATGAAGTCCAAGGTGAAGAACACCCAGCATTACTCGTCCCACCAGGAAGACGACGATGTGGTAGGAATCTTCGCTTTGATTACACTTTTGTCTTCTTTTGTTTGCATTTGAGCCCATTTTCTCATTGATTTCAGTGCTATTCTATTCTTCATACACCACTGCCCTCCACTTATGTCTTTTTCCTTTTGCCCTGTCAAACAGTGGTTGTGAGGACAAAATTGGCAGCGAGATGAGAGGACTTAATAGTTGCTGGAGAGGTCCAGACTATAGAGATCACTAAAATGAAGTTTCAATGGAGTGAATGCCTAAATGCTGATCCAAAGTGAGGGATGGTAGTAATGAAGAAATGTAACATTATATCTATGATAATGGTGATTGTTATCATAATCAACTAAGTTAATCATAGATGCATGCATAATCAGAGTCAGAAATTACATAGACTGGTCCTAGAGACATTTCTTTGGATTATACAAGTGTACCAGAATATTGTGGTGACACTGGGTTCTAATCAATCTGTCAGAGTTGGCCCTAAGAGGACTCATTTCGTTCTGCTCAGGTGGAGGTACCAGACCTTCCGCAGGTGGCTTTGCCGCTTTCGGGCAATCTCCCCAAGTTCAACTTTGGCACCGCCCTATCTTCCGCTGGCGCCCCAGCTTCGACGGGCACTCTGGCTTCGTCTTCAGCAGCGTTCTCCGTCACGAGCAGCGGTAGCATCTTCTCCACCAAATTGTCAACATCGACAACGGCCCCAGCGACAATATCGACCGCATCATCAGCATCCTTCAAGTTCTCCGCGCCCAGCGTAGGTGCGTCCGCTCCTCAGGAGGCGGCGCCACAGGAGAGCTTCCAGTTCAAGTTTGCGGCACCCATCATCAAGCACACGCCCAGCGCGACAGCCTCTTCCTCCAAGACCAGTTCTTCCACAGCAGTGAGTGACGTCGACTGAGAATTTAATTTGGAGTTTATTAGCTAAGTCGTCTGATGAATGCCTGGCAATCTACTCCCATGTTTGTCTGCTTCCCGCAATACTATAACCTTCAGAAATTCCGTTTGAACTCTTCTATGAAAGATGTCACATTTCATGCTTTGAAAGAAAGGGGAAAAGAGCTTGGATTTCTCATGAGTATTAAGGTTTATAAGAAGTTTGATTTGAACTGGTCTCTTGTGTGTCCCAGCTCTGACCTCTATACTGTGCTTGGCATTTATTTCACAGTAGTTTTATCTTCACAAAATTGTTAGAGTCTGCATGTGTTCACAAAATTCATGACACTCAAAAATCAGTAATATTACAAATGCTGTGTGTATTGTGTCCAGGGCAGTAAGGCACATATTTTGTCTGTAGAAAAGGGATGATGCTTATTATACCCCCGCCAAACGAAGTTTGAAGGGGGTATATAGGAATCAGCGGGCGGTCGGTCGGGCGGTCGGTCCGTTGCAAATCTTGCGTCGCGAACTACTTCCTCAGTTTTCAACCGATTCCCATAAAACTTGGCATAGATGTGTGCCTTGGGTTGTAGATGTGCAAGACGTATTTTTTGACAGTACCCAAAAGTACGTTGCCATGGTAACGGCTTATTAATGGCAGAAGATCAAGGAAAGATCTTGCGGATTTAACTACTTCCTCAGTTTTTTGACCAAAGCTTATGAAATGTTGTTTGGCGGGGGTATAACCAGTCGCTGTAGCGACATTTCTAGTTTCTCATAGTGTCGCTATTGTTCTTGCATGCAAATTTAACGAAGTGTGATCTAGTCTCTCAAGTGTGATCTCCAAATACTACATGTGCTGAGTATATGGCAGTACAGTGGTTTATTCCAAGAGGGCCTGGTTCTTCTCCTTGTTCGTCAAACTTTGTTTCTTTAATTTAATCAGACTTTTGTTAATTTGTACCTACCTATCTAGCTCCCGTCTTGTCAGCAAACTCTTGTTTCATGCTTCCTTTGCCACAGACCACCTTCAAGTTCAGCATGCCACGTCAAACTCCGTACCCCACATCTCGTCCCGCGGCCAACGCGCCACTGGAAGCAAAGAAGCCCAGCTTTGAGACCCCGGAGAGGACCAGGAGGAAAGAAGCGGAGCAGATCCAGAAGAAGGGCGACGACGTGGGCGCGGTAGGGGGCATCAAGGTGGCCAGGGAGCTGAAGACCGGTAGCTGTCTAGAAGCCTTTGGCATCAGTGAGTACTTGTGAGATGAGGGGAAGGCAGAAAAATTGCATTGTGTCGGCATGAGCAGCCCTGAATCAATCACTCAAAGAGTTTTCACAAAACTTCACCTGTAGATGACTAGGGAGGGCAAATTCCTGTTTCTCATTTTAGATCTGCCTTCTGGATGCACAAGTAGGAAGTAAAAATGTTTTCTGAATCATCTTCAAAGTTATTTCGATGGTTTGGTGAATTTTTCAGACTACAGGATGCTACATGGGAATTTATCCTCATACTTTAAATGTTTTTGAAGTTTATTGACATCAGTGATTATGCATCCATCTAGTAGTCTAGAATACTGAGGTATTGCAGATTTTTGTGACTTTATTTTGATGGTCAGAAAATAGAAAAGGCCATTCTTTATATTTGTCTGCTTTTGTAATTATCAGCAGTGTATTTGAATTTATTATGTGCTTTGTGTTCTTGCTTGCAGTGCCCACAAAGAATGGTCCCATTCCCTCGTCAAGTTCAATGGTAAGTGTGTTCTGAGTTTTACCATTTTAAGATATAGAGATTATAACCTGTAGGCCAAGATGTGCCATTCCTGGGACATGCTTAAATACTGTCTAAGAGATGTTTTCTTCAGTGTAGATCAAAGTGGCCGCAGAAATAGAGAAGAGTTTTGATAACCATTTACATTGGGTCACATGGCTTGGGAAAATGATCTATATCTCTCTCTTGATATGACATGAATTGTGTGCTTGCCAATTCTTTTTATTGTCCTGTAACCAAAGAATTTAATGTTGAAGGGGGGGGGGGCAATATCCTTTGCAAACCCCTCTTTAATTCCACTGTAAAACATCAGGAAATTTGCCTGTTCAAAGGGAGCATGTGTAAATTGTAATATAAAGATTCACAGGTTTAGCAGTGAAAACAAAGAAAGGTCTTTATTTCACTTCCTTTGACTTTTCTGTCAATGTTCAGGAAAAGTTTTACTGTCTCCTTGAATCGGAGAATCTTTGTTACATTGTATGCATGACTTAAGCGTGCGAATATGTCTACCTGACAAGTAATTACTTGCTGCTGCAGTTTCCAGAGTTGCTTTGAACATATCACGCCGTCTACGATAAAATATTAACAGTTTAGTCAGATAAATGATATACATGAATTGATCCACTGAAGTTGGCAACAGTACATTTCCTCTTGCTCATATGTGTACAAAATAGATGTTGTAATTAAGATTCTGCCTCATTATACTCGCTAATTTTCATACTGCAAGCATCGACAGAGTAAATTAAGGGGACAGACGTATCACTTTAACTGGCTTCGGGTAATCCAAGAACTTGCGGGGGGGGGGGGGGGGGGGGGGTTGTGTTTGTCAAATGTGTTTAGAGGTCGAAGAAGGTCTGAAACACCTGCCTTGCAATGCATACTTGAGTGTGTGGTATCAATTTAGTCCCATTTTCTAACTTAAATGTTACAATTTTGCTTTTTCTCAGCAAATTTACTGATTAGCTTTTTTGCCTTTTATTATGTCTGGTTTTATGGCTCATTTTCAAAATGGAATCATTGTCAGCCGTGTTACTCTGCTCTCGTAAAGGGTCCTATCCTGTAAAGTACACGAGGCAATTGTCATTACAAGAAAATAGAGTCCCCTCAACAGCAGAGACCAACAGCAGTGTAAACCATGGTTGTTTAAATATGCCTTCACAAACTTATCTATAAGCTTCATATACACTTATATGATTGACATGCTGTATTTCATGGAGGCCTCGTTCATAACAATTGATTGCATTATTGACTCTTTGTGTTGCATGGGACAGGTTCAAGTCAAGGTGCTAAATTCTGCTGTGGACAATGGACCGTTGAGCAGTGGCAGCATAGAGAAATCTGGTACCAGTATATTTAAGAAGACCCCTTCAGAACTGTCAAACTCTGTACTAGATGCACATAAGCCACCAGCGGGCTCTTGGGAGTGCGATGGATGCATGCTTATAAATAAGCCAGACCTCGAAAACTGCCCAGCATGTCAAATGGGACGTCCCAGTGCAAAGCCATCGAACAAAACTAACTTTGCCTTAGGGCAGAGCAACACGGAGCAGAAGACAGTGGCATCAGCTAGCTCTAAGCCGGCTCCCGTGTTCAACAGCTTGGGGGACAAATTAAGGGAACAGTCACAGAAGTGGGAATGCGATGTGTGTATGGTGTTTAATGAACAGAATGTGGATCAGTGTGTGGCTTGCACGACTCCGAGACCAGGGCCAAAGAAGTCGACCCCAAAAGTCAACGCGCTCCTGGAGAAGTCCGAGGCGGGTAACGCCGTATCGGCAGCGAAACCGATCACCAACTCGTTAGCAGACCGCTTCAAAGCGGCACCCGGGGAGTGGGAGTGTGACATGTGCATGATACGCAACAAGGCCACCATTCTCAAGTGTATGGCATGCGACAACCCAAGCCAGGAAGCCAGCCAGCACTGAGTGCTCCCCCAGGTGAGTGTCCTAAAGAGAAAATCCAGTCAAAAACTTAATTAATATCACAAGAAAGAAGAGGAAAAAAATCCATGCAGAGCATTGCAAAAATGATCGAAATTAGACAAGAAATAAGGAAGTTACGACATTCTGAAATTGCAAATTTTGGGGGTAAGCACTTCTTGACCAGTCGTTATTAATGTTCAAGTCAGCAAGTTGATGATTTCGTGGTTTCACGATTTCTTGTTCATTTCATGTAGATGAAATGACAAAAATCTCATATTTCTGCTGTTTGAATATAAAACTTGCCTTGAAACCGCCCAAAATAGAAAAACAAACGTATCCTCTGGTATATCTTGGTATGGGAACATGCTTTCACCTGTATTAGCTGAATTAACAATTTTTTCTGAATTTCTTATATAACATACATGAAAAATTAAGCTGGCATGACATCATCAACGTGCTCATTTGAATATTCACGAGAAACAGGTCAAGAAATGTTTTCCAAAAAAATGTGAAATTTAGAAATGTGATATCCTTATTTCTTATCCAATTTTTGTCATTTTTGGAACGTGCTGTAGGGAGTTATTCCCTTTGTTTTGGAGTTTACTTTGGGGTGGATTTCCTCTTTAAAGTATTTGTAGGCAGATCCCCCTCTCTCCAACACTTGATGCACCCACATGGGTTCTGGAAAGGACAAGAATACAGCTGATCTGAATTGTCCAACATGTTTTGTGTTGGGCATTTCAACTCAAATTCGCAAAGGCAGTTGAAATCAAATGCATGGTCCGTGGACTATTAAATCAAGTATGAAGTAGACATACTTTTTCACATGCGCTTATCAGCACACATTCATTTATGAATGCCTGCTGCTGTAGGCATTCTGTTGTGCATATTTACACAGACAAAATTGGCGTAAGCCACTGGCAAAATTTAAATTGCCTTTGTGAATTCAGGCTTTAGTTTGTGATTGTGTGTGTAAATGTGTGTCGATGTAATATGCACATGTACATGTATAATTACAGTGATGTGTGATGTGTACATGCACACGTAAGGTAGATAAAGCAGTGCTCATACTCGTCAAATAGTCGGGGACTTGTAATGTGGATGCTGCAAACAGAAAGAAATGTGCAGGAGGTAGCCACATTCTAACAGTGTGTAGCGGGGGAAAAAAAGAAAAGCAAAGAATGTCAAAGAAGGCAGAGCTGACTCTCAGAAGATATGAAAGGGATGGTATATTTTTGGTTGAGATTGGGCTTCAGGTTTCCAACCTTTTTGTGAGATAATGAGAAACCTCTTATGAAATATGAAAGAGCATACAATTCTAAGAGTTCATTTGATGAAAACTGGTTTTGAATTGACAGAGATAGCCAAAAACAAAGCAGTCCAAATGATTGGGACCCACCTTTTCTGAGGACCACTGTGTTTTCCTTTCTTCTTTTTTTTTTTTTTTTTTTTTGGGGGGGGGGGGGGGGATATCTCGTCCATTTCAAAACCAATTTTCATCAATTAAACTTTGAATTCCTCTTAGTATTGTATGCTCTTTCATATTTCATAAATGATTTCTAATCTTCTCACAAAAAGTTAAATCTGAATCCTCCATCTAAATCAAATTATACTATCTTTTGAAAGCAAATCAGACACAAAAGATATTATTTGATTTATTGGGATAGACTAAGTGCTTTTCATAGCTAAAGGTAGTTCAAAAATGAAGGTTTCATGTTAATAGATACTTTGAATCAATCTGAACCTCTGCAATAAGGCAATGTTGATTTATTCTTTGAAAATCCGCAACACTTGATTTACCCATCTCTTCACAGCGTCGTCAGTCAAGTTTGGAAGTACCTCTTTGAGCAACGGAGAAATGTCAGGTGCCTTTAAGTTTGGAAGTACCACAACCTCCAGTTCGTTGAACGCAAATCTGAACAATGCCGGCAGCAAGGACACTGCTCAAGGTGGTGCTTTTAAATTGCCAGCGGGTTTGAGTTTAGGGTCAAGTTCAAAGCCGTCAAGTCTAAATGGTATAGGGAGTGCAATCATCGGAAGGTGGTTTTAAGCTGCCTACAAACTTTTCTTTCCCAAAGCCAAAAGACAGCTCAGCGTTCATTAGCCAAGAAATCTGAACACGAAGGCGCCAGTGCAGGTGCAGATACATCCGCCCCCCACTCATTCAAAGCCTGGATAAATCTAGTACCACTGGAGACAGCGCTGTGCCAGGAGGCTTCAAATTTGGGGGCCAGTACAGAATCAAAGACTGCGGGGCATAGCTTTCAGTTTAGCGCCAGTGCTGGTGCGGAAACAAAGACTGCAGACGGTGGTTTCAAGTTTTCCGCCAGCACGGAATCCAAGCCAGCCAGCGATGGCTTCAAGTTCGGTGCTGGCACCGCAACTGGCAGCTTCAAATTTGGACAGAGCGACAGCTCCAAGTCGGAGAATACGAACAGCATTGCCACTGGTGGCGGTTTTAAGTTTGGACAGAGTGCAGCCACTGTGGGGCAAACTACTGTGGAGAAGGACGGTCCTCCTCCCAATGTCAATATTTTCCAGTCGAAAACAGATGTGGATGGTCCAGCATCCAAGACATTTGCCTTTGGGGCACCCGCAGAAAAGAAGGAGGAGAAAAAGGCGGACACCGCTGCACCATCATTTTCTTTCGGTGGGGCACCAAGCAGCACCAAGCCGAGTTCTGCACCTTTCCAGTTTGGAGCTGGAGCTGGCACAACAACTACCCTCAATGCAAGCAAGCCACAGGTTGCTTCCGCAGGCACCGGCAAGAGCCAGCCATTTACGTTTGGTGGCACTGCAACAAACTGTCGGTCCGTCATCCACGGCCAGCTTCTCCTTCGGTGGCACCAGCAAAGCTGACCAGGCGGCACCGGCAAGCACCAGTGGCATGCCGTCCTTCACCTTTGGTGAGCAGAAATCAACCACGGCACCGCAGGAGCGGCGCCGGCCTTCAGCTTCACCGCTGAGAGCCAGGAACCGACCAGCACGCCAGGCACTGCGCTGTTCGGACAGACCTCACAACCTGCAGCGACAGGTGCCGCTGCTTCTGGTACATCAGCAATCACTTTTGGCACAGGCGTGTCAACAACAAAGGCTGGCGACACGGGGAAAGCAGCCACAATTCACCTTTGGCAGCCAGAATCACAATAATAATCAAGGTGAGTACCAGTTAACCCTTGGTATGCAGTAAATTCATTGGCACAATTGACTACATGTTGTAATCATGTTGTGTTTATTCAAAGAAAGCCCAAGCACACTAATCTATTCCACACCGAGTCTGGAGAAAAGTTACATAATTGCAAATTAGCCGGTCCTCACTGAGTGTTGGCATCAGGGCATATCTTCTAATAGTTTTGCCTTCGTGGTCTGCTCTTCATATCTGCACTATGTTTTTTTTTATTCCATGTGTGTTTCTTGTCTGCAGTGTATAGTAGCTGTGGAACAAATTACTTTGAATAGTAGTCGTTTTCATAGGCAATTTGAGGTTCAGTAGTCTGAATATGGGTTAATCAATTTGTGGTTTAACATGTCATGGCATCCATAAATCATTTTCTGTGCAATAGCAATGGGGGGCGGAGGTAGAAAAGAAAAGTTATGACTATGGTAGCAACTGGCTATATGAACGTTGGAAATTCTGAAAAGTAGTGCCAAAGCTTTGGAGATATACACTGTTGTGTGTTTTCTCAGTTCACCTTTTTTCAATGATTTTATGAAATGAAAATGGTTTTAAAAAAAGCATGCACACTCGTGACTCGCATATTTTAAGTGTCTTCCATGTCTCACAAACATTGCATTGTCCTGCCATTTCCCCCTCCCCCCCCCCCCCCCCCCCGAAAAAAAAAAAAATACTGAAAAGTTAAAAGATAAAAATCCATTAGATACATTAAATGAATAGATTGTAGATATTTGCAGGATTTATAAAGGTTTGTCAGAGTATGGAAATAGGTTCTCTGTATCAATGCTTGTGAAAGAACAAAAGGCCCACATGAAGCTCTGTGGTATAGCCTGATGTGTCAAACTTATGGTTTGTGCTTTCAGGAGGATCATCGGGATTCAGCTTTGGTGCGGCAACAACATCATCTGCCACTGGAACTTCACAGCCTGCTCCGTCATTTAACTTTGGAAATGGTAAGAGAGAAGAGAGTAAGTTTTCTGTCATGTCCTAGGATGTGAAAAAAAGGAGAGAGGGTTAGTTACAAGGGAAATTGTTCTGGATTGGCAAAGGTCCAAATAGCAGTTATTATTCTGATTGCAGATGATCAGAACCTGCGGAGTCGCTGCATATGAATTGCATTTTACGATTGTGTCACTTTGTACAAAGTTTACAAGTTGACTGGTATTCATGGAATTCAGAATACAATGTACCAAGATATTTCTTCCCATAACACAAATGCAATATGAATCGTGTTTCTTGAAGAGGGATGATACTATTTCTTATTTTGTTGCTGCTGTGTTTGTCTCTGAATTTGACCACATCTGCGTACAAGTCCAGATTTGCAAAACATTACACTTTGCAAACTATTGCAGTACGTGGCAACCCATTCGACAACTTGCAAGGGTTATTTATAATGTGATCTTCTCCTTCTGTCTTTGCCCCGACTTTCAACAGCTGCTATGACATCAGCAACAACGCCATCAGGGGGCTTCTCTTTTGGATCAGCCCAAAACTCGGGTAAGTACAGTAAGAGTCTATTCAGAAGATGTCCCCCCCCCCCCATCTTTCTCTCTATCCATCTATTTAATTCTTCTTGTCTGTCTGTCTGTCTGAGTGTATATAACACGATTGTCTTGCAGTGGTAGAGAACTAGAGTGTCCATTACATTTATAAGTAGTATCTGAATTTATGTTGATCTATTCAGCGTCTACAGGAGCAGGAGCTGCAATGGGTGGATTTACAGCCATCAACAGCAACCCCAGTTCCTCGCAGAGCTCTGGTTTTGGAGGGTTCGGCAGCACCGCGGCAGCCCCGGCGCCCAGCTTCGGTGGTTTCAGCAGCGCCAGTAACAGCAGCAATCCGTCGCCTGCATTTGGTGCCCAGCCGTCGGCAACTCCGGCTGCATCCACATTCACCTTTGGCGGTGCGACCACCACCAGCACCACCGGCAACCCTTTCGGCGGCAGTCCGGCGGCTGCCTCCCCATTTGCACAGGCGGCGTCCACGCCATCTGCACCACTCTTTGGTGCCGCAAACCCAAGCTCTGGCTTCGGCAACACTCCGGGCGTCACAAAACAGGCACCAGCATTTGGGAGTGGGACAAATGCCATGAGTAACAGCACATCAGCCTTTGGAAGTAGTACCACAAGTTCAGGGTCAGGTAAGGTTCACATTTTAGAAAACACTGCACTAGAAATAAATGAATTCACAAAAAAGATTAATAAATAGAATTTGAAGATACTCCTGTATAAAATGATCCCAGGCTACAAATCTGATTTTTGCTAACTAATAACTTCATGTTAATATAAGACATTCTTCATCCTGTAGTCAACCAGCTTTTAGGCTATCATATGTAACAGACTGTTACCCACAAAATTTGTTAGGGAATATACCATTTGTTGTCTCGGAGATTGATGAAGAATCTTAGAATAAAAACTCTGTTAATCTATGATATTCACTCTTTCACGGATTGTGAAAACATGTTCATCTAGTCTGTTATAAAATGGGCTTTAGAATCTCTGCAATCTGGTTGGTCAATGGTCATGCATTGATTTTTACTGATCCACACTGAGCCATGCGTCCTGTAAAATCCAAACTCATGGCTCAAACAAAAAAGTCTTGTATAGTGTAGTAGATGTACCGGACACATGATAGGGAAAGTGCTTGCATTTCATGAATTTATGGGCCCATGTTATAACACAAATAATGCACAGGCCTATTTCGTGGATCAGTGAGAATTGGATGCTCTCGTTTAACTTTGGAACAGTCTAAAACCTACTCGCTTCGCTCATGGGTTTAAACAGTTCCAAAGTTAAACTCGCGCATACAATTTTCACCAATCCACTCTGTCCTGTGCATCATTTGTATATTGTACACAGATATGTTGACTGCTCAGTAAACTGTCTCTTTTGATTACTCTTCCCTGTCAGGTGGATTCCAATTCAACAAGCAGCAACCAACTTCCTTCCAATTTGGCACCACCACCAACAGTGCACCGGCGGGTGCCGCCGGTGCCTTCCAATTCACCGGCAACCAGCCGAACCAGACACCCCAGGCCACTCCGGCTGTGGCCCCCCAACCCGCCGGTGGCTTCAATTTCTCGGCGGGACAGCCAGCATCCTTCAACTTTGGAGGGAATACTCCCCAGCCTGGCGCCACGCCTTTCCAATTTCAGTGAGTAGATCTAGTACCCCATCTATACAGTGCATTTCGAGCACTCCAAGAGCGCTCATGAACCCTTCTGAACTCTCTACGAACTGACAATCAAGCCCTGGAGTGCTCTGAAGTTCTGCCCCTCTTGAGGCTAGGCTCAGGAGTGCTTCTAAAAGCGCTCTACACACTTTAGTAAAGGGACGCCAACGTTCAGAGTGCTCCAGAAGTGGAATGTGGTGCACTCTGTGCATACATTTTGTATGTTAGAAGTTTCCATGCACTCGAAGGTCACCACGCCAGTTATGCCCCTCTCAGCCATTTCGCCTGTGGTCTCAGCGAGCAATGATTCTCTGCATGAAAGGAACAGAGAGGCAATAGTTCATGTCGCTTCAGGAGTGCTCCTTGGGCCCAACTTTGTGTATAAATGGGGTGTTTAAGTTGTAGTCTTTTTATGTGCAGTTGTCGCAATTGCCCTAAGCCTTATGAAAATGCAGTCAACCCTGCATCAGCTGAATCTACTGGGACTGCATAATAGACATTTGCCTAGCCAATATTTGAATTCCGCAATGTCATTAGCACTGCAGGGTAGTCATAATGAGTGCATGAAATTTCACAGGGATTTGTTGGATATTCTTGAATGTATGTGATCCACCTCCTTCAAGACCGAGCCATTTGGAACAGAGAAGGATGATCTCTGCAAATCCTTTACTATTCCATGTCAAGGTGGTGGTGTTGATTGCATTATCACATGAATAATTGTTGTGAGGAAACTGCTTCAGAGTTTCGTGGTACCCGCTTATTCTCAGAAGGCACGTTGCAGTTAAACTTTCCCAACATTTCTTTTTGTTCTTTTTGTTCTTTTTGTTCACAGAGCATCAGGGGCCACGAACACCAACCCATTCAGTGCCACCGGAACCCCCGGGGCTCCATCGGGACGAAAGATTAAGCGAGCAGTTCGTCGGACAACAAAGAGATGAGCTGTAGCCTCGCATTGGGCCGCTACCATTCCAGCCATTTTGGGAGAATTTTGTTTTGTTTTGGGCTTCTTTTTTTTTTTTTTTTTGTCAGAGGAACAAACCAAGTAACGGGGCTGGGCCAAGTGGATGCTATCACTGGCTGATCTACAAAGAAGTTGTGATGACAAACTTTCCAAATAGTTTTTTTTTCTATTTTTATTTTCCTTTATTTAAAACTTCTCAGCCTTTGAGTATGTAAAGTTGTTGCATTCCACAGACAAATGGCCCCAAGTTATTCCCATGCATTTCCAGGCTGGGCGACAGACTTTCGCGAGGTCTGTTGACCAGGAATTTGGAGGGTGCAGGCCCAGAGCAACAATGTAAGGACAGGTGATGGTCCTAGTTCTGGTTTGCCCCTTTGGAGGTAAGCCTTGAAGGTCAACTAGTGGTGTCACACTCCGAGAAATGACAACTCTCCCTCCCGTTCATTCTTGGATCAAGATTTGATTGGTTTATTGTCATTTGCGACATGCCCACAAGTTTTCCATAAGCGAGTGGAAATAATTGATGCGCTGAAAAATGTTTGAGAGATCTTGTAGTCAACTGATGTAAAGGAGTGATGGCACGGGATTTAAATTTTCACAACCTAGCATCTAGAAGTTATCTTCGCCAAAGGTTTGGTGAAAAGTGGACAGCCTCCAGCTCTTGAGCCAGTGTCTCTTGAATGGTTCATGTGTCAGATGAGGGCAAAGAGTTTACTGGGCATGGAGAAAAATGTTTCTGAAAGCAGATACAGGGCATTATAGAAAAGCAGATACTCCTCATGTGTAATGGGGGAAAAAAATGGGAATATGTCAAATTGTATTTCTGAAGACAATTTTTTTTGTTCATCTCGCTCTGCTAATTGCTAGTTTTTGTCACATGTGGGTCTGAACAACTGGATGGTGGGCTAATTTCCAACCTTTTCAGTAATGAAGTCTAGGATCTATGATCAAGCCAGCTCACACATGAGTGGGTATTCATCCTCTTCTGGTCCCTAGATGCACAACGTAGTCAGCTCAGGTCCTCTTTGCGCGTTGTCTGAATTCTTTGCTGGGGTTGGCTGTGTGAGATATTCTCGCATTTTCAGGGGGTAGTGGTGGTTCCATGTTTGGTTGGCTATAGGAGATGTTCTCCGCGTTGACTGCGATTGATGATGGTTCCATGTGTGCAGTATCTACATAGGGCATTACATCATTCTGCTGTGCCGACCCCTTTCCTGTGGTATAATCATGAACATGTTCATTATGTGTGTCATCATTGATCAAGTAATGTTGCTCATTAACAGGAGTTGTAATTTGTTCAAGGGCATTAGGTTTGTTTCTATCCTCCCTCACCCCCCCCCCCCCCCTCCCTCCACCCCTTTGAAGTTGCAATGTCTTGGTAATATACTAGTTTACTTCTCACCTCCATGACAAAAGTTTAAAGCCATTTCCTCCTGTCAGCACTCTACAGAGTGGAAGCATTGCTCTGACTCGAAAGCCCTCTTGCAGCTTTATTGTTCCTGTTCAGAATGCATCCATGGGTTGAGCTCATTGGCTGTATTTCATGATATGATATGACATGATATGATAGGAGCATTTATTGTCGGTTCATTCATGAAAACAACTTTTTTTTTTCCACTGGTACACACCAAAAAATACATTGTTCAAGTACAATCATTCAAATTTACATACAATAAACATCCAGTTGTACACACAATGCATACGTGCTAATGATTACCACAATCGCCATTATCAATCATATTTCAAAACATAATGGTAAGCCTATTCATATCATACAACTCGATTGCTTTGTTGGCCCTCCTCACAATACCCTAACACTTGGCGTGCAGAGGATAACTTGACAAGCATCCTTTAGTTTGACGGCCATTTGTGCCGTAAAGTGTAAGGTGTGAACTGGGATGGGTAGGGTGGGTTTCTGTGCATTTTTGACCTGGAAAAATGCCTTCTTCTTGTGACAAAGAGCTACTCATAACAGAGCCCCATTTCACATGCTGTGTTCTGGGAGTTTTAGAGACCAAATGGCAGTTTGGGATGAAATTCGCATGGTTGCATGTGGCTGTGCTTTTGTCCTGAGAGAGAGGGAATTGGAAATCATGTTGCTAGTCATGATGTAATACACATCTTGTCTCATAGGGGGATAGCTGAACAAAGAGAAATTAGAGTTTACTCTACTGTGCCTCATGAAAGCATAACTGGCTTGATAGATAAATTTTTAGGGTGTTGCCAAAGTAGATGTTTGATCTTTTTTATTTTTGTGTGTGTGGTTTTTCTTTTTTATCGTAGCTATTGAGATGTAGTTGTGTTAACAGTAATGCACATAGTGATGCCAACATGTTGCAAAGAACTGCTTCGGCTGGGTGGGGGTTCTGAACACTGGGAGCCATTTTTTAATTAGCACGATAGCAATGTGTATTCTCAGCCTTTGCCTTTGCACAAAGTGTGGTAGTTTCCCCCCGGACCCTCAAACTGACAATTTTTTTTTTTTTCATCATCAGTATGCAGTGGTATATTTTGGTTTTCGTTATGGGAGGTGAAGCAGATGAACTGTCCTGCCTGACCCACAGAGCACATGAGATGAATATTGACTTCCTGCTGTTCGCATCTCCTTTCCTTGGGCTGGCTGATTTGTCAGGACGTGTGTGTCCTTTCTGGCTGCAGTCCCATCTACTGGAAATACTCAAGGGCCATTGCAATAAGGCAGTAAGTGCTTTGAAAGTATTAGCTGGCGCGTCCGCAGAGATGTCCTATCGTGTCTCGGCAATTTCCACTGGCCGAAGGTGAAAATGGTGGATCCGTGCTCCTTTGATCTTTGGGACACCGTCGCTACAATTCTGCTTTTGGCTGGACGCCCATGCCGGAACCAGTGTATTCACCATCAGTTGTGTGTTATGATGTTTTATGATAACATGAACATATAGATTGCATGTACTTAAAAAGACTCTGCAATACAGTCAGGATGACAGCTTACAGTGGCTTGATGGACACAAACTGAAAACATTTAACTACCATTCATTATTTACAAGTGGTGATATTTTCACACGTCACTACGGATCCTGTTTTAAAAACATCAGACATATATACATTCATATTTTATCACGCTGGTTCAAATGTGACAGGGATATTCTATGTCGTTCATCCATCCATAATATGTATATAAATATGAGAGTTAAGATGTCAGTAGCTCTGTGATAGTCAGGTATCCCATCACTTCCACCTTAAGCACAAACCTTTGCTAGCTGGACTGTTGCCTCTTCCTGCGCAAAGAAATCTTCGTGAGATGCATGATGAGGAGGTGAATGTACCAGTTTGATATAATCGTGGCTATGTCGCAAACAGAACAACAGAAGAAACGATATGTATTTCTCGACATGGCTGTGTGCGTAAAAAGATGAAGGGTTGTGCCGACCCCTATGTAGAACAAAATAGTACTTTTGTAGACGTAGGATTGTATAGCTTCGTAGGACGTTCCATAAAGTTGAAACAGAATGTAGTGTTTCCCCCCTTCCCCTGAATTCCTAGTTTGTCTCACTGTAACACTGTCAACAATGCAAAAAGAGGGGAACAATTTGCTGGAGCGTTTAAGGACCCGAAGAAGGGCCCAACATTGGAACTGGGTACCCTCTCATTCTTGGCCAGTAGTGCTGATGTCGCTTTGGCCCTTGTGATGTGTCCGGCCTTCTCTGCATCCTGTTTTTCCGGCCCCCACAGCAGCTTTGGATGTCTATTTGTGGGACTAAGGCATCATGGAAAGGAGTGTCTGATTGTGAGAGGTAGAGTATAACTGCATTGCCATCTTATTTGGGCTGATATCTGCCACTCCTTGACACTTTCGTTCACTGACTCTCTGGTCTATTGACCCTCCTCAGCTAAAGATTTTGATAACTGTGTTGGATTATGACTGCAGTAGAATTCCAACATGGAGCAGCTTCTTCAGGGTGGACACATTTTTCAAGCATTACTGTAAAAGAGGATATTTTCGCGTGACTAATTTTTTTTTTGGCTCAGCCGAGTAAAAAGAGTTGTGTATGTTTGTAATTCTGTGGAATCAAGACATTAATTTCTGGAATATATGGGAAGCAAAAATATTAGCATGTTTTTATTTTCGCGCTAGTGTTTAGTTGGGCAAAATCCGCAAAAATTTCAACACTGAAAATTTCCACTTTTACAGTATTCTGCCTTTCAACTTTTAATGTGCGATGTTGTCGGGGAACATGTTTTCAGGCATTAATCTTAGTCTTCTCTCAAGACTTTGACTGCGTAATGTGTGCATTCAACTAGCAACGAGCAATGCAAGTAACAGGCAGTCAGTGTCATATTTCTAGTACGCCGCTCTTCAGTTTCATGTTCAATCAAACACAAGTGCCATTTTGATGCTGGTGTGTACCCAGGAGGAAAACAAAAATATTCCTTGGAATGCACTTATCAGAGCTAGCAAATTCCCCAACTTTAGCATCAGCTGTGTAGGAAATTCTCGCATTTGACAGCAAAAATACAAATTTTTGTTTATGATAAGCAGAAACAAACATTCAGGATACATCCTGTAAAACTAAACCATCGATGAAATGTAGTGAAGTATGGCAAGACTTTCATGAGCTATTATGGTAGGTTGTTTTTTTTTTTGTTTTTTGGTTTTTTTTTTTGCTATGGTGACAGTTTTTTTTTTAATAATTTTGGTAGGGGTTTTTTGTGGAGGGGGGGGGGGGGGTTAGAACTTTTAGCCGAACAATAGTCAAAACGTTAATATTAGGGGAATATACTTTCATATGTTTCAGATTTCTTTGTCTTGTTTTGCAAGTGTGTCATATATATTTTCATAGAAAAATATTTGCTATGTGTGTAAGATTGTATAAAAAAAAAAAAATTAGAGAGAGAGAGAGAGAGAAGAGAAATTGTATTATTGTTTGTATCATGTCTTACGTGTTATGTCCTTGTTTACGTGACCAAAAGAGTGATCTGCATCATTCGTCCATGTGTGTTGATTGGCCGAGTCAGCCTTTGATGCCTAGGGCATCAAAGTAGCAGAAGAATTTTGTGTATGGTGTTGAGAATTGATTTGCTGCAGAGAAATTGTGTAGGTCAAGTGGTATGTGCATTTGTTTCGGTTGTATTTCCTTTGTTTTTCATCGAAGCGGACAGGCACAAAAAGGGACGAAAGGAGTGTGTTTTTGTGATGAGAGTGTACCATCTGTAGTCACAGTAACATCTAGTCTGTTTACACCCTCCCCCCCCCCCCCCTATCATGGCCGTGGCATTTCCCCATGTGTTGTTTGTTTGTTTGTTCTGGGAGGATTTTTGGATTTTTTAGTTCTTTAGGGAGTTCTAGAATTTTGTAGCAGTAACAGCACTGTCCCAATCCCACCTGTTCATGAAAGGTAATTTCAAACACACCACTTATCATATAGATTTCTGTATTGTACTTATTTGGTATCTATCCCTGTACTCCACGTACCTCTGCTGAAATGCTGAATAAGATGTGAAAGATATGATAGTGATAAAATTGATGCTGATAATGGTGGTAAAAGTAATAATGATATATTTTGATTGAGAATTACTTGAAGTAGGGTCACAGAATTTCATCATTCTGATGGGACGATGAGAAACCCAGTACTTTCGATGATGTCCACTAGCTTTTGAATGTGGAGTCGAGCATTAAATATCAAAACTTTAAATCAAGTCTTAATGCCCCTTAAACAGATGAAATGTAAATGTGATGTCTTGCACTGCCACAAAGCTCCCTCACTACATCTGTTCACCACATTTGCACTTTCTCACGTGTAGTAGATGGGCACACTCGCGTGTCATTCTGTGCCTACGGATGCGCGCCGAAAAGTTCATAGAAGTCAGGTTTTGTTTTTGAATTGATTACACGCGCATACGCGCACACTTGTGGCAACTTTTTATCTTGTGACTACAGATGGATTATGCAGTGAAAACTTGTGAAGAGGTCAGATACACCAGAACCCCTCCAAGGGCATTTTGCAGGTCCCAACCCTTTATATTCTTTTGCTTTTTGTCCCCAGGTATGAGAATCGGGGGGGGGGGGGGGGGGGGGGGATATTTCATAAAGCTGTTCTTAAAGTTACAAACGACTTAGAATGACTGGTGATCTGTTCTTATGTGCTATACTTATCAGAATTTCAATAATTCAGCACAAGAACTGATCACCAGTTGTTCTTAAAGTGTTCATAACTTGAAGAACAGCTTTATGAAACACCCCCTGATATAACAAGATAATTGTGTTTAGGTCCATATATAAACTTTGTATATTTTTGGTTTTTGTACCCAAATGTAGTAAAAAAAACTTGATATAACAAGGTAATTTTCATTGTATTTAGGTCCTCATTAAAATGTGGTTCCCCTGAAATTTACATGGATGTACTCCTTTATCATGAATCATATAAAACTCCGTCTATCCTTGGATAGTGCCAGCATATCTTTGTCTTTTTTAAAGACTCCTTAGGATGGAAGAACGTAATGCCATTTATCTCTCTTATCTAGCATGTTTGGAGTCGGTCTGGACTGCGACGGGCCATGTATTGTTATAGAATCTCTCGTTTGCTTGCTTTTCGATGTGATCAAAGGAATTATCGACCAGAGAGCATTGTTTTATGTCATATTCCACATGCTGTTGTTTATCTCAAATTATAGGTCACCAGAAGGAAATGGGGAAAAAAGAAAAAAACATTTGAAAAAAAAGGAAGACGGAAGAAAGACGGTGAAGTCGGCTAAATTATTTTTGTACCAATCTTGTCATGTTGTTCGCATAACTTTATGCCTGAAAGGTGAATTCAACATACTGAGTATAGTGAGTATTTAAAGGAAATGTACATACATTTCTATATCGGCGTATCATGATTGACACGCTTGTACATAGCGCACTGTATTGCAACGTTTGAGCCATTTCAAATTTTATTGAAGGCATCGGTTAATGTTTCTATATTGTACTTTTTTTGGTATCTTTTCTTGAGTGGGGTGAGTGGGAGGGACCACAAGAATTGTGAAAATGTGTGCGTGAGGTATGAGTTCTGAGTATGCAAATGTCTGAATTTATGAGAATAATAATGGTCAAATTTCCTGAAACTATTCTTTGCTGTCGATATTATGCAAGCAAATGAAATTAAGAGTTTCGGAGCCAAACGAAGATTTCGTGTCAAAAATTTCTGCTTTCAACAAAATTAGAAATGGCTCAAAACGCGTTTGATTCAGTTGTATCATATTGTGTATTAAGTGAGCTTATTTGAACGACTTTGACAATAATGAAGTGAGCGTCGAGTTATTTTCAGGGTCAGTTCAAGTTCTGATGATTTTATTGTTTTTCCAATGTGTGTATATTTGTAAGGACTGCACCATACAATATGTCTTCTGAAGGGACTATCTCTTCTTAATTCCTAAGTACTTGAAAATGAAAAAGAGAAATGTGTATTTTGCCAGATTTAAAAAAAAAGAGGAAGAATATTATGAATTTTAAGTAGGATGATGCAAAACTTGTGTCTGAATGAGTGACGTATGTGTCCTTTTGTGAGAATGGCGGTTGAAAAAAAAACCATGGTGTGCATCTATTGTGAATAAAACTTGATTTTTGGTCGTGTATGAAGCATGACAATTTTTGTGAACTTTCAGGAGGCAGAACTTTCAGGAGGCAGTTGGTGCAGATCCTCGATACGATATGATTTCTTATGAATCTGTCATAGACAACATTATGGAATTTTGAATAAAAAAAAACTAAACAAAAGAAAAGACGAGAAAAGATCTGGGAACTTATCCAGCAAGTGAAATAAAATCATTTATGTTCACATTATACATATTAGCCAGATGAGTCCAAGTGTGTTATTGATTCTTACCCTGCTCACTGTGTAAATATATACTAGTTTGCTGGTATGTTTGTCTTTTCTTCTACAATGTACTTCTTATTATTTCCTGTTTCACCACTCTCTCTCTCTCTCTCTTTCTCTCTCTCCCTCTCTCCCTCTCTCTCTCTCTCTGTCTCTCTGTCTTGAGATAGCTGGGGACCATTGAGTCAGATGAAGTGATGAAATGGGTAATAACAAATTTATGTCGATTGATACACCAAAGTTTAAATATATTTGAAATAACATGTGTATCCCTCCCCCTCCTCCCCCCCCCCCCAAAAAAAAAAAAAACAGTTTGTTCTCTTTTACCCCACTCACACACATACACGCACATACAGACATACGCACACTTTGTGTAAACGCAATGGGCGAACTTTACAGCGGACTTAACACAGTCACCGTGTCGTGTCAAGGGCGTGTTCACATAGGAAGTGTGTGTGTGTGCAGTGCAATATTGCCGCATATCGATCCTCAATTATATTAGTCCTGTGGCAGTATACAGATACTGTATTTGCCCTTCGAGATGTGTACTGTAAAAGAGTGTATTTTCCCGAAGCGCGCAGTTCTTTGGGAAAATATTGTCCTGAGGGGAAAATGAAACTCCCGAGGGACTGTGGAATGTGACAACGAAAGATAGACGAGGCAGTTACAGTTTTTATATCAAAATTATGATCTACATAAACACAACGCATTTCATTCTAGTCACGTCGGCAGCCAGTCAAATTGTGGAGTTATGTCAAGCTGATGTACCGTTACTGCGGGCAATAAAACGATTTCGATCCACGCTGCACTAGTCACGTGACTGCACAGTGACCAATTACCGACCAGCATTGGCATTAAAGGGGCCCTGAAATCCAAATGCACGTTGATTTGTGTTGATTTATGATACCCTCAACATCACTTTTGCGATGAAACGAATATCTAGAAAAGTTCCATATATTTTTAACGATTTTTTTTCTTCTATTTTTCTTCAGATTACTTAGGAACGCCCACAAAAAAAAAAAGAAAATCCGTCCAAACCAATCAATATTAATATTCTTGAGATGACCTCATCTGTTAATCATTGCTAAAGTACTGAAATGTTTAACAAAAGACATTGAAATGCACCTTCCCCTCGACTCGGCATAACTTGCATGTTCCCTCGCCATGTCTTTTGTTAATCACATTAATATGACAGAAACATGCAAGTTATGCTGAGTCGAGGGGAAGGTGCATTCCAATGTCTTTTGTTAAACATTTCAGTACTTTAGCAATGATTGACAGATGAGGTCATTTCAAGAATATTAATATTGATTGGTTTGGAAGGATTTATTGTGGGCGTTCCCAAGTAATCTGAAGAAAAATATAAGAAAAAATCGTCAAAAAAATATATGAAATGTTTCTTGATTTGTTTTACCGCAAAATTGATGTTGAGGGTATCATAAATCAACACTAATCAACATGCATTTGGATTTCAGGGCCCCTTTAATGGATAGATCTGAAATTCGGCATACACGAAATGATGTACGAGTGGCAGCGTTTCACAAATACGGTGTATTCATCATCGGATATTGGAAATAAGCGCCGCGTTGTTTGGCATCCCAGGTGCTAATACACAAACGTATTTGCATGTGAACTATATCGTTCTCCTCTACCACTGGTAGTATTTTCGCTTCACAGCGTACTGAGTAGTTGATTAATTTCTCCATTTAGGCCCTACTGGTATGTCCGAGTACAAGTATTGAGCATGTTCAGACGAATGTCGAAGCCGGGATTTGAAAATTGTTTTAATTTCTGCCTTTATCATCACCAAACAGTCGCCTCCGTTGCCTCTAAAAATGTGTCACGTACGATGGCAACCGCTCAGTACTTCAGCCACCATGAAAACACCAAGAAATCCTAACCCCCCCCCCCCCCAGTCCAATAATTAGCTAATGGGCCTCCAGTCGAAACCATTGCACGCTGTTTGCTATCAATGATCATTGTTACGCGAGTTTGATTACACGCTTATGACCTTGAACGTTGAATTCAGCGGGGCACTTTGAACTGTTGAAGATTGTAAAGCGAATGCGCATAGATTCAGTTGTCATACAGTATGCATTGTAAGCCGGCGCCAAAAACAAAAATCCGCAGTTGATGCTTCTTTTGGTTGTTAATGTTTTATTGGATAGAGTATATCGATAGATAGATGTAGACATAGATGATATAGATATAGATATAGATATAGATATAGATATAGATATAGATATAGATATAGATATAGATATAGATATAGATATAGATACAGATATAGATATAGATATAGATATAGATATAGATATAGATACAGATACAGATACAGATATATTGTAAATGCCTTTCATGAGCCCCGTGTTGTCCATTGTTTGGGATGCGAAATTTTCAAAAGCCTCTTTCAGTTACCAAACCCATCATTGATTCTTGGCAATATCCTTTTGGAAGTTCACATCTTCCGATTCATCTCAGATTGGCATCTTCTCGGAAATTTATTTCTGGTTTCGTAAAACATGTCAAAAGCAAGTGAGTGCATTTTTGGATTTCAACATGTGATTTTGAATTACATGTACTCGTTTTTAATTCGAATGGGCAGTGGAGGATCTATGGATTGGAATGCATGAGAAACATAATTATTAGCCTTTTCTCATGACGCACATTATTCACGATTAATTCATACAGATCATTCGAAGTTTGTATAAGTTCGGGCAACCTCACGGCCCAGCTGTCTGGTTATTAAAAGGAAATTAAACCTTCGTCGTAGACGTGTATTTGCGATTGAATCTGAATCGGTTTACAAAATGTTTTAATGGCCTGAAATGATAAAGACATTTTATTCTGGCAATCCACGTGTAGACACTTGTCATTGGCCCTGGACGATTTGATGGTTGTGAAGGGTAATGTGTGACAGGAACGTGAATAAAACAATACATGCGAACAACATGAACAAGAGCAAACAAAACATGTATGTACTCTTTGTAAATTTGATTTATTGCATCCATCCCCGTTGATCAAACATCATACATTGTACATTGTAATTACAGCGCTCTATCAGAATGTCGCATTCGTGACATCATTTTACTGCATCAAACAGGCAAAATCCTAGCATGAGAATGTTTGGCGGGGAAAATCTTTATCATTTCACATGTACTCTGTAAGACTCTACCCTGCGTTGGTTCACAATGTTATTAACTGTCCTTTAACTTGCATAGTCAATCACATTAGCATGTGTTGTATACCGAAGGGCTTGCGAGATTAACTCTGCAATGAGGTGTACACAAATTAATCGTTATTTTCGAAGTTGCCTGAATCGCTATGAAACTTGCATAAAGTTTGATCTGCAACTTTCCATCAAGTTTCGACTTGTTCGATTTATATGGGTTATCAGATGACAATGGCAGTAGAATTCGAATCATGATCATTGTATCATTAAAGGAAAAATAAAGATGTTCGCGGAAGAGAAATATTACAACGTATAAAATTGACACTAACGCTTCTAATAAGAAGACGTGTATAAAAAAAAAGACGAAAATGATGAAGCGCACGTTGATGTGAGCCATCCTTGCTTTATCAGTAATGTGTATCTTCAAGATTGCGAGAGATCCCCTCGTATACGTAGGTATACAACGTAGGTATTGGCATGGTAGATACCTATTACGTGTACTGCACATCGCTGCCATTAATATTATGCGCATGTGTGTGTATTTTATACATTTGCAAGTATACGATGCATTTACATGACAATATTAAGTTGTCACGGTTGTTCGTTTGCTGTATGGTGTTCCATATTTTGATCATTTTTTTTTTATTCTAACCAACTTATCAATTCGCAAACTCGTAAGTAAATTACAGCGTACACGTGTCCACGATTGTGTAATCGAAACAAAAGACCCTAGGGGCCTATACAGCCAATGACATTATCATAGTTTTTAAGCACCAAGTGATATCCCACAACATGCATAACATTCTGATCAACGTAACACGCGATAGCAAAGGTGACCCTGTAACAGATGTCTTCATAGGGGGTTACAGAATATGTAGCGACGCATCAATTCAGATTAAGAAATAATATTTCTTCATATCGTAGTCCATAGGTGACAAGGGCAGTAATCCTATCACAGATCAAATATCATTCTGTCTAGGTAAGATAAACATTGTTAAGCAAAATATAAAATCATGCAAGCGATTACATTAGGCGGAAGTGACGAAAATGAAATTCAGTTTCCAATGAGGATGACTTAAAAATGCATATATCCGGGAATAATGCCGTAGTATTAGACCTTTTTAAGCCGAATCACATACAGTACTTAAGTTGTACTCAATTGATATCAAACTCTGGTTGATGATATAAACGGTTGATATAATCGTTGAGTTGCCCGACGAAAACGGTATGTACGTATGATGAATGGCTTAAAAGAACATGATGGATGGTGCGCTCGTTTCAAAACTACATTTTGAACATGGTTTAACATTTCAACGTTGTGTGTAATTCCTTCAAGAGATTATTGCCTGTTGCTTGATCACAGTATCAAAAAAAGAGCGACATTAAGCATTAATCTAAATTTATTACGTCATTATCTTGCTTTGGCATTTTAACCATTTTCTAGTGTTGTTGTTTTTGGGTGTTTTTGTTTTTTGGTTTTTTTTTTTGCGGAGAAATGATAATCGGCGATAGCCTCATAATTATACCATGTATACCCTGTGTTAGCAGAACTTATAAAGAAAGATACTTGCATCATAATTATTATCCCAAGCATCTTCGAGCAACAATTTTTGCCCTTGGGTCATGAGGAACGTTCTGAGAAAAACATTCTGTCTAGAGAGGGTGATCAACGACCTGAACTCGAACTGAGGATCCGATGACATACCACAGTTATGATAGCATTAATTCTGGATTTTTTGCTGATGCACGTCCCTACCTCGTATGATATCTGGAATGCATAAGAATATTAAGTCATCCTGCTTTTTTACCAATACATGTATAAAGAAGCATTTCAAGGTGAGACACACATTTTCTCGTTCATGTCGTCATACCATGCATATTGTATACAGGTATAGCAAAATTACACGTCACCTATACCATACCCACAAACTTTATTTCAGCATATCATTTCTTCGTTCAAATCGGGTCGTTTTTCTACAGGAGCTATATGGCAACCAAATAATATGTCTCCATTGATGATACAGCAAAATATTTACATAATGATTTATCACCACAAGAATATCGACATAGATTGAGTTAGGCAGGTGTATTTCATCCAATTGATAAAACCCTATAGATTATATAGGCCTATGTCGAGATAATTACTATGCACAGGTAACTGCATGCCCCGAATTCAGGCGGTGACAAATGCCTCAAATTTAATCCAGTATTGCGCTCTGCGCAGTACGTTGAGTTAATTTCCGGTTCCTGTGATAGATCATAATCGTGTATGCCTGTACGATAGCCTTCGAATATGTATTATTTTTGAAACTCGTACATGTCCCACATGGATTTATAAAATAATCAGACCCACATCGTTCGGATTTCTATCCTATACAAGTCCATGAGGACATTGACTGAGGTGACTAGTACTTTAGCTTCAATGTTTGTCTTTGTCAATGACTATCGATATATCGTTCTGAATCGATTGAATGTCATCATTCAAGGGGCATGTCTGTTGGATATGCGCTGCAGGATCTTAGATAGAGCCATTCCTCGACAACTTGTTGCCGGGTCTTGTAATCCGTGGCTAAGCAAAACATTGGCGGCTGGTCCAAGACAATGGGTTTGGGCTTTTTCGGTAGTTTTTCCTCCAGACTTACGACAGGAGGCGGTTCCTCTACCACCGGCGGTGGGGGCGCTTCCTCCACGGGAGGGGGTTCCGGGGATTTTTTCTTCTTTTTCTTTCCTTTCACCTTCGCGTTGCCGCTTTTGCTCCTCGAACTCCCCGGGAAATTTTTCTTTTTCCCGCCAGACTTCGGCGACTTGGCCCGATTCCCTCTGGGGCTTATCGCCTTCGTACTGACAAGCTTTTCCTTAAAAGTCACTTTCTTACTGTCCGTCGTACTCGAGTTGTCGTCTGTGTCACCGCTCTTCAAAATTGTCTTTCCCGCTTTTTTCCTGGACACGCTACTGACGTCTGAATTTGCATCCGAGGTATCACCTTTCCCTTTCTTCCCTTTTCCCTTGCCCTTGCTTTTGCCTCCTTTTCCGCTCGACTTTCCTTTCTTCCCCTTACCTTTGGAAGTCGTTGACATTGTGGACAGAGTTTCTAATTTCGTCAACGCCTCATCTCGCGCTTTTTCAACTTCGCTTAGCTGAGCCTTGATCACTTCCGTTTCCGCGCGCGCGAACGCCAGGAGTTCCTCGGCTTCCTTCCGCGCTCTCGCCTCCTCGATCAACCTAAGTTTCTCCTCTTCCCTCTCCCGTTTTTCCCGCTCGATGGCCTCAATCCTCGCCCTCTCTTCGGCTTCCTTCCTCGCTTTCTCCTCAGCTTCCTGTCTCTCCTTCTCCTCGATGGCCTTCTGCTTCCAATACTCTTCCGGCGCCTCCTCCTTCTCTTTGTCCGTGAAGGCTTCCCGAACCGAGAACGGTCTCAAGTTGTCCTTACTGGCAATCTGCACACGATGCAAGTCTTTTCCGATCGCGGGGTGCGGTGACGTCACCGGACCCATCGCGTTGGCGACGGCGTACTTATCCAGAGTTCCTCTTACAAAGTACGTGTCGAACCGTTCGTTCTTCTGCACGAGTGCGGACGTGCAGCGCGTGGGTCTGACATTGAGGTATCGTCTGCTGTCAAAGAATCTCATCGACTCGCGATTCGCTCCCGCTCCCGAGCTGAAGGAACTCAAATCGTGAACAGACACTGATCGATTGCTCTTCGGGGTGCCGAAGTTGTTGTTCGAGTCTCTCTGCGTCGGTAAGGCCTCGGTCGCTGCCCCTTCCTCGGCAAACTGCACCGTTCTCTCGAACAGACATTTTCCGAGCTCGCGCTGGAACTCCGATTCCAGGTCGCGCACGCGCGGGATCAGAAAGTTGGAGTCAACTATGTATCCCCGGGATTCGGAGGGGTGAATTTGTGAGTTCCCGAGCGGTATCGTGGTATTCCAGCTGGCGCGAAGTCCTCTACCGATGCGCGCACTGACGCTCCGGGGTCTTCGTGTCGTCGCTGCGGTCGACATGTTTTCCTAACTGCCTCTCTGCGAACTGTAATTCTTGTCCCTTGCTATGAAGATAAAGTGCGGGATAAGTGGCAATATCAGATAAGCATAGTTGTAAGTATGTTTACATAGTCAACGATGAAGTCTCTTTCACTATCCTTCAAAAAGCTTAACAAAGTGAACAGCAGTGTTTGCAGTGGCAGTTCATTGATGACGTAACGCGGTATACCGTAGAGATGCACATAATTGATTAGCAAGGAGCAGTCGAAGCCCGTAGTCCTTGTACCCGCTTTTATAAGGACATCACCAAACAGAAAGAACCCAGAGCAAATAGTAACGGGGGAATCTCGCGGCATTCGTACAATCGCGTCTTGTACGGTTGTTTGTCTTCGCAGTAAAACGCAGATCCTTCAGAACAAAACAGCTCGATTGTATGAAAGAGTCTTTCAAAAGAGTCGCCAACTTCAGGGCAACGTCGCAGCTCGTCACGTAGGACTCGGCCGATCATCCAGACTTTTCGCCTCGCGATAACGACATGAACCCTATAACGTCGAGACTGCATGCACTGCACTTAAAAAAAAAAAAAAAAAAAAAACTTAACTTAGCTCGTCTCATACAATTCAACAGAAATCGAATCTCTTCGTAAAGCCTTTCCAAGTTGTATTGTCAGTCCCCGAGTGTATGATTCCAATACAATGAGAGTAATCAAAACTGTAATAGTAGAGCCACTGAATTATTTAGACAGAAGGCATCGAAACTCTGAAAGCGGTTGCTGATGCGTAACGCTGACCCTGACCAGCGCTTTATTGAAGTCCGTTAATCCGTCATTGACGATGCAGAATCCTACTAAATGGGCGCCTCGCAACGTTTCTCATGTATTAATGAGCAAGAGCCGTCTCCTTCATCCTTCCAGCGGCCATCTTGCTACACGCAGTCGTATTGCTTCTGGTTACAGCTGCACGTCAAAGCTCAACGTCTTATGCCACGGCTCAAAGTGAATGTTTTGAATGTGATCGATGCACTGCCAATAGGGTGGAGAGTCACTAAGTATTGATGGTCCTTCTTGCATGCGTTACCGGAAACATCAGGACAAAACTTCAACTGGTCTTCAAAAGCCCTGTGGAATGAAGGAAAAGAAAGAAGGAAATTGGATGTTATTAAAGTTACATTCCTGTCAATTTTGAATGATATTCAGAAATATTGGTATGAACATAATGAATACACGTTTGTGCATTTTGGTATTTGGAAGATTTCTGTCAAGTGGTATAAAATGAGTTAATGGTCACATCCCGCCAAGCGATTATTGCTCCTTATTGAACTCCGTGGTTGATTATGCACCTGCTCATACAATTTACACAAATAATCTGCGATTGCGATTTACCTCAAACAAATTCAGCGATCAATGGTCCTGTGAATCGAGAGCTAAAGGTAATCGATCATGGAGCCAAAACCCGCCAATAGTGGGTGACCTTGCACGTAGTATCAGTCTTCACACGAGTGATCGTGGAATCGATAATTCGGTCGGTATAGTGCTGATTTCGCAGTCGTCTGCTACGAATTTCAACGTTTTTTACTCATGGCCGAAATGGCAGTTAACTCTCTTTTTTTCTTATCCCACACACACTGATGGGAAATTGTCATTACCGTATAAAACATCGCTCAATTCTATGTTGTAATACTGAATCAGATGTAAAAGGGCATAATCAACTAGCATATCTGGGATAGTTATGATAATTACAGTACATGTATGAAGGCCCACTACAAACAAAACATTCCATTTTCATAACCATTTCTTTTTACACAACAGTTCGCATGTTGGTTTGTACATCGCTGATAAAATCATACTGATAAAACCCCTAACCACTGTATATACCATTACAACTTCTTCTGTTTCTACTTCAAATGCTCCTATTAATGTCAGAAACTGTTATGATTTGGGGTGTTTTTTCATTTTCGTTTGGCCTTTCACAGTTTAAACTTTTGGAAGTCCAGATAAATCGCACGAACCATGCGATGAGAAAGCAATCAAAAGTAGGCTAACTGAACCAATATACGCCTCCAAAACTTAGTCACATTTTGCTGTATAGCACACATTGATACTATCATACTTCTTGTCTTTTATTGGGATAGTTCGGCCTAACCAGAAAAAAGACTATTTCTTTACTTGGAGAAAACCCCGTTCATGATGACTTTGTTGGTTGTTGTGTTTTTTCTTTCTTGTTTGTTTTTGGTGTGTTTTGCTGTGTTATCTTCATATTGACGATTTTCATACAGGATTGGTCGTCAATAGACGAAAGGCAGCGATTATATTATAAGCATGACTTCACCATGTCTGTTATGGAAAGGTGGATATTAAATAGACAATGACGATAATGATTGTAATAATGCAGGAGGTAACCGAAATATTTTATAGTGTTATTATACTGGTATCCTAGAGTATATGAAATACAATACGATGGTGGTCATTTCAATTCTGCAAACGACACATACATACATGATTGTCGCACATAAACTACAGATGATATGGACGATATCTAGAATGGTAGTAATTATTAATTATTATTTAGTAAGTGTTAGATTTAACACCCATGGTGTTAAATCTAACACCGATGTTTTTACAGTGTATCCTCATCACATCAGGGCAATAGATGATCCCTACCCCCCCCCCCATAAAAAAGCGCATCCATGTAATTCATTATTTTTTTTTATTACGTGTTATGATTAAGATGAATAAGTCACTATCATTCTTGTTATTAGCATTATCACTCTGAATCAATAATTATTCTCTATTATCATTATCATTATTATCGTCAATATGAAGTTACATCTATAGTCGTTTGATAAATGAAAACACATTATTCTGTTTATATTCCACCAAAAAAAGTAAATAAATAAATAGATTCGCAGAGTCGAATAGAAAAAAAAAATGGCGAACTACAGAATAGTCTCAATTTGATACCAATCATCGGACACCTTAGTGGTCAGCTGTACCTTTAAATTTGTTCAATCCTGGCTTTTTTCTAATCAAACTAATTGCTGTATCCCTGCCGCATGTTCTAATCAATTCAGTTCGCAACAAACGTACATACTTAAGCCCCCGTCACACTAGAGCGTATCTAGCCAACGAATGCCCAGCGGATCCGAAAATTTGGAGATACGCTCACATCCGTTGCTCATCGTTCGTGACCCGCTTGGCGTTCGCTGTATCCGCTAGCTGTTCGCAGAGATTCGCAGAGATCCGCCGGAGACAAATTTTGATTTTGGACATGCCCAAAATCTTGAGCGGATGACGGACGGAATGACAATACGCTTTGTGGTCGCTTAGCGCCCGCTGACCGAAAGTTGTGGTCGCTCTGCATTCGCTTCTCATTCGTTCGCCGTTCGTCCAAATTCGCACAGCAAATCTGGACAGCACAGGTAGCATTTATCAGTTGGTCATCAGAAATGGAGGACGCTCAGAGATTTCAGATGCAATATGTTCTAGCTGTTCATCAACATGAGTATGACCTAAACCAGCTGGCAATCGCCAAATACATCCAAGACAAGAGAAAACGGAGGAGAGGAAAACATCGAAGAACGATGTGGACCAGGGCCTGGATCCGAATACGAGGGCAGTTCGGGTTGTATAATCAGCTTCTCATCGAACTTCCGGGATATTAAAGTCCCGGCGTTTGCCTCTGGCTTTTTTTTTCTCTGAAGGTCCAGGCTAGGAACAGTTGGAGGCACCAGACGTAATGGAGGATGTTGGACTCCCCACATCATCGTCAACGTGATCATCAGAAGGAACACAGGAATCTTGAGGACTGTCGAGGGTAATGACATCAGCAGCACTTGGTGGTGACTTCTCCTTCCTTCTTTTGGGGGCCATTCTCACAATCACAACGTTACTCGACACTGTCACTACTCAAAGTAATTTGGGAAAATGTGCGTCAGTCGAGATCCGTCACGTGACTGCCGCAGTATCGCTCTGCATATGTTGGGCATTCGCTCCTCATTCGCTTTGTCCGCTCAGCATCCGCTGGATGGACTGTACGCATTCGCTTTCATTCGCTACTTAATCCGCTCGTAACACGGTTAGCATATGCTCATCATTCGTTAGGCGAACGTTCGAAAACGACGTTTTGCTTGCGGATTCGAGCGGATTCGAGCGTATCTGGACTTTGCCCAATTTTGCCCATCCGCTAGGCATTCGCTGATTTTTACGCTGTAGTGTACACAGAGCACCTACTTCAGACACCATCAATTTACTTTCATGAAAGGTTATACTGCAGCGTGTAGATAACCACGTCGGGCCTTTATGTATTATTGAAACATTCATTATATACTGGGATAATTACAATTTGGCCGTGAGGGATGAGCATCCCTGATGTATTATGGGATGAAAAAAAAAAAGAATGGCGCCGATGTGTGGCGCCGTGAGACCAATGCTAAAAGGGGGGGTGGCTTGGCGGTTTGGTAACAGCCTTATGATCTCTGCATGTGTCAACGTTCTTCTGCGTTCATGCATTTCGTTCAAAACATACACTTTGTCGCTTATTACAAAGTATGAATGAGGATAAGATCTAATGGATCTTTCTTCTCAAATGTACATATTATTACATTCGTAAGTATTCCAAAGATATGAGATGAAAATGACACAATTTGCCTGTGTATTTGTCTGTGTGTGTGTGTGTGTATCTGTCTGTCCTTCTGTCGATTTTTTGTTTCTCCTTTAATTCATGTACACCGTGTAACAACCAAACTATAAACCCAAACATGTTACTGTTTTCCCTGGCACTAATTTTCCACTAGCAAATTTTGCAATACAAAAGAAAAGGTATACACAAACACACATAACGATACTGCACAAAATTATAATCATGTCTGTCTGGATGCAAGGGAATATGGACAATCTAATACCTCTTTTTACGCAGATATGAAATCTCCATTCATCATAGTGAATGTGACTATTCGCCATCTAACATGGCGGAGAGAGGACTACAGCTGTAAGCTGCCTAAAGCCTGTACATTCAGAGAGAGACAATCAGTTTATTCTCGCATAGGCGGATCATACACCTAAACGGCTCACGGTATAATTCCTGTCCCGGAGCTATAGTTGTTGACAAATTGGAATTCTTTTGAAATGGAAATTGACGCAAAGCACACATTGTGTTGCAATTCAGTTTGTACGCAAGTCGAAGTGTATTTCAGCTTTAATAACTTCACGAGGAGATCGAATTCCATAGATACGCACATGATGCATATTTGTCATGTAGATCTATAAAGTATATTTTGTATACAGTACTACAATACGCGTATATTGCACGTCTCTTTCTCTCTCTCTATCTCTCTCTCTCTCTTTATATGATTTTATGTACACATTCTACAAGTGTATGTACATGTATACTCTATATACAATGTACACAACATATACATGTAGATCATTTAACAATTATATGAATTGTCAAAAGATGGAAATGATAGGAATCATGTATATATGCACTGCATATACTGTATATAAATTAATGTATATATATCATATTATATACATGAAGAGCTTGAATGTAAAAACTGATAAACGCCATTTTCAAGTTTTTCATGAAGGTCATCATCAAATAGAGAAAAATAAATCTTTTCATATGATACTGCATTATAGTTGCATGTATAATGTACATGTACAGCTGTACATGTAACAAGAAAGGTTTTTAAAGCTAAAACGATTATCACATAGAATTTGATTATTTTCTTTGTTTTCAGCACCTTTAATCTCAATGAAAATGGATATATCGGGTTTTGCACTTAGACTCTTCATGTACACATACAGTCGTGCACACAAACGTATGTACAGCTGTACATGTATACATAATACACTTTATATTGTCATGGTATTTTTCACCTGTTAAAACATTTCTCTATTTCTTTATGCTACTTTACTACAAAAAAAACCCGCATTCTTAATAAGGATGTTTTTGACATGATTTTTCTGTCAATACAAGATTGTAATTATTCAATTGTCCATTAACCAACATATTATAGCACGCTAACTCGTACACTGATAGCTTTTGTATTGCACAAAATAGGGCAAAATAAAAAGTATATCAAGAAAATCGAAAATCGAAATAAAAGAAACACGAAGAACGTTATGTTGCGGGGAACAGAACCAGAAATTGAAAAGAAGAAAAGAAAAAAATGGGTGAGAGCAAGGTTGAAAGAACGAAAAACAAGATGAAACACAATATCGCAAAGATCTAAAACTTTCGGGAGAAGACAACTTTAGGTAGGTATGACTATAGCCAAGAAATAGAATATAAACCATGGACGTTATGAAGTAGTTTTTGACATCAACAAAATTCGATCTATATCAAATATCATGCAATTTACAGGAAGAATGGTGAATTCCAAATGGCGTACCGTCCATTATAAATATGCTGTATGACAGGTAAGTGTAAACAAGAGTCCCAATTTACGTACCTGCCTGTACAGGATACTACATGTAGTAGTAAACAGCTTGTCCTATTAATGCTAAGAAAACCTTATACATTATGCTCCCTGACCAGAGAGTACGCTGTATGGCTGCATGAATTTTAAATTGCAGAAAGGGAACTCTTGTAAACGGCTTCCTTTCATACCATCACATTTCGGGTTCCTTAATCAGCGACGAAATGAGAGTTTTAAAGTATGATCGCATATCTCCCAGTTGATACACCTCAGAAAAAACGTGACTTCCACACGCTATAGACAGTAATACAATGATAAGAGCCTCACAGCACGGGTAGTTTCATTCAAGTTGACTCACCTGTGATATACCGTGTACGTTGGTCTTGCTAAATGAAGGAAATTATTCCAAGTTTTGTTTCCAGAAGTATGTCTGCTTTAAAGTTTTGAGAGTCCCTGGCCAAGAAATCATCAGATAGTGGTAATAAGTGGGGAAGTCATCACGCTATAAACTACCACTTATCATTGTCAACTGCAGACAGCGGAACGACGAGTGTACTGCCCCCGGACAACTCGGGCGTGGAATGAAGTGTGGGTCCGACCGTTCACTTTGAACAAGCCAATGTAGGCCGCAAAGTTTAACGTGCACAGCGCTTCGGTACCCCCTTCATCGATCTTTGTGTGGGGGGCTAAAGTCGTTGATCTGTGACCCGCGGTTGCTAGGGTGTTGCTACGGAGCGGCTGTCGAGTCGTCTGACGGCCGATTATAGTCGCCGAAGGTTTACGCCCACTTGGCCCCGTGTGTCTGTGCGAAACACTGGAATATAGGAATCTTTCTCGAATCCATACGTTCACAAGTCGTCTGCTTTGAAATCGGAAAGTTTAAAAATCCTAGTTTTTAATATTATGTATATAATCTAAAACTAGTCGAGAAGACGAATTCCAATTCAACAGTAAAGAGCGAAGCGCCCGCATGGTGAACAGGGGATTAGATGATTGTGCGCGCTCAAAGAAAAAGAGCTCGGGACTGCGTGATTGTAAATGAGGGGGTGGTGTTATTGTCTCGTGCCGTAGGATATTTTGTTCGGTTTTGTTAAGTTTGTTATTCATCAAAGGACTTAAAGGGTTTGTTTGACCCCCAGCTGATTCCGTAGTCTTGTTCCGTTCTGCGTTCATAACATAACACGCTGTATGTCTCAACATGTAGGCCTACCTGGGTGCAACCCTGCGAAAAACAAAGTGTGTAAAGGGACACGTAAACATTGGAGACACGAGTGCAAAGTCAATCCCCAGTTCAATCCGTGATAAAAGTAGCGTCGAATAAGCTGAACACTGAAGGTCTCACAAAATTTAGACTGAATAGCAAACTTACGGATCATCAAAAATCCACATGTTTTTTCTGGTAGGGCTACATATGTAGGTCAATGCATACGCAAATGATCTAAAGTTATCCTTCAAAATTCCAGTTCTATACGAATAAACATGTAAACATTATGTGCTTTTTCATAACTTTGAGCATAAAAATGAGAATGCTGACTGAAGAAGATATGGCAAACTATAGATTTACATTCCATTTAGTCTTATAACACCACACTATAGCAATGGTAACATTTTAGCGGAAGGAAAATCGAATGATCTCCCATATGTTCAGTAATTATATGTTTAAATTGATGCTATCAGTGTACCCTGATTATCGAACATTTCTTTTATTCACCTGAACAAACCTTTTCTGACTTCAAATTCCATAGATTGCAACCTGTATACATCAGTCTGATTAGACATAGTATTCTATATAGCCCTAACGACAAGTCACAGATTATTTTGCGAAGAGGAGGGAGATGAAATCTGCTGGATTATTAATTGATCAATTATTGATTAAAACAGATTTAATCATGATTTAATCACCGGCAGGTTCGTGAGGAAATGATGGCGTCATCTGATTTTGACGTCATCTAATTGATGACATTTTCTCATTTTCATCATGTGGCTGTTACCGGTATCATAGCTTTGCGAAAACGTGTGATACTTCAAAATTCCATATTTTTCTATCTTTTAAGTGTGTGCTTAATTTTACTAAAATAGAACATAAACCCATACTACTTCTGTTTGTTTAACGTCACCTTTTCCTATCAAAGTGAGCATGAACGCAAACTGGGGGTTCCCTTTAGAATCCGAAAAATGAACGAATTATAAATTTGAAATGAAAGGAAATTAAATAATAAAGGGATTTTCCCTTCCCATTTGCTTTTCGAGTTGTATTACCTAGAAGAGACCCCATAGAGTCAGAAATGTTGACGGGCTTTCCGCAGCTGCTGCTCGCTCAGGTCAAGTGTCATGAACAACATTACTGACAGCCAATAGTGACTGATATGATTTCGATCGACGGAGAACAGCATATTATAGCATGACTTTCTCTCGACCTTCGAGACGTGTGTATTTGTTGAACCTGGAAACAACCAGGAAGGGGGGCTCTTTTTTCACATGAACGTTTCTTGTTGCTAAAAGATTGCGGATATGAGGACCTGTCACGACGTTGTGGTGTTAAACCCTCTCGGTTCAACAATACACTCCCCCCCCCCCCACATCTTTGCCATTTCATGCAATGAATTTACCAATGGTTATGACAGATAATTATAATATCTCAGGTTAAGGACCTTCCATCGAGATGCATTACTAGAGTTTGAATAAAGCATTCGACCAACCTGCCCCCCATCCCCTATTACAGTCTTACTTTTAGTTGTGTTTTTTCCCTCTCTCTCTCTCTCTTTATTTCTCTGACAAACGTCTGCCATATTTACACCGAATATGCCTATCTTGTTATACTAAGAATGGTAGATGAAATGACAGGGATGTCAGAGAAGTTTTTCAGCGCTTTGGTACAATAATCTTTGGGAGATATACCCTCATAGAACACGTTTTGTCTCTTCCCAAATTAAGGAACAACATTGTCACTATTAGCAAAAACAAATAATAAGACCCCAAAAAAAAAAAAAAAAAAAAAAAACTATGAACAACTGCCGCAATTCCATCATTTTGAAATTTATAGGTATTTCCAGACCGAAGAAAATGCAACAATAATTCATAAAAACGATGATGGTTCTCGTTCATAACCACATTCAATATGTTTATGATAACTGTGTCACGACATTAATATAGGTTTTACAGGTACTGTCGACATTGCGACATTAATGTTGTTTGTGCTACAACCCACGCCACACTTATTACCACGTGTGTGTTTTGTTTTGTTTTGTTTTGTTTTGTTTTTCACGATTAGGCTTATAAAGAGCTAATAACAGTATCAACCCTTTAAATTTAACTTTAGGAGCCGAAGTCCCATAGCAGAACAAACACAATCGTGTATAATCGTTCAAATGTAGCGATTGGATTCCTACTTATGCTAACAGCTACACTATAACAAATCCGTCAATGTTACTTATGGAGCGTAGCCTCCTGAACAAACGCAATCGTGATGGTGCAACTATAGCGATTGGATTCCTACCAATACTAACACAACGTCTGTCTTCTCAGACAAAGCGGATGCAACAATAAACCTCAAATGGCTAATTCCGCTATTCACGGAGAGAATAATGCAAAGCTAGTAATCTCATCTAATCCTGTCTCTTGCCGATATTTTTGCATACATTTTGTCCTTACCATCTCCTTTCTCATGTTACGTAACATGATGTAGTTTGTTTTGCGGCCTTTTTTCGATGTAACGATAAAAGTTGTGCAAAATACAAAGAAAAAGAAATCAATGAAACTCTTCATGATTTTTTCAGCTAATGCCACGCAGGACAAGACTGCTGAACAAAGAGGGCGCCAAATCATTAGGAATGAAAAATGGATGAACTGCCATTCAAAAGACAAATCCATTACCAACTTATACTGCCAATCATCTCCATTCAACGTAACAACTCGATTATAAATCAATCCTACTGACCATTTCTTCACGGGAAAGTATTGACATGTACAAAAAAAAAAAAATATCTTTGACTATGGTATACTTATACTGCCAATCATCTCTCTTCAACATAACAACTCGATTATAAATCGAGTATATAAGGGTATATATATACAAGGGTATATACATAAAAGGCAACAAAAATACGTTATACAAAACTAGAATGAAATCATTTCATTGAAAATCAAATCCCCATCCCCACCAACCCCGATGCACTCAAACCTATCCCACACCCCCACCACAACACCAAACACATACATCCACAACCACCACACACATACACCCCAAACACCAACACACATACACACCAAACACCAAAACACACATACACACATACACCCCACACACAAACACACCCGAAGCGATACCACCTTCCTTCCTAATGAAAACGACTTCCAAATGTTGATTGATACGTACAACATACAAGCGTGTAATGGGCCGTAAGCAGAAAAGCATCGTCCGCCCGCACCCAAATTCCGCTTCAAATACACATTCAAATTCATCAAACAAAACTCATCAAACTCCTAACTGCTGATAAAATCCCAACCTTTATGCCAACAAAAACTTACCCCTCCCCGCGCGCGGCCCATGACACATTACATTGCCTTCACTACTGATAACTACACTGTACGAGAAAAAGAAAAAGAAAACAAAACAATACTTAAGCTCTCGTTTCAGAAACATTTTCCCATTTCAGCAAATGTAATCCCAACTTATTTCTTTTTATAGCAATTTCTTTTTCTTCATCCCGAAAACTTGTTATTCTTTTACAAATTTCCTCCAAAGTAGGAATTTTTCCCTCCGACCTAGATCTAAAAATAATATACTTCAGAATAAAGATTATTGTATTATAAAATTTTACTATTGGATCCCTTCCCGTAACACCAAAATGAACATCTCTCCACTCTATATTTCGAAGATCTGCCATCTCAAACCTATCTATCACTTCCTGCCACAAATTCTTAACATACACACAATCCCAAAATAAATGTTTATGTGTTTCTACCGATTGCTCACAAAAAGAACACCGGTTATTTGCAACGAAACCAAACTCAAAAAGATTTTCCTTTGTATGAACAACTCCATGTAATAATATTTATACTGAAATTCCCAAAGTTTTGTTAGAAGTGCTGACATTCTTGGTCTTAAAAATATATGTGTAATTTCCTTTTTCGAAAACAAATAATCATTTTGGCCATCTTTCATTCGTAAAATATACAATTGCTGTAAATTTGAAACAAAGAGTTCATAAACCTTTCTAAATGAAACATCTTTCAATAAAATTACATTCTCAAAAATTATGCATACATATATTGTATTCATTACACACACGCGCTCGCACACATACATGTACGCACACGCATACATACACCAAAGAGATACACACATGCTTTAGTGAAGAAGAATCTCTCTCACCTAATCTAGACTTATTCCTGTGCAGGTGCATATGTGTGCATATTATGCATGTAGGCCAATATTATGATAATTATAAATGCAAATTGTGTAAGCGAAGTGATTGTTGCCAAACTTCATGAAAAGAAAGGTTAGTAGTACAGATGTGTAAAGGATGAGAAAGAACTCGTTTTGACGGTCTCACAGTTCTTTTATGGCAGCTTTCGGTCGTCGGTGTTTCTTCATGCAAAGTACTGAATGCACAAACAAACGTATACACACACACACACACACACACACACACACACATATATATATATATATATATATATATATATATATATAGTGTATATATACATATATATATATATATTCATATATATATTTATTTATATATATATATATATATATATATATATATATATATATATATATATATATAGGCGTACCTGTGTTGATATATATGTATATCAGATATATATATTAAATAAATATAGTATATATATATACATGTAGGCCTATATATATACACACATACTAGAAGTATGTGTGTGTGCGTGCGTGTGTGTGTGTGTGTGTGTGTGTGTGTGTATGTGTGAGGGAGAGAGAGAGAGAGATAGTAATTATCAAGGGTTGCTCTCTATTACAGCCCTCTCCAGGTCTGGATGGAATTTCGCCCGATATTCTAGCTCCCCCTGTATGGTGTATTATATCATCGTCTTCGACTTGTTGCAACGATCAAATCTCGCGCAGTTCTTTTGAACAGCAGCTTCTACCTTCCCTACGACAGACAGCCGTGTGCCCCTTTCCCGCGAATCATGCGTGATCGATTGCACATTCGTCGTGTTCGAACGTCGTCTTGTCCGTCTCCCAACATGTCGTTAGCGCAGACATCATCAGCTAGTTTCCCTCAAGTCATGTGGCAGACGCCGACGACACGGACGATGAGAGCCGAGGCATCTTGGGGGCCCCATAAGTATCTCCATGAAATTGGTTATCGTGATTTGGAGCAATCTGGTGGGAAAACGAACTTATTCCGCGCTTTAGTAAAATTTGGTTCGTGCAGTGCAGACGACACTCCAAAAGCGCGCAAGAGAGAGCTGAGTGCCATTTGATCCGCGTCGACGGGTACGGTCAGGTATCCGTGTCGAAATGATAACACGCGCTCACGGATAGACTAGTCCAGCATTGTCCGCATTCCTGTCGCAACTGAGACAACCTTGTCTTTCCAGTCCCTGTCAAGGAATAATCGTCCGTGCGGAGATTTCGTCGCCTCCGAAAGAGGGAGAGGGGGGAAGACAGTGAGAGTCGTACGTTACGCTGGACTCGTGCCGAAGCTGCAGTGAACCGCGATTCACAGCGTGGCGTTTGTTGAACGCGAGCCCAATTTTTTTCTGGCTGACCGTGAGCAGTGGGAGTACCATCTAGCCAAAAAATAAAAAAAGATGACCTTGGAAAAGAAGATCCAGAGAGCAGGGGATGGTAAGACCAAGACATCATCTTTCGATCACAGCGAGCCAATTATATCTTTGGCAAACCGATTTTAATCTTTTATCCTGCATGAATGCCGAGCATGAAACTCATCGTTGCGCCGACATTTCATCCGGCAGAAAGTTCTGGAGAATGGTAACTCGCTCAGGCTGAACGTGCTGCATGTCGTTGAAGCAAGCGACACCAATGGCTGTGTGATTGGTATGCAAACGCGGGGCCCTTCCCGCCCATATAAGAGGAAGAAGAGGGGGTAACTACCATTGTGTCCATTGTGCTATTTCTTGTTCTTGTCTCTCGTTCATTCATTAAGAGTCTAATTGCCTCCTTAATCTTCATTAACAACCGTTTCCGCTGGAGATAATCACAACTTGCATGCAACAATAGCCTTTACGAATCTTGACAGTTTTACACCGTCTGCATGTGCATCAGTACATGTCGTAAGTGTTTTATACGCATCATCAATAATCACAGTGATTATGACGATATTGCACTGATGACATAGTCTTTATCGTGCAGCATATATTTATGCGACGAATAAAACTTGAAGACTGTGAGAGTTTTCAGTATAACTAGTTTTCGAACCAAGATGCCTGAATATTCAGTAATCGAACCCGTTAATAGCTTTGCATACAATACTGTGTCTTATCGATAGTGCAAAAGCCGCCATGGTCGTGTGCACTAAGTGATCTGTGGAAGATGGTGAAAAACTTCAAACAATTTAATCTGCATGTTCATGACCACATTATAAGCAGCATACTAACAATGTTAACATTGTTCATTATTCAGGAATAATGGAAACAAAGTTATTGTGCAATGATCATAGAAATTTTGGCAATCGTCCTGTATTTTTGTATAATATTGTGTTGTTTTTATTCTGTGTTTGTTTTGGTGGGGTTTTTTCTGAAGAATATTTTTTATACTTTTGTCATCAGTCATCACAATGTGTTCTTATAATGTATTTTGACATATTTAAAGCCATGATATTAAAATGGATTGTGAAAGATATCTTCATTTCCAAGCCACAGGCTTCCGCATGATAGTCTATCCGCTTTTAACTCACATGCACTTCTCTGTGAATTAGCATTTTGAATAAATCATTTTCTGAAAGAATTCATATTGAATTGAAATTGAAATCTAACACAGGCAAAGAGGTATATGTAAAAACCTTATCTTAGAACCAAATTCTAAAGCCAGGAATAACAATGCATTTTTTTATACAATTGTCTATAGATATTGTTATCATTTTAGTCTGTCTTAGTTTTATATGCAATTAAAACGTCAGGCGTATATTGTCACTGCCATTAAATCATGCCATCATAAATTATCACAATTATCGTCATAAAGATCATGATGATGACAGTTGCGATGTGTAGAGGTGGGCAGTATTTGTTATTATCGTTATTTTTGTTACCGTCATCATTCTCATTATTATTATTGCCTCTATAATTAACGTTTTCGTTAAGTTTATCATCATTATTATCATAACTACTGTTAGCATTATTGCTATTGCTTTTATAGTTATCATTATTACATGTATTACTAGTATTAATAGATTAGATAGATAGATAGATATTAGTAGTAATAGTAGAAGATGCAATGATGATAATAATACAATAATAATAAAGTCTTATTTACCCAGGGTAACCTCTTCAGTGTTGTCACTGCTCTACAAGAGGTCTCTGCCATTACTATTACCCTAGCGTTGCCAGGTACTCATTAATACACCTGGGTCGAGAGGGACCATAGTGGGTAAAAACATTTTGTCCAGGACGTAAGCACTGGGCGGGACTCGAACTCGGGCCCTCCGAGCGGAAGTCGGGAGTCACTTGCCACAACGCCCTCACTTTTATTTTTTAGCGTCCCCTCCCATTATTATTATTATTATTATTATTATTATTATTATTATTATTATTATTATTATTATCATTATTATTACTGTTATTATTATTATTATTGTCATTATCATTATTATTATCATCATCATTATGATTATTATTAGTAGTAGTAGTATTGATATTACTATTATCATTATCATCATACATTGTATTATCAGACAAAACAAAACAAAAACAACAACAACAATACAAAACATAGGAAAACAAAATACAGGATAATTGGCAAATTTTTTTAGAATTACAAAACTATATAATGTATATTATAAAGCTTATGTAAGGCAATCATATTTTGGCAGCACAAATGTATCCAATCAATCTTACGACAGGAAATTCCAAAGTGTTAATTTTCATAATCACTTGAAAACGAGTGAACTAAAGGCATGGCATACCCGTAAGGAAAACACCCTAAAGGTCATACCTCAGATCAAAACCTTGGGGGAGGGTTGTGGGGTTCTGTTGTTGTTAAGGCCCGTAATTGGTTATTACACCACTGCTGACACCAGTAATAATTATGAGAAATTCGAGAATGGTAGTTTGGAAACCAAACTTCAGCGCTACAGATCATATGACAAGACTCTCAATTTTTATTCGTGACCGGGAATTGTACCGTCCAAGCTTTCTTTTTTATTATTTTGTTGTTGTTTTTTTTATGTTATTTTGCTTTTGATCGTTTTTTCTCTATTTCGTTTTCCTTATTTTTTTTCCGGGATGGTGTTAGTGAGGAATGTTTTTCCATTTAAGTCCTTTTTTTCAAATGTTGTTCTTGCTCGTGTTGCTGGTTTTGCTGCTCTTTGTCCCGGTTCTTGGATAAGATAAAAACGGCATGTTTTGTATATAATCTGGCAACTGCAGCAACACCCCGCATATTATTCACTTTCAATAAAAGTTTGAACAACATTATAACGTAATGTAGGGATACAGTTTATATTTTGCTTTTCTTTTTAAGGTTAAATTCACAACTGAGTATAGAGTGTCTTTCATATCTTATGAGGAATACTTGCAATTCACTACAAATCTTTATTGAAATGCGAAATAGGGCTTGTTGTTATAGTATAAGCTCAGTTTTGATCCTTATTTCGTAGTGTTAACTATGTACAATCACAAGGTGATCCCACACTTTCTTTTACTATATGGAAGGGAAATTCCATCCCGATACTGAGTTGCTCTGTATGAAAAGGTAATCAAATTTGCAACTCCGTAATCTCCGCATGATTGAGTAGCTCTCTAGGTTTCACTAATTTCAATTTTTCTCAAATATTTGGGCACAGGCCCTCGACAGAATGTTTATGCGCTGAGGAGGACACGCAAAAACGTGTTACCATCATTATATTATGTCAAGACCTTTAGCATACTTTAAGAAAAATATTTTTTTTTTTTTGTCAAAAGAGAAGTGCATGGTGCATGATTCATGACAAACAAGCTTGCCAATCAAACGAAGGATAATTCTTCTTGATGCTTGTGTAGATTTGTGCCTTGTTTTGTATAATTAGCACTGATCATAAAAACATTATTACAGGTAACTATTGTTGTTTATGCTGGCAACTATTATTCTCCTCGTCTTCAGTAGCAGCAACAACATCATACACCGCTCTCCACTCCTCCCTATCTCTCTCTTTATACACACACACACACACACACACACATATGTAAATATATATATATTATGATATAATATATATATATATATATATATATATATATATATATATATTTATTTATTTATATGTATATATATATATAATTATATATATATATGGGCCGTGACGCGAGAAAAGGGCCCTTAGAGCCGCTGCGCGCAAACGCCAGAAAACGACGCAGAAGTTTAACAAAGCAATACGCGCAAAAAAAGATCAACTAGCTAACTACGCGGAAATGCATAGATGCACCAAAAAGTGACAGGATTTGGACAAAACATGTTGTTTTGAATGTCATAATTGGAGCATTTAGGAGTGGAATTTCAGACAAAGGTTTGCATATCCAAATACGTCAGAGTTTCTTCTTCAATATGGAAGTGAAAACTCATTTTCGGTATATAGTGCCCTAAGGGCCCTTTTCTCGCGTCACGGCCCATATATATATATATATATATATATATATATATATATATATATATGTATATACACACATATATATCATACACACCATACACACATACATACTGATATATGTATATATGTGTGTATGAGTGTGTGTGTGTGTTTGTTTGTTTGTTTGTTGATGTGAATTTAGGGTCAAAATTAACATAGAAAGTGCTCAAAGTATGATATTTTATATTTTTTCCACTCCTCACAGGCAGGACATTTCCCAAGTCTGGCCAGACATGTGTAGTTCACTATATCGGTGAGTGTGCACACTGTACTCGTATACCCTTCTCTCGTTTCTGATTCAGTGTCAATCGAATCGAGTGGAATCTACCATACTCAAAGGAAAGATAATTATATGCAACTGAAATGACTTTTGGAAAAAAAAAAGTGATCGATTTCCAAAACAGAATTGAGACATGTTTATGCTGTATCCATCCGAGTGGTAAAATGTAAATATATCTTATATTCAGTATGTATTAATCATATTATATTTTGTTACATTATGTTATATTACATTATGTTATATTATATTATATTACATTATATTATATTATATTATATTATATTATATTATATTATATTATATTATATTATATGATATGATATTATATGATATGATATTATATTATATCATATAATACTATATTATAAGTGTGTGTGCATGCAAGCATACATAATAGGTAGATACGGTGTATTATGATAGTTGGTTGATAATGACACACGATCCAGGACCATGTTATTCTAACCTCAATCCCTGGTCCCACCCTGCAGGCACGCTGACGGACGGGCGGGAGTTCGACAACTCGAGGAGAAATATCCACTCGCCCTTCGAGTTCAAGATCGGTCATGGAGAGGTCATCAAGGGGTGGGATGTGGGTGTGGCACAGGTAGGTTGATCGGATGGACTCTCCAAACGGTTCGACCCTTAAAGGACAAGTCCACTTTCATATACATGTGAATTGAGTGAATACAGCAATATTAGTAGCGCACATTAGTGAAAGTTTGGGGAAAATTGGACAATCCGTTCAAAAGTTATGAATTTTTGAAGTTTCTGCGCAATTTCTGCTGGATAAGATGGCTACAGCATGGATGATGTCACATGCGTAAAACGATATAAGGAAAATATAAGGAGATTTTCACAAAACTTCACTTTTTGAAAACAAAAGTGCGTATTTCTTTGACTTATCATTGACGTTATGTTAAGGACAATAATAACTCCCCCTCGTTCTGAATGATGGAAGTCCAGTATTCATCTATTATGCGAGAAAAGTGAAAATATGTTGAATTTTCTTTATATTATCTTTTACATCGTTCTACACAATCAATGTGACATCATATCAACCTGTAGTAGTCTTCTCATCCAGCAGCGACTGCGCAGAAACTTCAAAAATTCATAACTTTTGGATGGATTGTCCAATTAATTGTTCTTCAATTTTTCACTGATGTGTTCTGCTAACATTCACTCAATCCACATAATGAAGGTGGAGTTGTCCTTTAACCCTTTTGGGGCCCACACTTATAACTTTTACTGAGAACATAGAAATGTAACTACGTATACATGCCCTCAATTCGTTAATAACCTCAAATTTTATGTAACAATCAACCAACGTGAACCAAAGTCTTTTGTAATTTGTTGTATTTTGTTCTGAGCTGGAAGAGAAATAAAAAATAAGCTGAAATAAAATTAAATTGACCAATTAAAAAAAAAGAAAATAAAATAGAGGTAGGATACAGTTTATATATTCATACATGCTGCCTGAACTCAGAACACGGCAAGTGTCTCAAGCGGAGCTTACATGGAAAGTACGTTTTTCCACATGCAGTATAGCAATGTTTTATGTATGTTTACAGTGATTTACTTTCCGTCGAAATTTGCTTTCACTTGTATAATGTAACTACCATTAATAAATAAGTGCGTTAATAATTCATCAAAGACTCTGGTTAAAGTTATTTGAAACAAGGACACACGTTTAGAGTATAGATAAGTGATGGGTACAAGGTTTACTGTAAATTATAATGGTGACAGACAGCAACAACACAACCAAAATAACACACATATTTACCAAGCAGACAATTATAAATGATAAGTCTGATTTCTAGACCCTTTGCCAACTGGACTCCTTTTTCTTCATAGTGCGCCCTCCGCGGCGACGAATTGAGTCGCCGTCTTTGCCGTATGAAGGACAAATCCACCTAAACCTGCCCCAGTTTTTGACGTTGAGGGTGTCAATATCCTGTATAGCAAAATAGTACGAGCAGAGGGTCTGGAAGCCAGACTAATAAATCATCAGTTTTAGTTATGTTGAATCAACGCTATCATCTTGACAGCGTAATTTCTGCTATAATAATCATTATCATCGCCATTTTCACAGATGAGCCTCGGAGAGAGATCCATCCTCACCTGTTCACCTGATTTCGGCTATGGAAGTCACGGTTACCCAGGGTGATATCCTTTGCAAATGACCTTTAAACCCGACGACATCACATTCTTGTTCAATGGGTTCGTAAGAAACACGGTAGAGTGAGCATGCGCACTCACGCATATTAATTTGTAGTAGTTTCCTCGTGCAAACTACTACACATACACACACGCACATAGACATACACACAAATACATACACACTTTAATATCTCTGTCAAAAAGTTCTCTTTCGGCATACGTCATTATTTATGACAAGTTTTTGATTGATCAAAGATACACTGTTTGTATACTTTTTAGAACATGAAGAAGTAACGGTTAGTAGTAGTAGTAGTAGTAGTAGTAGTAGTAGTAGTAGTAGTAGTAGTAGTAGTAGCAGTAGTAGTTGTTGTTGTTTTGTTGTTGTTAGTAGTAGTAATTGTTGTTGTTGCTCTTGCTGCTGTTGTTGTTGTTGCACTGGTAGTAGTGTCATTATCATCACCAATGTTATCATTATCATTAGAACTGATGTTAACATTGTTGAAGGAGTATTGTTATTGTCACTATTACTGCAATGTACGTATCATTTTCACGTCAATATTTTCCCCAGCAAATTAACAGACATTAAGTTTTTACACTTTTGGGGGGTCATGGCCAATTTCAAGAGCAAATGTAATGATGTCAAGTTACTGATATCTTTCTGATGTCAAGTTACTGATATCTTTCTGGGCCTTCCTTGACATATACATACCATCCCGCCAAATGCAACACTCATCTTCGACATCGAACTCATCGCCATAAGGGACTAAACGACGTCGGGTGACGATGTGGATCTCACCGAGACTCGGGAATGATGTCGTATCCATCGACCACCAAGAATATACCTTGATAAGATTATGCTATTCAGTTTGTCTACTGCCAGACATATTATAATTTGTTATTACGTATAAATACTAACCACATTTTGTTAAGCTACTATTTTCTAAATCATGGAAATATAATGAACTATTAAATATTAGAAGAAAGAGAGATGGGACGTTGGAGTTGGGTTTTTTTTTTGTTTGTTTGTTTGTTTTGTTGTGTTTTTTTTTTTTCGTTTGGTAATATGCTCGGGCAGTTTCTTTCTTTCTTTCTTTCTTTCTTTCTTTTTTTTTTGATGGACAATAGCAAACCATATCAGCTCCATCTGCAATCAAATGATACGACCCAGAGTTTAATTCTTCCTACCCGTTCGACGGTGTTTTCCCCCATCGTGTATTATATTTCTTTTTCATTGTGTCGTTAACGTCAAATTTTATACGTCAAGCTGTCATTATTTGTCGTCAGTTTTGACGCAGTTTTTAGTTGGAGCAACTTTCAGGTGTAGTTTACCATCTGTACTATTTTGTTGTTGTTGTTGTTGTTGTTGTTGTTGTTGTTGTTGTTGTTGTGTTTTGTTTGATTTTTTTTTGAGATATCATTGTCATGTATACTGAAATGTTTTGTTTCTGTGTGTCAAGAAGTGGTGTTCGTTACTGTAAATTGTATATAACTTTTGTCGATTAGACCATTCAAGTTTGTTTAGCTCTCATGGAAATTGACTCGTCGTTCTAGATTGATACTAACGTCCATCGATATAGGGTATCAGTCGATATATAAAGTATCTGGTAAATATAGTGATGGGAACAAGCTGGGGACCCATCACAGCTTATACTTAGTATTGAATTCATTTTGTACGTCATCACCATTTAAACGGATGGGGACACGATGGTACTGTATAGTAGATAAGACTCTTGACTTTCAACAGAGACTCCAACTCTTCCGCTTTCGAAGTTAGATCTCCCGCCGAAAGCCCATTTTTGCAAAATCTCCTGTTTCTCCCGCTTGAAATTTGATTTCTCTCGCCCTGGCACTGTGTCACCAGCTTGAGCTGATCTCTTACTTAGTGTCATCGTACTATGTTGAAAAATAAGCCTGAGATAACACGAGAGAGCATCTAGAACCCTTGAGCTTGAACCCTGGACCCCGGCCGCAAGAAACTTCGCACTTTGCGCACAGCAAGTTGGAGTCTCCCGTTAGCTAGAGGGCTTCAGGTGGGAGAATCTCCACATCAGAAAGTGCTTGGGGATGGAGTCTGTGTTTCAAATGGATGTCCAGAGTTCGAGTCCCACCAAATACGTGCGTCCTTGGATGTTTCATGCCTATAAGATGTCCCTCTTGACCCAGGTGTATAAATGGGTAGGCCTACCTGGCGTTATATAAACAACAAAGAGACCTCTCTATTTTGTCGGAAACTTTCAAAGTTTTGTCTCTTTAGCCCTCTTAGGAAACAACACTTGGCATTCATTACATCTGAGTCTCCATGGTGATGAGGGAGCTAATGGCGTGGACGAGGGATGTGTCTCTTTACAAATCTTAGCCACACGATTTTTTTTTTTTTTTTTTTTTTTGTTGCCATCGCGCATTGTCACATGGATATTTGATATTCACGAATTAAAGGATGTGTACAGTTCTGGTCGCGGTGAGGATTTAGCTTTTAATGTTTTGCGAGATATTCAGAAACCGCTCTATGAAATGACAAGGAACATGCAATTCTGAGGGGCATCAAAAGTTTATTTGATGAAAATCGGTTTTGAAATGGCTGAGATATCCAAAAACAAGGTGAAACAAAGAGATCCTAATAAAAGGCGTGACCTGTCGCCTTTTATTATTATCATTTTTTTGGATATCTCAGCCATTTGAAAACGAATTTTCATCAAATAAACGCTGAATCCTTCTTAAGATTACATGCTCTTTCATATTTCATAAGAGGTTTCTCATTATCTCACTTAGGAATGTTCAAAACATGACTCCCAACCTCAGCCAGTACTGTACAGTCCCTTTAACAAGAATTGCATATTCATGACCCTTCTTAGACGTGGTGAAGGAATTAGAGCAAGATTTATTGCACTTCGCGCATTGTCACATGAATAGTTGAATATTCACGAGTAAGCAGGAATTGCATATTCATGACCCTTCAGGATGAAGAAATCAGTGCAAGATTTATTATACTTTGGTTGTGGTTTCTTTTTTCTGAGAGGTATGATGATCATGTAATGGATTCAAATTATTGTGATCATTTCCTAAGTGTGATTTGTCTGTACAAGTGTCCGGCTCAGGTGGGTTTGTGGGAATTTCATTTCATTATAGCCTTGCATATCATAAATTTCTTTCGTAGAAATTTGTTGCCTGTTTTGCTATGTTATCAGTGTAAACACCACACTATGTAGTGTATTTGTATTCATCCTGTTGCCATGGATATGATAGTGTTATCGAATATCATGATGCAACTTTGAACAATGACAACGATAGTGACGTTTATTATTCAAACCTATGCATTACGTCACCCGCAGGAGCTTTCGAAGCGCTTGTCGATTTCGAGTTGAAATTGCAGTAGAATCAACTCAATCCCTACTCCGTCGTCGTCGATGTTCGTAGAAAGATGTGACTGCTACGCACTGCGCGTGCGCCGCGGCGACCGAAAGATGGATTCTGATCTTGCCTTCAATGTTGGTTCTCACTGCGCCACGCGCGGTGTTTGTTTATAAAACTCGTTGTCAAATGCGCGCATTGATTTTGATAAGTTTGTTTGTTTGTTTGTTTGTTTGTGTGGTTTTTTTTTAATATGCCATCTTTAGAGTTTTGACTCATAATACATTGCATGTAGTAAAATCATGACGTTTACCACCAATAAGGCTGTGGCACGTTCCTTTCAATACCTCTATAACTGTGGAACTTTCTGGAACATTCTTCAAAAAGTCAGAACAGAGTGAGTGAACCATGACTCGTAACTTTGGTACGAAGTATCAGTGATTGCTCCGTGAGAAATTTTAAGACTCAAGAAACACCTTGAAAAATGTCCACTGCCCAATACAGTACCATAAGCTTCGAATAAAAGATAGTAACCACAAACATGATGTAATGTATATTTCAGATAAGCTTGGTATGAAAGATTGCTCTGCGAGAAATGTTACGAGTAAAAGAGTTCACTGTCCAGAATAGAACTACAACTTCGAATAAAAGATAGGGGGCCAATTATGATTACAACATCTCCTTATCGTTATTGCCATCGTTAGAGTGAAACTCCACCCCATGGGGGAAAAATAATGAATAAATCAATGACATCATCTTGGTATGACCTATCGCCTCATTAATATTCATGAGAAATGAGTGTGCAGGACGTCTCGTCAGTGGTGCTTGAAAAGGTCGTACTGATGACATTGTATCTACTTGTTCTCGTTCCCGAGTTTGTGAATATTAAAGAGTGACAACAAAGTTTGTCTGTTTTGTCTATTCATTCATTTCATGAAAATTGATGCTCTCTCGACATCTTTGGTTTGAACAAAATGTAAAGTAGTCATCTTTTGATCTGCATACGACAGGCGTTGACTCTGCAAAGAGTTTTTGTTTGTTTTTTCTTTTCTGTCAGAAAAAAAAAATATGAACTCGAATCGTTAATTCTGGAGTAATTTCTTCATTTGTTGTGGATTTGTTCGAATAAAATGTATCATTCTACGTGTTACGACTGTGCCTGAAACACGATTGATTTTTGGAGTGAAATCGAATCCAGGCGTACCCAGCCTAAGCATGAAGGGAGAACATAGTTTCCTGTGTTTCTGTTTATTGTCTCCACCCATCGGTAGTAGTGCCATGTCTTATTCATTTGAAGCATAGGAGGACATACATATCATCTAAATATATTACATGTATATATTATATTATACATGTATATATATACATGTATGCATATATGCTTGATTATGTTGATGATAATGATGAGGTCATGATAATATTATATGCTACAGATATTGTACCAAATTGCCATGGTTGACTGTTCCATAATGTTCCTGTGTACATGGTGTATGTTTGCGGAGGCTGAGATGAATGTATAGTAATCATTTTAATCATACAAGTAATACATAAATAAGTAGCACAGTATGAGAGTAGCAAATACCCTGCTTGTTTTGATAGACGATAAACATGGTAAATTTGACCTTGACGCTGAATAATGACGTTTTGCACATGGTTGTGTTAGAAAAAAAATATTATAGGGTCAAACAAATCATAAAGATTCATTACATGGCTATTTACAAGTTCTCAGTGCGCTGATTTATTTAACACAATGGAAAAAGAACAAAGAAACTAGTAAATACAAAAAGGGAAATTCGTATTTGGCACCAACCACTTTCAGTATCTGCATCAGACGCTTCATGAAAGTGCTGAACAATCATTCACATTGAAGTAAACGTTATCATCAGTAATATGAATATTGAAATTACTGTGTCTAATATAACTTGTCGGTGCGAGAATTATTTCGATTCAAAATATCAGCTGCATTCTCTCAGTCTGTCATTTTCAACTTTCTGGATACCAGAACTACCATGCAAAGTACAAAAAAAACTAGACTCGGAATTTGTCAAGACTGACAAATTAGGTGATCCGATTTTTTTTTAATCAATGATTCGAGTCCTGATCGCAATAGGCATGACCATATAGGTTTCATCTGTGTTTAGAGACATTGGCCGTGTGATATTTGGATTCTCATTTAGAAAAGGGAGTCAGACCTGCCATCTTGGGTACCGAATTCCGTATACACTATCGAAGATACAGAATGAAGTATATTTGACCTTTGACCCAACTTTGCACCCCCAAGATGGCATCTGAGCAAAAAGTAGTTATTTTGTGAAATGATTCTTGTAACATGGTCTTTGCGTGTGCAAAATATGGGAAAGATAAGACATGTATTCACCAAGATACAGGATGAAACATTTATGACCTTTGACCCTAATTTACATACACAAGATGGTGTCTGATTAAGTAGTTGTTATTGTATGAAATAATGTACGTAACATGAACTAAACATGTGCAAAATATGGTGGTGATATGGTATGTTTTCCTTGAGTTATTGCAAAGAAAGTTGCAGAAAGAAAGAAATATTTCAATACATCGAAGATAAGCTTTAATTTCAACCAAGTTTTTGGACGTGATGCCGACTCCGTATGAAAAAACGGAGGGCACCTTACAATAGCCCAAAGTCTCAGCTACAACATACTAAAATATGGGAGAAATTCACCGAAGCATAAGTGAGTTTTCATTTCCAGAAAAACTGCACTCCAATAGAGATAACACGTAAACTGGTCAAATTTGACAATGTTACTTTCAATCCCTTTTTACGAGGTGATGCCGTCATCCAATCAAAATGTTGTTATTATATGAATGAAAGAACATTTAATAAGCTACAACATATTGAAATTTGGATGAAAATCAACAAAAGAATAAGTGAGATACGCTTGAGTGAACTTGAAATTTGATGACGTCATTTTGAAAATGTACTTTTTTTACTTTAGTAAGAAATTCGATATCTTGTAATCAGTTTTTCAGCATTGCCAAACCATGAAATGACATGTTCAACTCATCAGCTTTCAAAATATGTCAAGAAAATGGGGGGTCACCGTCCATCCTAACGAGTAAAATCGGATTGAAAATTGGCGGTTTTTTGGCATAGTTGCACTGTATATCGCCATTGACGCGCGCGCGGAATTTCGACTTTGACGGGCCCCTATGACGTCATATTGAGTCGGATTGACTTGAAACTTGGTAGAAATATTCCTTGACATTTCAGGCATCCGATAAGTGTGAAAAAACGGGAAATTTCTATTGCACATGAGCTGTGCGTGCGTATATGTGCGCGCGCGTACGCGTCCGTCCAATTTTTTCAATTTTTCAAAAAATGCTCCAAATGATCTGAAACGTGTGCAAAAAAATTTTGAGCTCGATCTGAGCATACAAATATTTCAACGCGCGCGTACGCGCGCGTTTTAAGATAAATATGAATTCTTAGAATATGAGTAAAATGCGCATAACTTGAAATGTATGTGACGTAAATTTCATTGCAAAGTTCTATTCCATTAATGAGATATGAATGAAAATGTGTTTTCATATAATGACGTCATAGTGACGTCACGGTCGACTGATCACTATGATTTTATAAAATTTGTCGTCTTTGGGACATGATACATATATGGTATAAATGTGAAATTGATAGGAAGAGTACTTTCTGAGCTAATCGATACACAACTTTTGAGGAGAAATAAAGAAGAAGAAAAAGAAGAACACCCAAAGAATCCGTACAGATACAGAAGGTGATCCGAGAGGATACTCGGATCACCTAAAAAAAAAAACAAGTTTAGATAGGAGATGCACGCGAATTTGCCAAGCTCTGACAAACTAGAAGATAACATTTATCTGTTTCTCTACCAATACGTTGGAACACATAAAACTATTGAGAATATGCGTACTTTTGGTATCAAGGGGAATGTGTCTATCATACGAAAGACCATTAGTGCCACGGAGAAAAAAAAACTACTATTTCTACTAATCTGTTTAAACAGATTATAATCTGTAATAACAGATTACGGTATTTCCACTAATCTGTTTAAACAGATTACAGTAATTCAACTAATCTGTTTAAACAGATTATAATCTGTTATAACAGATTGCGGTATTTCTACTAATCTGTTTAAACAGATTACGGTATTTCTTCTAATCTGTTTAAACAGATTATAATCTGTTATAACAGATTACGGTATTTCTACTAATCTGTTTAAACAGATTACGGTATTTCTTCTAATCTATTTAAACAGATTATAATCTGTTATAACAGATTACGGTATTTCTACTAATCTGTTATAACAGATTATAATCTGTTTAAACAGATTAGAAGAAATACCGTAATTTGTTTAAACAGATTAGTAGAAATACCGTAATCTGTTATAACAGATTATAATCTGTTTAAACAGATTAGAAGAAATACCGTAATCTGTTTAAACAGATTAGTAGAAATACCGTAATCTGTTATAACAGATTATAATCTGTTTAAACAGATTAGAGGAAATACCGTAATCTGTTTAAACAGATTAGTAGAAATACCGTAATCTGTTATAACAGATTATAATCTGTTTAAACAGATTAGTTGAAATAATGTAATCTGTTTAAACAGATTAGAAGAAATACCGTAATCTGTTTAAACAGATTAGAAGAAATACTGTAATCTGTTTAAACAGATTATGGTATTTCTTCTAATCTGTTATTACAGATTATAATCTGTTATAACAGATTAGTAGAATTACCGTAATCTGTTATAACAGATTATAATATCTGTTTAAACAGATTAGAAGAAATACCGTAATCTGTTTAAACAGATTAGTAGAAATACCGTAATCTGTTATAACAGATTATAATCTGTTTAAACAGATTAGAAGAAATACCGTAATCTGTTTAAACAGATTAGTAGAAATACCGTAATCTGTTATAACAGATTATAATCTGTTTAAACAGATTAGAAGAAATACCGTAATCTGTTTAAACAGATTAGTAGAAATACCGTAATCTGTTATAACAGATTATAATCTGTTTAAACAGATTAGTTGAATTACTGTAATCTGTTTAAACAGATTAGTAGAAATACCGTAATCTGTTTAAACAGATTAGTAGAAATACCGTAATCTGTTATAACAGATTATAATCTGTTTAAACAGATTAGAAGAAATACCGTAATCTGTTTAAACAGATTAGTAGAAATAAAGTAATCTGTTATAACAGATTATAATCTGTTTAAACAGATTAGAAGAAATACCGTAATCTGTTTAAACAGATTAGTAGAAATACCGTAATCTGTTATAACAGATTATAATCTGTTTAAACAGATTAGTTGAATTACTGTAATCTGTTTAAACAGATTAGTAGAAATACCGTAATCTGTTTAAACAGATTAGTAGAAATACCGTAATCTGTTATTACAGATTATAATCTGTTTAAACAGATTAGTAGAAATAGTAGTTTTTTTTTTCTCCGTGGCACTAATGGTCTTTCGTACTATCACTCAAACGACTTCTAGAGGAAATTCGCTGCACAACGCACCGTTTCGTCATCCTAAAATTGGCACCTCTGCATTTCATTTCACATCTTATGACAAAAGGAAGTGGCTAAATTCATTTAAATGAGCATCAAATCAGAAAGAAGTGGGCCTAGGTATATATATATATATATATATATATATATATATACACATATATACAAATAATAAATGTTTATGAGTGTAATGGACAGAATATTTCATGAGGTGGAAGATGAAAAGGTAATGATCCATTCAACGAGGCGCAGCCGAGTTGAATGGATCAAACATTTCATCTTTCACCGAATGAAATATTCTGTCCATAGCACGAATGAAAAACATTTATTATTTGTTTTATATAACGCCTAAAATAGATCCTTCTGATTTGATGTTTTATTAATTTAGAAACAAGAGAGAATCTGACATCGCGAGAGTGCTCACTGAGCGCTTTACGCTTACGCCTAGCGCGCTGTCGCATAATATGTATACACACACTGCAAACGCGTAGTGTGCCGGGCTCTCAGCGAGCGTGCAATGGAGCAAATCGGTAGATGGAGCCGCAATTGAACGGGTGATGACGTCATAGTGAAATGGGCCGAATGATCAATGTCAAACAACCAATCAAATGAGAAGGATCTCTTCAGGCGTTATATAAATATGTATATATGTATATATATCATTATATATATATATATTTTTTTTTATTTAAATCGGTGCGTTGTCAATTAAAAAAAAAAAAATCATTTGTACCTCCAACAATGTAGGGGTGTGTCAATATTCTCCAACCAAAACAAAAATACACGAATATCGAAAGGCCCAAATGTTCTTTTAAAGCACTATAACAAATATTGTGAAAATCATAATAAACAGATACAAAAACCAAACCATACGAATCAATTTTCTTGAACTCGACAGTTTAACCGTGTCGATATTTTTCTCCACTCTCGGAGTAAAAACACACAAGGCAACTACTTATACAACCACAGCAATAGACAGATTGAACGGGTAAGTACACTTACGATTGTGTTCTTTTGAAAGGCACATCAATTAAAGCTACGCGTGCACGTTTAGTATAGATATATTCTAACGTTTATATCACATTATGACATCATTTGCTTGATTTGATGCAAATCATAAGAAGGTCAAAACATATCGACAACATGGTCAATGAAGAATATACCAATAAATTTACGAATTACTGCAGGTGATGTGTAGAGACAATTTTGTGGGGGTTTTGTTTTTTCAAATTCCTCTTCACACATTTTTTTTTAACAGTCTATAGTAACTTGGTACAATAAGCACTATAGGCCTAGTACCCGCATTGGCTTATCGTCATTTCGTCTTATTGCCTAGAACAGTCTTATTGCCACCTCATCTTTATACTAAGACGTAGATAAAGGGTGATAGACCAATTGGATATTAAAACAAATGGACATATTCTAACTGGTAATTAGACGAAATGGTAATTAGGCATACTGGCAACTGGTGACGAGGGGATGAGACAATATGGGCAATAAGACCAAGTGCAATTCGACGGGGTGGCAATATATCTTACTTACAAGTGGTAATCGTCCTAAAGCAAACGTTGTCTTCCAATATTTGAAATAAAATTCGAATTTTCTGATAACTATAGTTGTTATGCATTGTGTAGTAGTACGCGAAACACAGTTAAGTCTGTTATTCTGCACCCAACGAATGTATTTATTCATTTCCAAAAGCGAAAATTTAATCGACTTTTGCATTGTCATATCCAGTCTTTTCTTTTGAAACAAAAATCAGAATTATCAAAATAATCGAAGTTCAAAATCGATGATGAATGAGAGTAAAATATTAGTCTCTCTCTCCCTCTCTCCCTCTCTCTCCCTCTTTCTCTCTCTTTCTCTCTCTCTCTCTTTGCTTTTATGTGTGTGTGTGTGCGTGTGTGTGTGTTCGCACATGACTGCTTTGTATCTGATGTATGGAAGTACATATAGTTCCGTTCAGACACAAAAGAATTGAATAGACTACTCATTAGTATAATGTCATTAGTATAATGATGCCTACATAATCTAGGTTATAACTTCCATGTAACCATGGTAACTGCATAACTCATGGTGATCATTCATGATGTTCCACGAGGACAACACAGAATCAAGGGAAGAACTTCGGTTGGTCTCAGAAGGGTTATCTTCTTCTGATATGAAAGTCGATGAGAGTTTAAGGCCAGGTATCCTCGTGTCCTCGCTAGCATCTTCTACCAGTCCATACCGAAGAGATGCAGAATGGGGGGGGGGGGGGGGGGCAAAGCTAGATGAGTAGCCTCCCGACTGCCAGGCTGGTAGTAGCATAGACAACTGCAAGGTGAGAGCGTATCAAAAATAGAGAGTTAGAATGCAATTAATGATTCTGATGTACTACATTTCAATGTGTTTTTTTTTTTATTTCACCTCCGTCTTTTTCCTCCATCTCTATCCCCGTCTATCTCCTGTTGTTTTTGTTTTACTCTGTCCATTTATTTATCAACTCAATTTTCCCTGATTTCTAGAAAAGAAAAGGAATCTGGTCAACTTGGTCTAAATAGCTCGATTGCAATCGCGCCAAGTTAACTCGATCTTCTTCACTTTCTACTATAATCTACGCACTGAAGTCAATTGTGATAACGGTAAAGGACGATGTCTCTTCATCAGTTCCTATTACACTCGTTTAAGATACATCTTTTATATCATTCAATAAAGCGTGAAAAGAAAGACTGTCTTCACAATACTTAATTGGTCTGGTTAAATCCTATTAGAAGGGGTATGTAATACTTTATTTGTGTCACTGAGAAACATATTCGTGCCATTCATCTGTCTCTGAATGTACCCAAAATGAAGAAAATGTGTTTTTGACAGGGTGAGCCATGATTGATGAATGTCGAGTCATCGGCAAAACGTATGAGGCGAGACACATAATAATTTCTTTTCACATTGATTTCTTATCGTTCTTTCTTTTCTTTTTTTTTTGGGGGGGGGAGGGGGAGGGGCGAGAAATATCTATTTATGTTTCTATTGAAAATCATTATCAACATTAGGCATAGTCCCTATTTACTGAGAATGAACAGGTACTGGGCAAAGCATGCAGAGTTGTGATCAGTTTACAAGACGAGATATTTTCACATGATTCGCTGTATTAATTGAGTTACCTTTGGCAAGGACACTCAGCGCAGGAAGCCAGGCTTGACTGAGGTCAAAGGTCAAAAGTCCACTGACCGAGGGCGCCCTTGGGAAAGTAGTAGAAATTGCTGACGATGCTAGATTGAAAAGATAATACTTATAAACATGTTGAAATCAAGGACACTCACACACTGCGCACACACACACACACACACATAAAAATATATATTCATACATGTATGATTATATGATTATGCTGACTATGTAGTTTGGTCAATGATGACACATAGCAAGGAGGACCTTTTAACAGATTTTTACAGTCAAACCTGCCGACAACTCAAGGGAGACAAAAAAGTGGCGGTTACAAACTGGTAGCCGCTATAGACGAGGTCTTGACCTCGAAAAAAAAAAAAATCCTTCGAGGTCAGTTTAAAGCAAGTGGCCGTTGTAGATACGTGGCCACTGTGGCAGGTTTGACTGCATATGTAAATGTGCAATATATTATATCATATAATATATTACATTACATTATATTATATCTGTGTTTTTATATATATATATATATATATATATATATATATATATATATATATATATATATATATATACTATGAGAGATAACAATGCAGAGAAGTAATGCATATTCAATTCCATTAGTTATATTTATCAATGCAAAGTTTTCGACCCGTGCATAATGTCTTCTTCAGGGTCAATATGAACTATGACAATAAACAAGATGAATCTTGTACGAGATAAATCTTATGTAAACAAAGAATAGATTTATCTTGCCTATTGTCATAATTTCTTTAGGTCGACCCTGAAGAAGACGTATGCATGCGTGGAAAATTTGGTATTAATGAATAATTATCATCGCTGGACATGCTTCACTTCTATACTTTGTTATGTGTTCTGTATTGGTACCGGACTGTTCACTGCAGTCTTTCTTCGATGTAATGATCGTCGCCGACACCTGATTATGTGCATCTTAATGAGTACATTCAGGTGTCTGGACAATAACGATTGTGTGATCATGTATCGTCATTAACAAAAGAATCTTTTCCCTCATTTCAGTCTTGTTTCGCTGATGTGCCTTTTTTCAGACGGAAATGTCTTTGGATAAATACAGATGATGAGGAACAGCAAACCTGAGATCATGACAAATTTTGTGCCGAAAGATGGGTAATTGCTGATTCGCACATTTTTGCACATGCAAAAGACCTTGCCTAATGGCAAAATATACCTGTTCTTTACCATTATCATCCCTTTTTGCTCTGGAATAAGCTGGAGAAAAGTGAAATATTTTTTTTTTTTTATTCACGTTCCATATTCCACATTTCGTACAAGTTTTATATTCCATTTGATATGAAGCAGAAAAGTTTTTTTCACACAGTGGTCAGTTTGAACCAATAATGCACAAATGTATAAGGACATAATGATTATAATTAACGTGTAATATGAGGAACCCACTAAAAAGCAAAGCTTGTAGGATGTGGGTTCCAAAAATATAACATAGGGTTTTAGTACAGTGTATCAAAGTCAGAAGTGACGTAACATGCAAAATTCAAAATATCGAGAATATTACTATGTTTACGGGATGTACAAAGTATAGTATATAATGTTTTATGATTAACTTATGGTATAAATGCTTAAAAAAGTAGTAAGTTAATCAAACTGGTGAGGTCATCCGAGCAAGGCATCATTTAAGTATATGCAACAAAACAAAAAAAAAATTAAGCGATTACGGCGAAATAATTACACATAGGATTTTAGAAAATTGGCTTTGAGATTTTTCTTAAAGGAGCTTAAAGAACTTGAGTGCAACCGAACCGAATCTAACTCATACCAGAAAGAAGGGCCGGTAGATGTAATTGTCTTAAGGGCTAAAACTGTACGAACAGGAGAAAAATGATAGGATTCACTGTGTCTTGTAGGGTAAGTATGAATATCACTGTTTTTCACAAACATTGAGGAAAATATACTAGGAAGGTCACCAGTATTCAACTTATACATGAAAATTCCAACATGATATAAATACAAATCAGAAATTTTTAACAATTTACTTGAAACAAACAATTCATCAGTATGATCAAAAAATTGTGCTCGATTTATAATCCGCAAGGCCTTTTTCTGAACCAAAAATAACGAATCAATTTTAGTCTTTGAGCAATTCCCCCAGGCTAATATTCCGTAATTCAAGTAAGGTAATAATAAAGTTGTATAAAGAGAATGCAATATTGGCTTTGGGAAGAGATATTTCAGTTTGTGAATAATTCCAACATTCTTGCACAACAATTTACATAAATAATCAACATGTACCTTCCATGAAAGGTTACTGTCAATATAAATGCCTAAAAATTTTGTTGAATCTATTTGATTTAATTGTAAACCGTTCATTAAAACTAAACCTGGAAGAGATTTTATTGTGTTACTGAAAACCATATAATTGGTCTTATTTATGTTAAGCGACAATTTATTTGCCTGAATCCACTCAAACACCAACTTAAGTTCATTATTCAGAGAATCGAGCAAAACATAAGGATCTGAGTGAGAATAAAAGAGACTTGTATCATCTGCGAACAGAAGAAAAGACAGCAGAGAGGATGAGTTACGGAAGTCATTGATGTATAAAATGAATAAAAGAGGACCTAAGAGGGAGCCCTGTGGAACACCACAACAAATCGAGTTTGTATCAGATTCATGATTATTTACGGAAACAAATTGAGATCGACCGGTAAGATAACTTCTGAACCACTCCAAGGCCTTTCCACGAATACCGTAATGATTTAGTTTATACAAAAGAATTTCGTGATCTATTGTGTCAAAGGCCTTGGAGTAGTCCAGAAACAGACCGACTGTATGCGACTTTGTGTCTATAGCTCTTACAACTTTCTCAACCAGAAGTAATATAGCATGGGTGGTTGCATGTTTTTTCCGGAATCCGAATTGATTATCAGCTAAAATATCACAATAGTTTACAAATTTGATTAAACGATTATAAATCACCTTCTCAAGTAATTTAGAAAAGGATGACAGAAGCGATATTGGTCGATAATTTCCCAACTCATCCTCTCTGCCTTTCTTATAAATTGAGATAACTTTAGCAATTTTCATTTTAATGGGCACAATACCAGTCAATAAAGATAAATTCAAAATATGAACTAAGGGTGATAGTATTTCGTTTACAATACTTTTCATGAGGTGATTAGAAATCCCATCATGACCTGTACTCTTCTTGGGGCTAAAAGAATTGACAATATCTACGACCTCTGTTTCAAGTACTGGGAGAAAAAATAAGGACTGTGGATTGGAATTTAAAAGGTAAGAATGAAAGGGTCTGTGTACAGATGAAATATTGCGGGCCAGATTCGGACCAATATTAACAAAAAAAAAGAGTTGAATGCTTCCGCAATTTCCACATCATCTGTTAAATTCTTCCCTTCACAAAGGATATTATCAATACTACCCTTATTTACACGTTTATGAATAACACTATTTATTACATGCCAGGTAGATTTTGCATCTGACTTGTGCTGTTCAAACAGAGAACAAAAATAATCTTTCTTTGCTTGACGTAACAGGGACGTGAGAGCATTCCGATATTTAATGTACTTTGATTTATTTAAAACTGTATTACATGATTTATATCTGTAAAATAAAGTATTTTTTCTGTTTATGGATCTAAGTAAAGCTTTTGTTATCCAGGGTGAGCGCGGAACTGTTTTGTAGTTTCCTCTTTGATTTCTCAAAGGGATATGCAAGTGATATAAAGGTACCAAAATATTCATAAATCTGTCGTACGCATCATTCGGATCAGTGGAGTTTAAAACCTCATTCCAATCAATTTCGGATAAACTTTGTTTGAACAGCTGGATATTATGATCGGAGAACACTCGTGATTGCGATAAATCTTTACACACCTTTTGTTTATGCAATTCAGGTATAGTAGATATGGAAGAAACTATAACGGGAAAATGATCTGATATGTCCGTAACAGCGATACATTGATCATCATAATCATAGCTGTTTAAAAATATGTTATCAATCAGTGTTGCGGAGGCTCCAAATAATCTTGTAGGCTTAGTGATACAAGGAGTGAAAGAGGATGATACCATAGTATCAAGAAAATCACGTGTTTGTGGCTTACCATAATCAAGTAAGTCTAAATTAAAATCTCCCATTATGTACACTTGTTTGTTGCGGAGATAGGGCGAATCTAAAATAATTTCTAAGGTTGAGATGAAGTCAGAATAATTACAATTTGGGGGCTTGTAAATTTCTCCTATCAATACTTTTTTACCACCTGGCATACTTATGTCAATGAAAATACTTTCAATTGAATCAGACATATAATTTAACTGGGTTATCATTTCAAATTTCAAATTATTCTTCACATAAAATGCCACGCCTCCACCTCGTTTACAAAGTCTGTTCTTTGTTACCAGTGTGTAACCATCTAATTGTACAAGGGAAGTGAAATTTTCAGTCAGCCAAGTTTCACATAATCCCAAAACTGACAGTTTTACATTCAAAGTGTCAAGAAATAATTGTAACTGGTCAAAATTTTTAATCAAACTCCTTATATTATAATGCAAAACTGAGAAAGTATACTCCGCTCTGAAAGACTTAAGCTGTGCTACGTGTTGCGGTAGAATATAACAAGATGTTGTTAGTTTCGGATGGAATGAAGCGTCATGGTCATCATGAATGAGGTCAAGATTAGGCATATCATCATTAAGAGTATTGATATCATCAATATCGTTGGATACACTACCTAACATTTTTAACAGACATACATGGGTAAGGTAATAAGGTGGTGTAACATTGCTTGGGATCATCCTCAGAAGAGAATACAATAACATCAGATATCTCAGTTTGCTCAACCAATTTGTTACAATCTGAAATGCATATGAAGACGCACTTAGTACGAGTATCGCAAGGGTGACTTGGCACCATCAGAGCCGTAGGGCAATGCACACGACAGTATGCACATGTTCCAAAAGAGAAAGCATGAGAAAAATGCAACTTTGAACTATCACTGAACTCACGACTCGATTTCCACAAACATAAACTCAGTTTTAAGAATACAGTAGCTGTGAATACATAGGACTTTTTAAAGAAGCCGAAGGCGACAAGATTAAGGAATAGTAACCATTTGTTTGGTGTGACCGATGAAAAGCTACAACATTGGATTTGGGGGGAAAAGGAACAGAACTCCACCACCATCCATTTCATTAACAAGACAACAATCACTATGTAAGGGGAAAATACTGGATATGGTTTGTGCTGAGGAGACATGGCATACAATTGAATACTTAGTACATGATAGGTCGCATGATGCGTCGCACGGGTGACTTGGGAATACCAAAGCTCAAGAACAATGATCTCGACAAGACGAGATACAAAAAGGGAGGCATGAGAAAAATGTGGCGTACAACTTTCATGAATTCTCGGTTTACAGAGAAACAGACTCGGTGTTGTGTATACACTGACTAACGCTTCGAATAAATGGAACAATATGATGAAAGCAAGAGCTACGGAATAATGGAACTGTGAACGCACATCTGGTGTGACTGATATAATAACGTAAACAGAACTACAGGACCTGAGTTGGGCTGGAATGAAATTCCACCACCACCACGTTCACTGACATGGGACCAAACCACATACCAGGGAAATGCATTGATTTACATTGATTTACATTCTCTGTCCGCTTGTTCTATAAAACATGTACGTATGAAACATGTTCTGACATTGAGAAAAGAGAAAAGTCGGCAATGATATTCAGACGACAAATTCGGAGCAGGATTTTAACCGAATATACAAACGCATGGTTTACTCACAAAATTTCTCTCGTAAAGGAGGTTATCAATGCCAACAAGCAAAAAATAATAATAAAAAGGATAATACTGAACCTGAATTCAGATTATCAAATGAATTTATACCAGATGAAAAAACAGATTTGTATTATTCACTACCATACACATTAGACAAGTTTAAGAGAACTAATCTCTGTATGGTTCCCATTTCCTCGTACCTTTTTCCTTGCAAAACAAGACCACGTTGGTGCCGACGACTGCTATCTTCGTTGACAGGTTTTTTTCCCTGCGAAGTGTGAACGCAGTGTTGGCGAGCTTGCTCCGTTTGGCTTTTAGGGCTGGGGGGAGGTCAGTTCGGACGGTGATCCTTTTTCCGGTGGTAGGCGCGTTTCAACCCGTCTTGCTAGCAGATTCGAATGCCGTGAGGACGCGGTTACGCTGAGACATGTAAACAAATTTGGCGATGATCGGTGGGGGTCTGTCGTCTCCCTCGCGCTGCGGAAGTCGATGGACGTTCACAAGGCTGATGGTATCGGCGTCATCCTTGGGAATGCCGAGGTGAGTGAACGTGTGTCGAATAACGATGTCGACATCCTCGTTGGCCGTGGTCTGCACACCATAGAAGAGGAGATTGGCCTTCCGCTGGTAAATCTCGGCAGCCATGATCTTCTTTTCCAGGTCAGCAATTCTGGCTTGAAGCTTAGCTTCTACCTCTGGTATCTTGCCGTTTTCAATCTCTAGGACTCTTGCCGAGTTGTCTTGCACAGCCACTTGTAGATCGTTTACCTTCTGGTTGACCGCAGTTATGTCCGCATGCATTTGCTCGAGTTTGGCACACACTCTGGTTTCCGAATCCTTGAGTGAGCTCATGACATCAGCGAGTGTGAACGTGCCTTTGTCACCGGCTGCTGCAGTGGTAGCTGCGCGTTGCTGTGCAGGGCGTTGGTTATCGTTCGGCATAGCTGTTTGGTGAGATTTACTTCTCAAGTTGTAGGAGTTTTCCATCAGAAGCGAGCAAAAATTTGGTTTCAAATGTTCTTACGCCTGAAGTTGAAGTAAAGACAGTTCAGTATATCCGTTCAGTACATACGTTTGTTGTTGCTGGCTTCTTAAAGTTGGCGAAGAACCAGTGGTGGTGGGAGAGCTCAAGACTCATGCGTCCTCCATGTTCGCGGTCGTTACGTCATCCATCCACCATATTGAGATCACAAATGACAATCATTCTGCCAAAATGTTAGCTTTCTTTTAAAAACTACCTGCTTCTCCCAAGCGAAATTGTTTGAAGTATGATTTCCTAATATACACCACAACTGCACATTCACTTTACTTGATTTTTGTGAGTTATTTTCCTTCTGCGCATATAGTTTTAGATTTCTCGAATCTCCGTCTTGTTCTTCTCCCGGCTTGTTGGCGGTGACGATCATGGGATCAAAGCAGTGAAGCATGCTAAAAATGTCCTTGTGGCGCTTTTGAGATGTACGGGTGCATGAATCAATTAACGATACGATGAATGTCCATGTGTATTAGGTCCATGGTGAAAGCAACATGCATGCGCGTGTACGTGAAAGCAGGGAGGTTTAAAATGATTAAGTCAGGAGACTTTAATGCTGCATATCAAAACAAATGATTATTAGATTTGTTTCACTCAAAATCACTCAAAATGTTGTTCTTATGTCAAAATCAAGAGCAACAAAATCAACAGTATGAGATTAATTCTTTAACAAAATTATTAGCGGGGAAGTGATATAATATTGTAATAGAACAAGGCACGGTTCCTTTTGGCGCACGATAGCAAAATACCTGGCCCGTTGTCCGTACCGTGCTGGGTGTAAACAGGCCTTTATAGGTACGTGTACTAATAACTATCGAGCAGATTAAAAAGAGACCAGTGACTCAGCGGTAGACTTTCTCTTGTGCGTCGAATGGTGGCGCCATGGTCATCGTTGAAACCATAATACAACAACAAAACGAAAGTAAAGATTAAGGGGAGGGGGCGTGGACCGGGTATTCGAAAAGTCAGGACTTACTGTCAGAGTCTGATGTCGTGTCAGGAGTCGTCACGTGATACTGAGGAGACGAGGTTGACTGCTTATCATTTACTTCGTCCTCCTCTGTGTATTAAACATGGAAGAGTGATATCTTATCTATTCCATCTTATCAAAGTATTTGGCAATAACTTGATAATATTATTTGTCACCCAATATCATAATGATGATAATACGTACTAAGCGACTAAATACAAAAATAAAAACCGTAAAATGTATCGACAAAAAAAAAATATGTGGATGATAGCGGTGGAGAAGTGTTAAATGGTTGATGTTCGTTATTCAGAGGGTTCATTAACATGATTAATACGAAATGAAATAAGGTTCAGTTTTCCGAAGGATCGGTATTCCGAAACACACAAGTTCCCTATACCCAGACGTTCGTTCATCAGAAATTAAATAGCTTTCGTAAATCTGAAGATTTGTGGCATTATTGGTATTCCGAAGCTTCGTTATTCCGAAAATAGCATACGGTTCGATATTCGGAAGCTTCGTTTATCCGAAAACGAAATTCGGTTTGTTAATCCGAAATGAAATAAGCTTTGCTAATCCGAAAACGAACAGAAGGTGCGTACAAACGGACATTCAAAATTCCGAACCTTTTTTTTTTTTTTTTCATTTTCGAATTAACGAATCGTCAGAATGACGAACCTTATTAATTCATTTTCGGATTAAAGAACCTTCAGAATAACGAACCTTCGGAATAACGAACGGTACGAAAATTCTGCTTTAATCTATCATCATTACCACAGCTAATGTTCATTTATAAAGTGACTGCTATCAATATCTTTAATGATTGCAAACATGTTAACTTTGTAATTCTATCACTTTTAAATGCATTTAAATTCAATTTTGATGAAACTCTACTATTGTTTGCATTGTTTTGCTGATGTTGTTGTTTTGTTTTGTTTTTTTAGCTTGTTGAAATCATGTCATCATGACTATAAACTAACAATGAATAAACATAAGCTCAATACGACATCAACTTCTTGGTAATTCTGGGTAATAAGAATGCGTTCGGATAAAGTCATATTACTAACCTGTCAGGTCAACCCGGATGACGAAACTATCCCGAAAGTTATAACTGTTCGCTTCAAAACTGATCACAATTCTGTCGCCGGAAGTCGGTTGGAATTCGACGGTGCCCAACGTCCTCGAGCCGGACGAATCCACGCTCTGACTGCTCGTTCGGGTGTCGGTAGCGATTTGGACATTGACGCGAACATCGCTCGAAGGATGGAAGTTGTACGTACCGATGGTTCTTGCTCGGAGGGTGGTGACGCCGTCGGGAATGTCGAAATTGAAAACCCAGTCGCAGGAGAGCGGCGCCTGATACTCCAGCGGGAAATTCTTCAGAAGGGAAAGACAAAAATGAGGAGAAATTGAACTTCTTCGCTCATAAATGTATACGGAGGGGGAATATCATGACAAACGGATAATCAATAGACTAGTTTGTTAATGCTGTTGAACATACCAGGGGGTTGTTTCACTAGGGGCTAAAATCAATCCTCAGTTTAATTCAATTGGTTTTTAGGACAGTTTTTACATCAATTAGTGCTCAGAAGAAAGAACTGTTTCACCAAGCCATCAGGAACAATTCGGGGTATATTTTGTTGCATAGTTTATAATCGAAATATTATATATATATATATATATATATATATATATATATATACATATATATATATATATTTGAATACATCTCGGATATTTCCAACTAAGTTTCGATCAGATCTGAATCTGCCCCAACTTTGGGTTTATTACTTGGCTCGCATAGTTCCCATGTTGGTGAAACAGGGCCCTGCAGGTTTCATATTCGAGCTTACAAGGACAACCACTTAAGCAAAGCATTATGAATGTAATGGAAAATAATTATAATGTCTATCAGTAGCTGTATTTTCCAATAGTTCTAATCGTGACTTTGAAAAGTTAGTTGGCCCTTCTCACCTGAGAGGTAACGAAGAAATGTTCGTTCAGTCTCATCGTCCTTTCAAAGCCGCATTTTTCACGAATGGATTCTGGAAGTTAGAAGGCACACAGTGCAACAGTGAATATTATTCTAAAATGAGCTTTAGAATCTCTGCAATCTGATTGGTGAATTATCATGCATTGATTTTTTTTTTTTTTGGATCCACACTGAGCCATGCATGCTTCCGGTAAAATCCGAAGACATGGCTCAAGCCTTGTATAGTATTGTAGGTGTACCGGACACATGGTGGAGAAAAAGACTGAGTTTCATGAATTTACGGGTCCATTTTATGAAACGAATGATGCACAGGCCTATTTCGTGGACCAATGAGAATCATTGGATGCTCTCGTTTAACTTTGAAAACAGTTCCAAAGCTAAACTCGCACGTCCAATTCTCACCGATCCACTCTGCCCTCATCATTTGTATAATTAATATATGTATGTATATATATATATATATATATATATATATATATATATATATCCGTTTGGTATATATCCGTCGGGAATATGTAGTTTGGTGAGGATTGAAAAGTGCTCAATGCTGTAAAGCAGAGCAGAGCATAACCGCCGGTAGCAGACAAGGCTCCAAAACACAGGTACGCCTATATATATATATATATATATATATATATATATATATATGTATATATATATATATATATATAATTATACAAAATAAGCCGACAGGTCCAGTCCAAAAATACGGTGTATACACGTATATCACTCTCCATATTTCTCATGTCAGTCTCTGTCTCTCTCTGTCTCTCTCTCTCTCTCCAAATCTTTATTGGGTTTTTATCTGTCTTTCTTGGTATATTTGCTTGGTCGTTTTCATTTGAAATTAAAGAAATTATCATCATAATTTCACATATGTAAGAGAAAAGTTGTATAGTTTCGACCTTTTTTGTCATATACTCATAGAAAGAAATTGCTACAGAACATATTATAACCATAAATTAAATTATGTACTTTCTTAGTTGTTTCCTCCCTAATTATCTGTTGTTGTTGTTTGTTGTTGTTGTTGTTGTTGTTGTTTGTGTGTCATCGTTTAAGTCTTGTATATTTCTTGTTCATTACTTGCCAAACTCTGCACTTACGGTCATAAACCGAGGAGGAATCGGCACCGCCGCACGACTGAAGCTCGTCGCCAGCGCAGGTGGCGTCGCACACTCCATTCGCACTCGCGTTGGCGGCCAGCGACTGTCCACATACGCAGCCGCTGCTCCCGGCCTGCTGCTGCAGGGCGAAGAAGGGGTACGATTCGCAAGCGTCGGCACAAGAGACGATGGTCTGGCCAGCGTCCGTCGGAAAACTCTGGACGGGGCCTTGGAATATGGCCGTCCCCGTGGCCGAGAAACATCCACGGTAGCCTGGGTCTACCACAGACAAGAACAAAATACACAGAAAGAAAGAACTGGTGAGATACAAAGATGTCTGATCATATTTATGGTTTGGGTAGACCCTACCCCATTTTGTCTTTTCATTATCTCATTCCCTTTCGCTCTCTACTCTCTCACTAACATAATTTTTCTTCAATTTTTTTTTCACTTTTTCCCTTCACACTCTACCCCTTTTCTCTCGCTCTTTCCCTTTCTGATTTACTATAAATTATTTTCTCATCTTTTAATACTCTGCTTATTACGGATACACTCTCACTCATGAAAGCATTGCAAAAATCTGACATTTTACCACGTTTAACGTGCTTTTTAAGTCAAGTTGATAATTCCATTATTATGCACAAAGAAACATTAATTCCTTACACACATTTTTATCCAACCACATAAAAAAAAAGATCATCAAATAAAATAGACAGGATATCTCTTATAGGCAGTCAATAATGTGATGTCGAGAATTAATGAGTGTGCTCTTGTGTACATACTTTCCGTGTGTATGTAGTAAACAAGCATGTATCAATATACTAATTATGTTTGGCACAATAAAATGTAGGACTTTCCTGCTACTGTAGTACATAAAACAAAAATTGTAATATATTATAATGTTAACTTAAAGCTTCTGCCCCTCAGCTCTCTGGTAAGGAAGTGGTGTGTAAATGCAGTTACAATTTATGATAACAAACGACTGCAGTAAATAGGTTGAGTCAGTGATTATATACAGTATGGATAAGGTTGATGGGGACCATCTTGCGAATACTTACACAGACACGATATCCTCACGCCAGTGGAACACGGATCGATCGGCTCACAGAGCAGGGGCGGGTCCTGGCTGTTGTCAATCGTACACCGAACGTAGAGGGCGTTGTTCACGAGGTGTGTTGAACCCCGCTGGACTACCATGGCACCATCGGAGCCTGGAGTTTGTAATATAATAATATTATAGAGGGAGAGAGAGAGAGGGGGGGGGGGGCATATCTTTGACGAAACCATCTTCAGAGTGTCAATTATTAATACAACTTTTATGAGATCATAACTAACTCCTGCTGACATTATTTTATTATTATTATTATTATTGTTATTATTATAAGTAGTAGTAGTTAGTAGTAGTAGTATTGTTATTATAATTAATATTGTTATTATTATCATTGCTATTATTATTATTATTATCACTATCATCACCATCATTATCATTATCATCGTTATTATCATTCCTGTTTGTCTGTTGCCATGTGTACTTTAATTCTGCGGTTTCTGTCAAGACTGTATCACTCTTAAATGAAATGATAAGGCTTATGAATATTATATCAACCTTGAATGTATCAACTTATAAGCCTAAATGCAATGTGAACCTTAAATATAAAACTTTTATCCCTGCATGTTATTTTGCCCGTAAATGTAACTTATATTCTGAAATGTTACAAACGAGTCAACCCTGAATATTGTAATAACTTAACCGTAAATGAAATAACTGTGGGCAAACCTAAAACTAGCAACTTATAAACTCACTGCAAAATAAACAATAAGTGCAATAACTTTTCACCCAAAATGCAATATCGACCCTGAAATGTAACACCGTGAACCCTGACTGTATAAACATATCTAGATAGAGCATGACTCTAAATGAAATAGCGCCCCTATCAGTTTTAGCTTGCAACCCTAAATTTAACATCGCCTCCTTACAGAGGAAAACTATTTATTCTTAGACTGAACTTGGATGATAGCGCTTGTCTCCAGCAAATAATAAGGAAAAACAAATAACAGCAGACAGAAAAGTAGATTCTATAAATGAAGTATATAAACATGGTACGATTTAAGCGTATACAATACAACCGCCAAGATAAATACGCATAGACCGTATGACTCTATCGGTTAGTTCACATGAAAGACGTTTGTGAGAGGCCAAAGCTAAGGTTGATTTTTTTGAATTAATTCATTTTTCTTTTCTCCTTGTTGTTGTACAACTAGCTTTTTTCCCCAAAAATACGTGTGAGTGGAAGAGGGCTCAAAGTGCATGGGACGCTCCTCCTTCCTTTCAATTAACTCAGATATTAGGCAGACGGATTGACGCGTAAGAAATAAAGGCATAATATCTCTGGTATGATTGATACGTGATAAATAGGGTAATTATCATGACCAGCATTAAAAAAAAATGGTGTACTATAAGAAGAAGTCTCTATAATTTTGCTACGGGATATGCTCAAATATACGGATAACGCTGTGCGTTCTTCAAATTTCAATTTATTCTATTTTCCACATTTCTCGCGAAAATAGCACAGAAAAAACAGATTATCATACAATAATAAAATTATACAAACCATAAATTGGCTGACACTTCAGAGGAATGTACAACAGTCTGTCCCAGTATAACACAAAGGTCTGTTTAGAGTTGGGCTATAGTCATAATACAAGTTAATGATGGGTCCTTTACGTAAACGCAATCTTGTTCAGCCGCAGGTCCCGTTATAAATCAGTTAGGGGGAATTATGAAGTAATATACAGATATCTATTTAGAACATACCATGATTGGAGGAACTTATCTAAACTTTTATAACATTTTTTTTTTTTTGGGGGGGGGGAGGGACATAGTAAAATGTTCGTTACCGTGGTAACTGCAGATAGCGTCGGCGAGCTCATCAGACCAATTCGAGGCTTCGTCGGCACAGATATATTCCTCATCGAAGATTGGACCTTGGGGCCGGAACGAGACTCGAGGAACCCCGCTCCAGATGTTGGATCCCGACAGAGACAGAACCCCTAACAGAATGGAGTGGGGCAAGATTCTTAATCATAATATTATGTCTGATGGGAGGGAACAATAGTCATGATCGGTAGTCTATTCTTGTTAAGGTCTTGTTAGTTTAGTATTCAAAGACAATGTTTATACTGTCTGCCCTTGCTATTGCATTAACACGAAATGCTTGTCACATGACAGAACACACAAAATTTTCTAAACCATGGACAAATAACGAATGTCCCAGTACCAGGCGCTCACGATTTTCCTATCACTGACTATAGTACTGGAGTAGGCCTTATTATCATGATATAAAACTTTAAATTGAAACATATTTATAGTCGTGATGCAACACTCACCGGGATGGGTATACTCAGCTGTCGATATATTCACCGACACGAGCACCAGCAGGTATGGCAGGAGAAGGGTGCTGATGGGCCACGCCCCTCTGCTCCCCATCGGGAATAGCGCCATGTCAATCTGTATAATATTATAATTCGGTTGCTTAAACTGTGTGTGTGTGTGTGTGTGTGTGTGTGTGTGTGTGTGTGTGTGTGTGTGGAGCGGGGGGTAAAAAAGTGACATGATTTAGTATGAAGTAGAGGTGAACAAAGAGGGCGCATCCCCTCCCAACTCAGGCGGTCAACCACACAGTCTGTTCAATTCTTTTTTTCAGTGCCGCCATCGCAGGAGACTACTAAAGTTTGTGATGTCACATGCATGCGTAGACAATAACAGTGTAAAGAAAATTCAGCATATTTTCAGTTTTCTCGCATAACAAAAGAGCACTTGACTTTCCTCTTTCAGAAAGCAGGGAAAACAATATTATTCAGTACATACGTCAGTAACAAGTTGAGAGAATATGTACTAAAAATAAAAGAACAAACAAATAAACACCTAGACATTTGGTGAAATTCTCTTCATATTTTCTTTTTATGATATGATAGGGTTAGCCATTCTATTATCCGCAGTTTATGTTCCAACGATCAAACGGCCTGTTCAGTAGTCGAGTTTTGGACTCTGTTTTTGTTTTTTTGTTGTTTTTTTTCTCGATTCTTTTTTGCCGACGATACGTGTTAAGCCGAGTGATGGCGCGATCCCAAGAGCTTCTGGTAACTTGATGCCCCGTGATACCATTCTCGGGGCGAGCTGTTCTCATGATCGCGCCACCACTCGCGTATGGTCGGCAAAAAAAAAAAAAAAAAAAAAAAGGAATCGATAAAAAGAATCCAGAACTAGACTACTTGTCCAGCAGCATCACAGCATTTCCTCTCTCACTTCTTCAGAGATATCACGAGCATTTTGACCAGGCCTCGTGACTGAGGTCTCTAAAAGAGACTATAACTGTAAGCGTGAGTTCCGTTAACCCATTTCTCGCTGTGGCGAGTTACACTAGCCACACAAGGCCAGACGCACGGAAATTTGCGACCTGGTACGTCCTTTCGGTCCATCATCATTATTCTCCACGCAAGAGCTCGTAATCGCGCTCGTAACCATGCCTTCGACAAAAACGTAATGCGTCGTTACAACTGACTGACCAAGAATGTTTTCTCCTTTCTCCCCCCCCCCCCCCCCAAGGTTATCATTCACATTATCCGCCCTCATTGTATCATGAGGCGTTTTCACATCAGCCCGATAAATATCCAAGCTCGAGATATTTTTCGCGATCGCAAATTACGCGCTATATCATTTCCTATTCACATCAGCCCGAAGATTATCAAATAGCGCGATAGTTCGCATTGATTGTCCTGCTATTTCGGAAATTTCCCGAGTTAGACTCGAGAAATTTTCTCGATCAGTTAGCGCGCGAATTTGTATTCACATTATCAAATAGCGCGCTATTTCGTGATCGGATTAATTTTCCAAGTCAGAAAATAGCGCGCTATTTCGAAACATCGGGCTGGTGTGAAAACGCCTAATATGTCATTTTCTTGGAAGGGTCGCACATTCATCGTGTGCCGTTACGTCATCACATGAATGTTTGTATACAGGTACGAATGTCTTGTCAATGTAGAACATAACAGGAACGGGGGGGGGGGGGGGGTGGCAGGGAGAGCCATATGGTCACTGTGGAGTTACAACTCATACGACAATTAAAGGGAAGATAAACCCCAAGAACAATGTGGATTGAGTGAAAGCAGCAACATTAGTGGAACACATCAGTGAAAGTTTGAAGAAAATCGGACAATCGATGCAAAAGTTATGAATTTTTAAAGTTTTGGTGTTGGAACCGCTGGATGAGGAGACTACTAGAGGTTATGACGTATGAGTGGACTACAATATCAAGAAAATATAAAGAAAATACTACAAAAATCCATTTTTCATGAAAATTACAAATTCCATCAACTTGATATTGACATAAGTTAAGGGTAGCAATTATTCCCCCTGCTTTCTGAAAGCGGTTGGTCCACTGCTCTTTCATAATTCTAGAAAAGTGAATTTTTGTTGAATATCCTTTATATTTTCTTTGTATTGTTGTCCACTCATACGTCATATCCTCTAGTAGTCTCCTCATCCAGCGGTTCCAACACCAAAACTTTAAAAATTCATAACTTATGCATCGACTGTCCGATTTTTCTCAAACTTTCACTGATGTGTTCTACTAATGTTGCTGCTTTCACTCAATCCACATTGCTCTTTGGGTTTATCTTCCCTTTAACTGTCTACAAATGAATTACATAAATTTGATTCTTTTGTATACCGCTGTTCCATGACTACGTCGCGTCGCTTGTCATATATCAAGCATGAACGGATGTTACGAGCACGCAATCACAGCATTAACTATATACACTTTTCGTCGAAGACCAATTTAAATACCGAATATTCAACATCAAAAAGAGTGTATGATTCACATGCAAACAGTCCATTTACATAAAGTCACTCGCACAATGAGCTGTTTGCCTTCACGGCGGAGGTCAGATATTAATCGGGTCACCAGAAGACCCTCCACAAGCCGTTGTCGTTTTTATTCATACACATGACGCTAAAATCCATCGTGTATGTAAGAACAGAGCTGATTCTCAATGAAATGCTAGCCCCCAAATTAGACAGGATCAACTATACCTAGCCCTTTGTTTAAAAGACGCAGAATTGATGGGTTATATTCACTTCTTTTGTTTTGTCGAAAATCCGCTGGGTCAGGTTTACGCAAATTAGAGCAACACTCGATGTCATAAACGCATGGATTGTACCTTATAAGAAGTCCTGTGTAAGATTCGTTTTTCCTTGATTTTAGTGCGGCTCAAATCATGTATCAGTGATACGTATTCAATATTTGTGTACTGGTATATGTAGGCCTAAAATTCGTATAATTGAATGAATCAAATGAATTAAATCAAAGTTAACGAGGTCTCATCAAAATCGAACGAAATGGACAGTTTGGGGGGATTACAATGTTTCTCTTGCTTTCAAGACGCATATTAGGAGGAGCCACAAACTGCAGTCGGATGAATTTGTCATCCCCTTACTAATCTCCCACTGAACGGCCTAATATATACACAAATCTTCGCTAAATTTCATTTTCCTTTTACTCGCTTCCAAAGTGTGTTGTATTGCAATAATGCAATACCTGCAGAATCATAAGTGACTTTCAGGATTGAAAGCTCCTTCTAGATAAATGATCAAAATCTTGTTTTGTTTTGTTTTGTTTTGTTTTGTTTTGTTTTGTTTTGTTTTGTTTTGTTTTGCTTTGCTTTGGCTTTTTTTTTTTGTTCTGATTTGTTTTGGTTTTTTTTTTTTTGTTTCGGGGTTTTTCTTCACAGAACCAGTGATCCACGGACATTGTCTCCGATTCTCTGGTTTAGGCAAATTACTAATAAAGCATGCACCTTTCGGTGCGTCCTTGATACTACTTTCAAATCAACCCAGCAACAACAACAACAGCAAAAACATCAAAACCATTTTGTTTTTCTGAATTAAACTCACTCCGGTTTTTAAAAAAGACAACATAAAGGGCCTATATAGACCTTAGTCACGCAGTATCCCAAATCATCCCAAATCATCCCAAATCACCCCAAATCATCCCAAATCATCATCCCCTTTGTCACAAATGTACACACTAGTAGTTATGTACATGTATGATGTACTGTATGCATGATTGTTATAATGTGTTTGCATACAGGTTGACCAGATTAATGGAGAAAATTCTATATGATATAGATATAGTACACACAGATTGACCAGATCAGTGGAGAATTTTCTAGGTGGTGTACAGTGTAACTATACAGTACATGCATGTGACAGGAAATACATTATAGCTCACTCAAACCAGAATGATTTCTCACCCAGTCTAGAATGTTCTAGGAAGTGCTAACATATTTGGCTGAGTGAGGCACTGTCCCTGTATCCCAATGTGATTGGTAGTTACTTTTGGCAGGATGTTATGCACATATAGTTAGGCAGTGCGTCATCCAGGATTCCTGGAACAGTTTTGGACTTGCTAGAATATTCAAGTGTGTAGCCCCAGGTTGGAAAAAATTACAGAATGTACTAGAAAGGGGTGAATGGATATAAAAGCAGGAGAAATTCTGCAGTAGGCAGAGTACCCAACACCTCTGCTCTGAGAGTTACGTCACTTCTGGCTCTGAAGCGACTTGTAATAGTCAGTCCTGTGTTACCTGCTGACCTGTTACCACCTTGTGCAGATAAGGCCTGGGAGACATTTTGCCTGCAGAGAATTGATTTGCCTTCATTGGAGATAGACGCCATATTTTAATGTCAACGGATATTGCTACGGCAAAGCAGTGACGGGCTGGATTCCTAGCTAGATATTATTGGCTGAATCATCATTCGACGCATCAACTGGACGTGGTCGCCACTGAACGTTGGATTCTGCACATTTCGCTGTGAACATTACACCGTGGATCTATAACGTGGATGTATACCCTGGATCTATGTACCGTGGTGTATTGTAACCTGCGCCTCTGGATTTACGTCGAAGGTATCATTCATCGGTGCATCGCGGATCATTCATTAAATTGTGCATCGAGCATCATATTTGGACATTTCCAGAGATATTGCATGTAATGCGTGTAAGTGATTCTATTACTGATTTATAATTTTTTTATTGATCATTATTGTACTGATCTAAAAACCAATTACGAGTCTGTACCCACAATATCACTGTTAATAAACCGCCTGAACATTAGTTGATTATTTCTTTTGTGCGATCATTCTCAGAGTGATTTTGGTCGTAACACCTTCTTAAATGAAAGCATCCCCTTCTCATTCGTAGATAGGAGGTACGTGGGCTAAAAGTACTTACATATCCGATAATAATTATCTGACGAGGATCCTTGAAATCTTGTTAACAGGAGTAGAGTATTTTGAAGTTCATACGGTCCTTGGCTCGATTCTGACTGTATAGCTCGATTTTACAGTGAGAAATGCACGTAAAAGAGTGATGTCCAAACAGAGCTAGAGTTCCCAAATCAACGCCACCAAGTTTGTTCAGATAAATCGGCACTAATGCGATGATTACGACGCCCACAGAGTTATTCGATGTTCAGTCATCGGCATCAGCTACGAATCCCTCTTAGTGTCACGTGATCACGAAAGTAACAATACAATATGGAAGTGAAAGACGATGCCGGATGGCGTGGATAATACAGCGCGATAAAATCCGTATCTATATATATACCCATTTCTATGAATGCGCGCCGCGGATTCAGTTATAGTCGATAGTCTGCGCGGTGTTCTTTGTTTACCTCAACACTTCGGGATACGAGGTGACCCCGCGAGCTCGTCGAGTACGCACTTGGGTGGACGGACAAAACTGCCCACGCCGTTGGACTCCGATGCATGTTTTCCATGTTTAACCACAGGTTTTCACGTTACATTTTGTTACGACCAAAATCACTCTGAGAATGATCGCACAAAAGAAACAATCAACTAATGTTCAGGCGGTTTACTAACAGTGATATTGTGGGTACAGACTCGTAATCGGTTTTCACATCAGTACAATAATGATCAATAGAAACTGTATATCGGTAGTGGAATCACTTACACGTATTAAGTAATCCTTTGAAAATGTCCAGATAATATGATGTTCGATGCACAGATGAATGATTCTTGACGCACCAATGAATGATTCCTCCGACGTAATTCCAGAGGCACAGGTTGCATTAATCCACAGTATAAATCCGGGGTAAAATCCGCGATATATGTCTCCACGGTATAATGTTCACAGCGAAACGTGCAGAATCCAAACGTTATGACGACCACGTCCAGTTGATGCGTTGAATGATGATTCACTTTATGATGTCCAGCAAGGAATCCAGCCCGTCACAGCTTTGCCGTAATAATGTCCGTGGACACTAAAATATGGAGTCTATCTCCAACGTAGGCAAATTAATTCTCTGCAGGCAAAAAGATTATTTAATGTCTCCCAGGCCTTATCTCCACAAAAATAACAGGTCAGCAGGTAACACAGGACTGACTATAACAAGTCGCTTCAGAGCCATGAGTGACGTAACTCTCAGAGCAGTGCTGCCTACCTCAGAATTTCTCCGGCTTATATACTATCCATTCACCCCTTTCTAGTACATTCTGTAATTTTCTCCAACCTGGGGCTACACACTTGAATATTCTAGCAAGTCCAAGTTTCAGGAATCCTGGATGACTCACTGCCTAACTATGTGCATAACATCATTGCCAAAATTAACTACCAATCACATTGGGATACAGGGACAGTGCCTCACTCAGCCAAATATGTAAGCACTTCCTAGAATATTCTGGAATGGGTTAAATCATTCTAGATTGAGTGAGCTATAATGTATTAATTCCTGTCACATGCATGTACTGTAGCTACATTGTATACCACCTAGAAAATTCTCCACTGATCTGGTCAGCCTGTATGTACTATATCTACTAATCATATAGAATGTTCGCCATTAATCTTGTCACCCTGAGTACATACAATGTACACGTTAAAACAACCATGCATACAGCCTTGAGACATTAAACATGTACATAACTACTTGTGTACATTTGTGACACTATAAATGACTGACCGAAGATATTACAGAGAGACATGCAAAAATATGCCTTGTCTATAGGGTAAAGTGGATTACAATGTATTAATTTTCTAATCATATCTGTACTTTACCAGTGAACAGATGATATCATGCACTGACGGAATCTTGGTTTAGAAGATTTTTTTTTTTTTTTGTAAGTGTATCCAGGTAATCTGAAGAAAATTAGTAGAAAATTATCATAAAAATATGTCACCTAGGCCAATTTAGAATTCATTTGGCCGTAACATATTAGGATATTACGTATCAATACGGGTCAACATGCATTTCTATAGCATTTTAGTTCCTTAATCTGTTAATAACCAAAGTTCCAGGAACTAAAACGTGGCTCCGAAGGTCGAGTTTTTGGAACAGATCGGCTATCGGCACACACACATCCTGCTGGCAACGGGCAATCCGCACTCTGAAACAGCTGCATAGTTCCTGGAACACACTGGTCAAGCTTGCTCCAACTTTTTGTTAGAGCTCAATCCCCTGCTCAGAAAAATGACACAAACTGTCCTGCCCAGGACTATCACAATGGTGACACCACAAACTCTTTTCACATCATAGATATAGCAGTTGATTTACAGTTCAACCCTGCCGTTACACGAGAGTCATAAGGTCTACAGTCCACTCCCGTTGTAACGAACACGGATATAACGAAAGTGCGGTTACCACAAAGTTAGTAAAAGTTCAGGCCGCAACATTATGTTTTCCACTGTTTGTTTGTTCTGTTATAACGCAATTTCGATATAACGAAAGAAAACTGACGGTCCCGATGACTTCATTATATATAACGGGAGTCCACTGTAAATGACGCGGTGTTCATATGCTGGGTATTGAGCACATGTTGAGTGTAGCAAGATACGACACCGTAAAAGATCATTAATTAGGAAATATGGGGCGTGAACGCAACTGAAAATACCTCTTAATTTTCTCTCAAATCAATTTCTTCTATATAGACAGATGCGCGCTTTGATTTTTAATGTATGCAACTTGGAATGTGGATTTTTCCCGTGTTTGGAGTATCTATGATTCTTATCTAATTTTTAACATGCGTTCCGACATTATTTTCTGAAGGTTTCGTGTACGACGATCTAGCAAGAGACGAGCTGGACTTCGATCTCTTTTGACTCTGCAACAAAAGAAATAACAAAATAGCACTGTGGTATTTGACACTGCTCTGAGCTCTCTTTCCACAAATCATTATTATATTTTGAATCAAGCATGCACCAGCGTGAACATTCTTGGGCAAGGTGTATCAATCGCAATTATGCTTGCTGACCGAACCGTCTGACAAATCTTCAGGGTTAAACATTCAGATATCCCCCTTAAGGGGATGGTATAGTAGTGTTTGAGATGAGGATTGAGCTTTTAACATTTTGCGAGAAACCACGTATGAAATGCTACAGAGCATGCAATTCTAAGAGGAACTCAATGTTTATTTGATGAAAATTGGATTTGAAATGGCTAAGATATCCAAAAGCACTGTAGAACAAAGCCTCTGCGATCCTAATTTAAAGTGGGTCCCACCTTATAATGACTCCTTTGTTTTGGATATTATCTCAGCCATTTAAAAACCAATTTTCATCAAACAAACTTTGAATCCCTCTAAGAACTACATGGTCTTTCATATTTCATGTTTATCATTACCTCACCCCTCCCGGCCCCTCATCAAGAAAAAGTTGGAAACCTGAAGTCCCGTCTCAACCAAAAATATATCATACCTTTAATCAAGAGCGACAATGTGACCATATAGCCCGAATGCCTCTTTCAGCGTGTACTCTATGTTCTAGTTGTTTGATTGAGACGCGTTCAAAATTGTAACAAAGGATACCCGTGGCCCGCATGCAAAATATGTGTTCCTGATGGCAATGCAAGTTAGAAAAATAGTTAGAAAAAAAATTACTGAACAGAGCAAATATTAAAGAAGAGGATACCTTGGGGAAATAATCCATCAAGGAAGATCATGTAAAATTTGACTCTTGAACGATGAAGAGCAATGAGCGGTATATGAAAAATGAAGAGGCTATTCTTGTAAGGAGAATTCTGTTATACCCAAATTACAATGTGGATTGAGTGAATGCAGCAACGTTAGTAGAAATCATGGGCGAAGAGAATACACATAGAATTCAATATTTTTTCATTTTCCCAGCAAAATGAAAACGCGATTGACTCACTTTCAGAAAGCAGAGGGAAATGATTTTGCCCTTAAAAATAAGGTCATTTTTTTCATAGAATATGACACACACCATCATGGTCACACCCCTTTGATTCACATCTGTAAATAAGAGCAGTGTTTGCACGATTAAAGCGATTGTATTTTAAATAGGACTATAATATTTAATGCCATGAGACCACGCCGAAAATCTGCATTCGTATTGTGTCAATATTGGAGAGAATAATCCTGCCACAGAAGACTGTCACTCACAGAGTATAAAAACAAACTTCGTTTAGACTTTGCTCGAGATTTTGCATAGCTTGTGTAAACACTAAACTTTTAGGCATTATTATAGAAGGAGTGCGCATTTTTCTGTCACTACGTGGGTAATTCACCAAGCAGCGGACTGAACAAATACAATTCTCAGCACAAAAGAGTGCATTTTTAAATCATGGCAATATGTATAATGATTATAAGTAAGAATCCACGAGTCCGTAGGGGAGACCTTTTACAGACCTCCCAAAATGCAGCAAAACATTAATATGAACCTCAGGGGAATTGTTTAGGTCACTGCTGAGAAATTTGGAAGTCAACAGTTATCTACAATTTGAATAATGCACAAAACTCAACTACTCAGTAGTTCGGGTGCACGTCACGAGACCGACACCCACGAGTCATACAGCCCACAAGTTATACAGCTCACAAGTCATACAGCCCACGAGTCATACAGCTCACAAGTCATACAGCCCACCAGTTATACAGCCCACGAGTTCGACACTGAGTAAATAAAGCCCACGAGTTCGACATCAAGTAGAATAAGCCCAGGAGTTATACGGCTCACGAGACCGACACTACGCACAAAAGGCTCACGAGACCGACAGTAAGCAAATAAAGCCCACGAGACCGACACTACACTTAAAAGGTCCACGAGACCGACGCTACGCATACAAGGCTCACGAGACCGACATTACGCAAAAGAGGTTCACGAGACCGACACTAAGCAAAGAAGGCCCACGAGACCGACAGGATGAACAGCGCCACATATAGACCAATAAATTGTATAGGGTGCCCTGATAATATATAGCATAGGAAGATGTGAGAGATGGAAGAGAAGAGTTGCCATCTCCGGCAGGGTGTTACCCCATCAGTTGCCCCCCCCCCCCCCCCCCCCCGAAATGATCAGGATCTTTAATTGTGTTTGCATGGGTGTATGTTTGTGAAAAAAAAAATGAACAAAGTACAGTATAAGTGTGTAACAGATCTTTCTACAATAAACCTGCGAGGGTGTTGATTTAGTATCAATTAAAAATAAAAAAATAACGTAATCGTCTATTAAGGTAGCGTTAGGGATTCGGAAAAAAAAACAGATGCATCCATGAAAACAGCTATTGTATTTCACGATGAAATGTACTGTTCGGAATAGAATAACACAAGCCACAAAATTGAGGTGAATCCCTGCGACATAAAACGTTTCAATCAGCAGAATTACATCATAGTTACAGAGAAAATTACAAATAGATCTTACTGCAAAACGTCAAAGCAGGAGGGTAGAATATCTAAAATAGAATAAGTAACTAGTGAATCGGGAAAGAGAAGAGCTAGAATTTATATCTTGTCCATTTTCTAGCTAAAAACTGGGAAAGCTTATTAAAAATAGCACGATGGCATTATCAATGCTCTAAAATTAATTCATACGTCGTTATATATCCTCTGTTAAATTCATGTGTGTTTTTGTCTCTTTTTTGGGGGGATGAAGAATACTAGTTCTTCTATTTTTTTTTTTTTGGGGGGGGGGAGCGGGGGCATGAAGAATACAATTCAATTTTTCTACTTGATAACAATGTCGCTCCCTGACACACTTGCCCCCCCCCCCCAGAAGTATGTAGAAATACATATTTGATGACGTTCATAATTATGTAGATGGTCACCATCTTTCAATTGATAGCGTTACGAAATTACACCCGCCAGTATGTTATTTTTCCGTTCATGGAACGCCCTGTACAGGTGATTGACATGTAGATGGCGCTGTTTATCCTGTCGGTCTCGTGGGCCTTCTTTGCCTACTGTCGGTCTCGTGGGCTTTCTTTGCTTAGTGTCGGTCTCGTGAGCCTTTTTACCTTATTGTCGGTCTCGTGGGCCTTTTTTGCTTACTGTCGGTCTCGTGGGCTTTCTTTGCTTAGTGTCGGTCTAATGAGCCTTTATTGCTTAGTGTCGGTCTCGTGGGCTACGTTTGCTTAGTGTCGGTCTCATGAGCCTTTTGTGCGCAGTGTCGAACTCATGGGCTGTATGACTCCTGAGCCGTATAACTCGTGGGCTGTATGACTCATGGACCTATTATTGATGTCGGTCTCGTGGACCGTATGACTCGTGGGTGTCGGTCTCGTGGGATGCCCCCAGTAGTTCTGTGTGTCAACCACACTTAAGCCTTTTTGTTGCAGTCTTCTGTATTTTTATCTATATAAACTCAAATCTAAACGTATAAGAGCTGATGTAATAACATATAGAGTGTGTGGCAAGAATGTATATGGAAATGTTTGTAAGTTTTGATGAACTTTCTTCACAAAATATACATGATGGACACACATGCAGTGCATGGGTCTGCAAAGGTAGCCTAACTGGAATTTACGGTGAGCCCCCAAAAAAATTCAATTCAAAATCTAACGGTCAATAAAAATGTACTAAATGTTACCTTCCACTTTCAATACTTTATGGGAGTTTCTAAAATGATACTCTCTTCAACATACCACTGTATTTATACAACTCTTCATTTAAGGCATGCAAATGGGATTCCCTACCTTTAAAGGTGTATTATATTAGCGTACCTTGATAATAGGGTGTCCTTTTCCATTTTTTCTTAGATATCATTCTCGGAGATGATTACTTTATGACTGATAACTGCCTCTAAACATTTCAGTAGCCTTGAACTATATCATATTTATTGTGGTAAAGGGTAGGTACAATGGTTTTGACTTACTGACAAATCTATTCATGGTAATCACTCAAATCTATTGGAGCCACTCCTGCGTGTGAACTATCGATGTTCTACTCCTGACAAGAGCTACTTTCTTCTTTCCATTTTTCTTAAGATATCGAGAAGACTCTCTTATTGTTATCTTAATTTTGCTTAGTGAATTTCGTCCGTATTTTCATCTGTTCTTGGGAAGTGACTATCGTACGACCAAGAGCCGTGGGCATATTTTTTTTTTTTTCAAAACGTGCTAACTTTGTATCTACAGTGTTAATGATGATAATGGCCTCTCATTATATAATCTTCCTGGCACTGGTGATGATGTTGCGTTGTTATTGTTACATGTACTGTTGCTGGTTGTTAACTGCATTGCAGCTTTTGTGATCATTGTCATACTCTGTTGTTGTTGCTTCTGGTTCTGCTCTTTTCGACGATGCATGCTGCAACTCTTACCTTTGTTTCTGTTGGGTTATAAATACAGTGTACAGCTATTCCTTTTTATACTGCATACTATTTCAATTGGTGTTGCTGCTCCTGCGTTGTTGTTTTATGTTGTTGCTCTCATAATGACTGCGATTGAAATGGCCATTGCCCGGGAATCTGCTGTTGGCTGGTCGCGATCTTGATGACGATAATGTTGTTTATCTCATGTTGATATGTTCATGTTTTAATTCCCTTGTTGCTCCTATGGATTTTACTTATGTTCGTTATTGTGTCTGTTGTTGTTTTTGACAACATGTACAATATTATTCAAGTACATATAAGATGTAAAATGTGGTGTTGTCGTTGTTGTAACTATTGCAGCGATCTATTGTAGCATATAGAAACACACTCTGTTGATGAAATAAGTCCCCATAACATGATCATAGCCGTGTTGAATTTATGATATTTCTCAAATTAAAACAAAAAATTCGAAAATTTTGGTCCTACAAGCTCGACCCTACACTGTCATGTATAATTGGTGCAGATTTACGATGATAATTATATTTGTTTGTTTGTTTGGATTTTTGGTTGATTGGTTTGGTTTTTTTATCAGCTTGGGGCTCCTGCTTATTATCAAAACGTAGAGAGTGTATGAAGGGTATGATTTTTACTTGCCAGAAATTAAAATGTACAATTTCAAATTTTCTATTTTCTATCTTGCTGTAAAATTTTCTGACAGAAGAAATAGGCTGACACAACAAAAACAACAAAATGAACATAACAATCATCAAACCAAGATGGAGTATACTGATATATTGGTATCAATCCAGTTACAGTGTGCATAAATAGAGTCACGTGGGACACAAAAGTGAACAAAAATAAATCCCCGCCACATAAAATTATTAAATAAGTTTTAAAAAAAAATGAACGCCATTTGCATGTTCGGAATAAAACAGCGACCAAAGTCGGCATCAATACTTCTTTACTGGCATTTATAGATCGAGCACCATTCCATACCTTCAAATCACATATTCAAATTCAAATTCAAATTCAAAAATCTGAATTGAAATTCATATTCTTATGCGATATGTTATACGTTAAACATTTTAAAAGACGGCACAAACGATAAGTACCACAAACAAGGCTCTGAAATACGCAGGATACAAATTAATAATAGGATACAGGGGGTGAAATATAGTTTGGTTGAGCAACCCACAAGTAAGAGCGTTTCCGTTAAAGCTATAATGATAAATTTGCCTCTCTACCTGTGGTTTACATCAGAGTTTAAGAAAGGATTATAAACAATCATGTAGTTCTCGGAAACATTCACTTGTCATCTTCGATCTGAGTTCTTAATCTACCAAAGTTCCTTTGCAAAAACCACACGATCACTTTCCGGCCACAGAGGACGTTCACGAATTTTGCCCAATTTGTGGTGATGTGTGCTTCTGAAGGCCACCATAGAGCATCATTACGTAGATTGGGGAAAAAAGAATGACTTCTTTTCTACAGTATACACTCGCTCAACCGTCCCCCCCCCCCCTCTTTCTCTCTCTCTCTGACAGAAACACATACATACACACACTCACAAGCAGTGCTTTGTATAATGAACCGTGAAGTGACGTAATAGTGAGCACGCGGCGTGTATGCAAATAGCATCTTGAATATTCATCTTCGTTGGCATTTTGTTATTGCTGTTGTCGTTTGTTTGTTTTTGTCATCTTAGGTCACGTGACGTGATGACAACAATGAACAATACCAACTTCCCACCTCGTAAAATGACAGGATGCAGAAGCTGTCCCGATAGGTTAAAAAAAAAATATGATGATAAAAATTCACATCTACGTGCAGCGTAACAATTCCTAGCATAGATATGGGGAAAATGTTACAATTTATAGTAATGGCTGCTAGTATACACATGTGCATACGGCTTTCCCGCACCATTGTGGAGCTCAAATGTCTTGCAGCATTATAAGGGAGTTCACGGTTGCGATTTGCGCATGTGTAAAATAAAGGTCAAATGAGATTTTTGTGCATTTGCCATTGACTTTTTAAACGAAAAGTAGAATCCTCAGGCAAATGAGGATTTGAATGTTAAGTTGTGTGCTTCACCTGTTATGCCAAAGTCACATATAAACACGGATGCTCAAGGATCTACACGGTGATCCGGGGACGTCCGGGAAGATCCGGGGAGATCCGGGATTTGGTATGACTGTACACACGGCAGTTACACCGGCAGTTACACGGCAGTTACACGGATAAGGCCGGAAGAGCGCGGCGTCTACACGGACAAACACGGCATCTACACGGATCAACACGGCAGCTACACGGCAGCCACACGGACCACCCTGGATTGCTCTGCCAACACGACAATCCCGGGATGACGCCGGATGTTTTTGACCTCCAAAGTTGCAGTGTTGGGCCTCCCGGCGTCAATACGGATCTCTCCCCGGATCAGAGGGTGGTCCGGGGTGATCCGGGATGTCTATGTGACTGGGGCATTTGAACGCACAGGTGAAAGTGATTCATCAATAATGTTTAACAAAAGCTGCACACGCATTTCATTGACATTGATTACCAAGGTGGCATGCTTCAACAAAAAATGGTCTGTCACAGGTCCTTTCCATGTTATTTGAAAGTCTGTGGTGTAGGGGTCAAATGAGACATATGCGCTAACCATGAACTCCCTTATAGGCCCGACCCTTTCTCGCTTGCACGACAGAATATAAGTCAGCGACTTAAGCAATAAGTAATATGATTTGGACTCACGAGCATAATTGTCCGAGTTTTACCGAGATGCCAAGCAATTGATATATTCGCATAACTGGTTGTCTAGGCAAGTGCACACATAATACTTTGTGATTTTAACCATATCCAATCGTAGATAATCGAGTATTTAAAAAAGAAAAGATATTGATATTTGTTACGTCGTCGCACGAAATCAAACAATCAGTTGTGAAGCACGTGAAATAATAATGTGGAACAAAATTTTTTATCATCTGTATATGAGTTGTATGTCCACTCATGGCGAAAGTTTGACTTAGAGATGAAACAAAACATGAAACTTCGGCATGTCCAGCGAATTTCAAGCTTTCAACTTCATAATAGCTGCGCCTTTATACAGCGTGCCTATTGTGACAGAAAGCTAGACTGCCATAGAAATATTACGCAGTTCTGAGAAGATAGCTCTCAGTTCTGAATGCGGTCAAGCGCTGAGGCGCCAGATTAGGTATCCGTGTGAATATAATGGGTCGTTTCGTAACACCGCAGTTATGCGCTTTACGATAAAACAAAACGTTCTTTAACTTGGAACGTATCCTTTAGACTTTTTGTTTGTGATGGTGAGGTATTGAAAGGCCAAACACTGAATTTCTCTCCCTCTACCTCTCCCTCTACAAAAAAAAAAAAATGGAAAAAAAACACTAAAAAACAAACAAACAAACAAAAACATCAAATTTCGACATTTCCGACAAAACTGCAGTTTTATCTATTTCGTTGATCTTTTTCGTTGTTATCTATTTGTTTTTATGACTGCGACTTTAATCAGGGTGATGTGGTCACATAATAAGAGGAAATGAAACTTGTTTTGCATCCGCGGGTTTACAGAGCTGCAGGACTTATTTCTAGCACTGGTGGAAAATGGGAATTCCACTAATCATGTGCTGCAGTGGCAGATCCAGAGGGGGCGCACCGGGCGCGCGCCCGCTCTTTATTTTTGGTTAAAACAAAATAAATAAAAAGAAACATGGGGGGTGCGTGCGCCCCCTTTAATTTTGCAAAAGCGCCTCCCCTTCACGGAATTCCTGGATCCGCCCCTGTGCTGATAGTGGAATGATATTGTAAGCAAATATAAATGCCTTACATAATCATCACAATACCATCATCATCATCATCGTCATCAACATTATCATTATCATACATTCAGTGTACATTGTCCAATACGAGAGGGAAGAATGTGACTGATTTGCGGCGGGCAAAATAATCACATTTTGTAGAGTTCATTTTCGACCATTTCGACGTCGCCGTCCTCGTCGAGAGTCTCGCCGCTAGCTTCGGCATACATGCCGCTGTGATCGTTCGCAAGCGTGATTCTGAATGTGTCATCGGGAGCATCGACAGTGCTGTACACATCGTCACCCACACTGTGCTGGGGCCTCGTTTTGTCCGGCATGGCGTAGAGGTCGTCCATTCGGATGTCTTCTTTCCCCTCCGGAGCCGGTCGATTTTTGTCGGGCTTCGCGTACAGGTCCCCGAAATCCGCCGAACCAGGTGCATCGGTCCCTCCTCGACTCTTGTCGGGCTTCGCGTACAGGTCCCCGAAATCCGCCGAACTGAGCGCGTGGTCGGCGTCTCGCTTTTTATCAGGCATCGCGTAAAGCGCGTGCACGGGCGTGCTGTCCGTCGCGCCAAAATCATTCTTATCCGGCATGGCATACAGGACCGATAGATCCCCGTTCATTGCTTTTCCATTATTTTCTAGCTTTGAGTGTATCATTTCCACGTCGTCGTCCGCATGTGCACTCCTTTCACTAGCACGTCCATTCTTGGCTGTTGGACCGTTGTGAATCTCGTCATGTACGGAGGAATAGTACAAATCTCCACTCTGGTCCATGTCTTGATGTGGCTTTTCGGTATACACAGTAGCACCATGATCCTCGACCTCGTTGTATATCCCGTCGTAGACGTTTTCCATGTTTTCCGTTGCAAGAGTTGGAATGGAGAGTACCGTCTTCTGCGACGTATCCTTATATCGAGGTCTGGACCTACGTAGACAAAGGACAAAGATCAGAGGGGATTTGAAATCTTGGTAATTGATAGGTTAATCTCCAGAGTATGGAGGAGGGCAAACAGTACACATTATTGAAAGGGCAACTACGAACCAGTTGCAAATTTATTCTGAAGGGAAGAATACATGTTATAAGCACAACAGTGAAAATTTAATCCAAATCAGATGAAAATTAAGGAAGGCTATGAAATCGTGAAGTTTCACTAAATGCAAAACAGTTCTCGAATATAGTTGATGTGAATATACCGATGTACTGAGGCTGATGATCTCACAACCTTACAAGTCCTCCACGAGACCGACACATTAACCCTAACTTACCTGGGCTATTTAGCGAGCTTGAATTCCTGGGGGGGGGGGGGGGGGGGGGAGGGGCATTATGGCCCACCCTTCAGATCTCGGCCGTTGATCGCGCGATTGCCGCAAAGTTTTGCATAAACATAAAGCCGGATGTAACCTACAGGACTGTTAAGTTTAATTTTCAAAAAAAAATGCATTTTCTATTTTAAATGAATTATGCAAATATATGCAAAAAACCTCAGTTTCGTCTGTAATTGGCTTATAAAAGCTTATGGAATGCTGATTTTTGGTGCAAATATTCCTAGAGATATTCCGAACATTTGTGCGTAAAAAAAAATTCAGTATCAAAATTGATTTCTTATGTTTTTCATTGTTTTATCAATTTTTATGTATTTCCTTGTTTTTTCGAACTTTTGTTTTTGTTGTTTTTTTCAGCAGAATTTGTCATACACATTATTTGAAGCATAATTATACTAAAACAAATTGATTTCAGCCATTAAAGTGAAAAATATGAATCTTTATATGAATTAATTGAAAAAACACAATTTTTATTGACTTTGTACACAAAATCACGTTTTGGAGCAATTTTGGGGTTGACGAAATTTTTTTGAAGGGGCGTGGCTTCGGAACGGTATGCCCGGGCGCGACAAATTTGGTCTCAAAAGTTGCGCGAGACTTGAAAGTAAAAAGTCAGCGAGCGGGCGGTCAAAAAAAAAAATGCACGCTGGAATGGTCGCGGAATTCGTCGAGGGGGGGGGGGGGGCATTTTGCCCCCCCCCCCCCCCCCCCAAGGTAAGTTAGGGTTAAGTCCCGTGATATAATGTCGAACTCGTGGGGTCATTGTTACCTATAGTGTCGAACTCGTAGGCCTTGTTTGCCTAGTGGTGGACTCATGGGCCTTATTTGCACAGTGTCGAACTCACGAGCTGTATGACTCGTGGGCTGTGTGACTCATGGACCCTTTTTTTCATGTCGAAATCGTGGGTCGTATGACTCGTGGGTGTCGGTCTCGTGTGATGACCCCTACCACCCATCGCCCCCCCCCCCCCCCCCCACACACACACACACACAAACAAAGAGTATAATCTATAGGAGACGAGAATAACGTGTCTTGACTGCATATAGGGGCACTCTACCGCTGTACTGCCAAGGGACTCGAATTGTACACCTTGTAAGATGCGTGGAGATCCCGTCTCCTATTCCGCTTAGCTATAACAGGGCTTTGATTAGATCACACACTTCCGCTCGCGCAGGAAATGCAAAACATTCGTCGATATTTAACAGCGCAGATCTTACCTCTTTTGGATAAAGATGATCGCGATGACGACTACGATGATGATCACCACTGCCGCGGCGGCTCCGACACCAGCATACAGACCTGGAAGGAGAACCAGCGAATAAGAGATAATCATCCGCGTTCTTGTTTCTTTCTTCGTTTGTTGGTTTGTTTGTTATTTCAGATCATGGATCAAATTTGCATTTCTTTCTTCTTTTTTTTTTCTTTTTTTTTTTTTTTTTTTGCTTTGGGGCGCTGTGATATAGTGGATAATACTCTCGACTCTCAATCGGAGGATCAGAGTTCGATTCCCGCTCAGTGCTTACGTCCTTATTGGACAAGATGTTTTTACCCACTATGTCCCTTTTGATGGCCCATGTGTATGAATAGGTACCTGGCAACGCTGGGGTAATGATATTGACAGGGCGCTCTGGTAGAGAGCAATGGTAGAGCAGTGGCAACACTGAAGAGGCTACTCTGGATAAAGAAGACCGTGATACTGATATTTGCACTCTTGGCTTTCTTCCTCTGTTGACGACTTAACCCCATAGAAATAAAGACGAGAAGACCATAGATGGTGATATGGATGGGCGATCGATCTCAACTGGTTTATGGACACAGAGTGATACCCATCACCCCCCCCCCCCCCACACACACACACACACACACACACACACACACTGTCTGCAAAGAAAAATAAAAACAAACCAACAACCAAAGCAGAGGCTTTCACTATTGTGGCATCATGAAAACATTCAGGCACATCTGGGGTCCTGTTTTATAAAGCTGTTACTAAAGTTACGCACGACTTTACCAACAACTTAAATAATAATGACAAACTAAATGGATTTCCTTATCATTGATAATTTCAATATAGGTAAAGTTGAAATTTGCAGATGATAATGATCATTTTTATAATATGTTAACACACGTTTTAGTTGGAAGTGTATTTTTTGCCCCAATGTAGATGAAATATTGACATACAGTCGTACTTCGTTAAAACGTGAAGGGAAAAAAATGGGCATACATATTGGAAATTCATATTCCAAGCGTTCGTGACGTCATGTGTAACTTAACAAACAGCTTTATGAAATAGGGCCCTGTAATGGTATATGATACAGTAATGGGGAAGACTTCGAGGTATCTTCAGAACACCCACCTATGTTACTCCCTCTCGGCATCGGCTGTGGAACGGTGAACCTTGAACTTGGTGACGTCATTTCCGGGTGTGGAGAGGTTCTAACGACACGGGTACCCCTGGTAACCAGTATTGGTGGTGTAGTTTTTGTTGTTGTTGTTTCGTCCTTGAATACTGAAAATACAAAGTTTAAGGAATAATCGTTTCCATGAAGTGGTTTATTTATGCAAGTCGGGCCCAAAATTCAAAGGCATTATTTATCATTTGCAGATGGAACAAAATTGCGACCGATATTCCCGAAATCGTGCTTCTTGTTTCGTTTAGGACCACGCACGAAGGCTGGCAGTCCCGGCAAGACAATGTCAACAAAATGTAATATTTTCGAAGTGAACGTAAGAATATTTTGTGTTTATGGTTTGTTAGTAATGGATTTAATCAGAACTAGATAAGCAGAATTAATAGATAGATAATAAAACAAATAATGAACATGTCAATATACCAACAAAAGTAACAAAGTAATTGATTATCTCAATATGAGAACGACCCGGGTCACAATTTGGCTATCATATTTGGAGACCCCATAAGAAGTAATTGGGATATTAATAATCATTCATAATATTCTAATTGTTTTACATTTCAACTTGTACATATAACATTCAAATAAATGAAGAATTAAAAATGATATAAGGATGTTACTTTTCTTGAAATTATCTGTAACGGTCTTGGGTCGTTATTATAGTCAGGCAGTCAATTAATGGATATAATTTATTAATAAACTAATGATAGGACTATTAACTCACGATCAAATACAGCGATGAAGGCAATACCACCGCAGCTTTCGCTGCTCCCAGTACACTGGTTCTGGCAGTTTAATTCCGTTCCCTCCCCGCGACGGCTGTAGTCTGTACCCGGTGCCCCACAATAACACTCATTGCCGTTCTCCAGTCCCGCGTATTGATGCTCGGTTCCCGACGCTCGGCAAAAGTCCAAACAGAGGCTGATGTTCATCGAATCATTAATTAGGCTATCATCGTCGAGAACCCGATCCGCTTGCAAGTCTTGGAAGCACCCGAGATACCCATCTCCTGTAATGTCATTATTATTTGTATTGAATCCCTTTTTTTTTTTCAACGTCGAATGATTTAAAGTACAACTATAAAGGTCTAAGGAATTTGATCAATAGAATAAATGAATGCTAAGCTTTCTTTCGCAACTATAAATGAAGAGCTTGCTTCCAAGAAAGCGTTAAATCCATTGAAAATGATGGATTTAGCGCCTTTTGGAAGCAAGCTTTTCTAATATTGCCATATGTTATTGCATTAAAAAAGTGTTTCCCATCAAATCTCAATTGTTCTGTGTAGGTGGTTAAAAAAGAAGAGGTATATGTGCTACAACAGATACACGTAAAATGATCACTTTCATTTTCACATGAGAAATGGAGATTGCTAGATATATATCGTGGGCATGCACTGTCGACATTGCCTCATAAACACTTTCATTTTCCAACTAATTCTTATTATAGACATTCCTTGACAGTAACAGCAAAACAGATGTATGATATATCATCCGACAGGAGCAGCGAAACGACATTAGTCGTTATGTACCATTATTGATTTCATTATCGCGATCATATTCATCATCATGATTATCATGTTATTGTTATTAATACGGTAATCATTACTTTTTAAGGATTAGCAGTAGCTTTCATTATTTTTTCTAACGTTCATTTATTCATTCATCCTATTGTCATGGTGAGATTCGCATATTATTACTTACCGTAGCAAATTGCAGCACCTGCGTCCCCCGAGGCGCAGTTTTGGTTCGGTATTACGTCACAGTCCGCCAGTGTGACGTCATCTGGGTATTCGAGGAAGAAAAAGGACACGATCAATGTTGATTTGATGTACAGTCCTACACAATGTGCACGTTGGGTTTGATGAGTATAACAATCCATGTATAGAAAATCCCCTAAACAATTTTTGCCTAATGTTTATTTACATGTATTTCTTAATTCAGCTAAGTGAAGGCCTTAAAAGCAAAATAAGTAAGTAGGCCTATACAGATAGATAGATGATAGGTAGATAAAGAAATGTATGAATAAATAAATAAGTAAATTGATTAATTAATTAACTATCTAATCAATGCAATCACCCTACCACGTAAAGTCAGATCATTGTCAAATCGAGTCGACGTTGATTCGGTTTACATTGTATGATATAGTCATGTCGAATCTGTGATTATGAAAGACGAGCTCCGATACCTGGATCACACTGAAGAATTGACTGCGGAGGCGTGGAGGGGGCAGCGAAAGGGGTGGTCTTGACTGCACGGTTACCTCCTGGAAAGCCCAGGTGATTGCAAATGACGATTACGTCATTGATGCCGAGGTTGACTCCGCACGTCGACTCCCAATTGTTGCCTCCGTCCAGTTTATATTCAACAGTGCCCTCATGCGGTGATAACCCGCCAATAAGTCTTATTTCTGTGAGAGGAAAAAAAAAAGGTACAATAGTATCTTTTGTCACTTATTATTAATGTAAGGAGCTCTACCCTTATATTCTTGTCATGATGATTTGGGAAATTAACGTTAAAGATTGACATATTGTAATGTCAATGGAAAAACGTCTAGTCATAGATATAAACAAAATATGGTGATGTCAAGCTTAAATTTGTCATCATTACTGATGTTGCCTGTAATATTACGCAGATTCAAAAAATTATGTATAACGAAAAGGCAGAAATGTTACAACGCTTTGTAATTACGAAAAATACACCCACAAACAAACACATTATTCTTGACAAAGAGTGAACCAACTGTTGTGGTAAACAACAGAGACAATATATCAATACAACTTAACAATGATTTGGAATGTTGCGTTTGCTTGTTTGTGTTTAGTTTTTAGCTTGGAGCAAAACAGTACATTAATCACAACGAATCACATAGATCAAGACAGTGCGAAAATAGTAATGTCATAAAAGTTGCCTTAACTCTCATTTCTTCTTTATTTTCAACCGATCATGTCCAAGAAATCACATTTCTATGATTTGAGGATGCATCTTTTCATTACGTTTGATTCCTTTAATACTGCTAGTCTTTCTTTGAGTACAATTCTCTCTCATAATCATGAGCCCCATATTGTTCTTGTATTGCTTGTTTAATTTGCAGAACTTTCAAATGCCCCATGATTGATAATCTTCGAATTTCGTTACTTTTTTTCACAGGTGATTCCAATTATAAATTTTTTCTCTTTGAAGATGCAACATTGTAAAGATTTTGTTCGGCTTTTGTACACAGTTAACGAGCTGAGTGAATGTAACCTCGTCCAAGAAATCTTTCTACAATGATTAAAGAAAGCGAAGTAAAATCGAGTTGCCAATTTGATGAGGGAGAGCTAATAACTTCTACATCAAAAGAAGAAAAAAAAAATTCATTCAACGACGGGTGGTGGAACCCCGCTATACACGAAGTGGATACTCACCGGTAATGGCGCTATACGTGACTCGTATCACCAGGAGAACAAGCAGAAGTACCAGGCGACTCCAAGAAGCCATCTCGCCAACTCCGCCCGTCCCCGGGCCTCGTGTGGTCCCGATTGTAGATGGACAGTCCTGAGTTAATCGGTGCATCGATATCCTGGCAACAACTGGGACAGTAACACCACACCACGATGATAATATCAGTAATAGTAATAACACTGAAAATAAAATAACGATAATGTTTCTACTGCTATTTATACTGCTACCGCCGTACTACTACTACAGGGACGGATCCAGGAATTCTGTAAATTGGGGGGGGGGGGGGGGGGGTGGGGGTGAAAAGAATATTCTTGGTGCCACTTCCGGGTTTCACAAGTTGACACTTTTTTTTCACTTCTTTTGTTTTGACAAAAAATAAAGAGGGCACTGAAAGGGGGCGCCCGGTGCCCCCTCCTCCCCCCCCCCCCCCCCTCCGCCACTGTGCTGCTACTACTACTACTACTACTATTGATAGTAATAATAATGGTAACAATAATAATACTAATAATACTAATAATGATTTAAATAGAAATAATAACAGCCACAATCATAATCATAATCATAATCATAATCGTTATAGCAATACTGACAGTAATAACAAAAGCCGTAAAATTACATTACAGAGTGGTCTGTTTAGTGTAAGCACGAGCATTGTCCTATCCTAGACAGAGAACCCTGAGTTTATCACTACCCAAACAGTGTTAGGAACACACTATTGTTTACCCTTCGGGTCACTGAATGGACATTAAGGACGAACATCCTGTTTTGGGACGTTCGGGCGCGAGAACACACAGGACAATTTATATTGACACAATCTCATATTCATTCTGCAGTATGTCCAATTCCATAAACTTTTAACTTTCTGATCTGTCGATTCACCAGGGGTGTTTGAGTTCGTCAAAGTCGCGATGAACTACAGTGTGTATGAGTCATATTTCTTCTTCTTCTTTTTCTTCTTCTTCTTCTTCTCCTCCTTTCCTTTCTTTCTTTCTTTCTTTCTTTCTTTTTCTTCCACGTAGTACAGTCCATCGAAGGTGCATCAGCCGGCAGCGGCATGGTGGGATTTCTCCCACAGTATCATCAAAATATTTACAAAAACACTGAGGGCAGGTTGAAAAAAGCCCTGTTTTGGATCTTCTGCACCCCCTTTTTGAAAAGCTCTAGAGAAGTGAAAACGATTGGCTTTCATTCTTTGAATGCTGACATTGTTGAAGATGGTTCTGTGCATGTGCATCATGTGTTTCTAAATTATCTCAAAAGGAGTTTGTTCACAAAGATGTGCAAATCGGTGGAATCTCAATGATTTAGAATTGAATGTTAAGAAATGTAGGTGTATGTTGATTGGTACAAAACGGAGAGTCAATGATGCTGTTTTAATTTCGTTAATATAAGAAAGAAATAATTGAAAAAGTTCGTGAATTGAAAAGGTATGAGAATGTTTCTAAAATAATTGGGTGTATTCGACAGTGAAGACAAAATATTCCACGAAATATTTTGATTTTGTTAATGCATTGATTTTGCTGCACATTGATTATGGTCTTGTTATCTGGGGCAGAAGTACAAAGTGCAGAATCAAGAAATTACACAAATCTTATGTAGATATGCTCGTTTGGTATAAAATGCTGATTTTTCATCTTTCAGTTTTGTCATATTTTCCTGTATCTAAAAAGCAGAGTAAAATTTTATCTCTCAAATTTATAACCTGGTGGTGATTTTTAGGATAAGCAGAGTGCAATTTATATCTACATATTGTATTTCTGTGACATCAGGAACTGGCACATCATGATTATGTTTTGTTGTTATTTTTTAATTCGCTTATTATGTTTCTCTTGGTTTCTTTGTTTTCCTTGGGGTACCGGTATTATTTTGTTACATATTCTCTATTTTTGCTTTCTGCTTTATATATGTACTTTTGTTTTGATTGTAATGTTGTGTATTTGAATATTATATGTTTTTGTATCTTTTTATTGTGCAGGATCCCTTGGTGGAGCAGTTTATAAGCGAAATGGCTACCCTGTTGAAATGAAACTGAAATATTAATAATAATGATGATGATGATAATAATAATAATAACAATAATAATAATAATAATAATAATAATAATAATAATAATAATAATAATAATAGTCTTGCACTGTACTCCGATATCCCTGTGTATACTATACAGTCAATCTATTTGCAACTGAATACATATATATAGGCCTACTGTAAGATACACTCAATTTCCGTCACGATATCTCTTCCTTTTCCTGTATTTTCTATCTTTTATTTCGGTGTGTGTGTGTGTGTGATGTGACAAATATGTACACACATTTTGTCTCATTCATCTATTCTGCCTGTAACATAGTTCCTGATTCACGTTATTTTGTTTAATGCAAACGAAGTAAAGATGCAGATCCTGTTGACAATGGCTAAAATGACGCACACGCATACATACATGTATGTCATATAATAACAACAATAACACTATCTTTCACGCAATTACGTATGAATAGTTTTTGGTAAAATCATCTAAAATTATTGAAATCAAGGGCCACATTCTAATCACGGTTTGTTTATCTCTTCAACTTTGATGAGTGTTGATATACATTCTGGCATGAAAAAGAAAAAAAAAACGCTGTGCGTGACGGTGGGCGTTTTGTTTCTGCGGGTTGTTGTCGTTGTTTTCCCTTTCAGGAAGGCAACATCAACATGCTCTTGACTTTGTTTAAACCATTGTCGGTGCTAATGACGGTGTAAACAGCATCAGTTTTCCGACGCGACACGAAATATTGTCATCCCTTTCAACATGTCATTGGAATAGCGAACCATTCCTTATGACCAATAAGTTACATGTACACACCATTGGCAGTACAGAAATTACAATGTTCAGACTCCGTGGCATGGAAAAAAGCGGCACAGCCCACTGCACCGCAACCTGTTGGCGAGTGCGGGTGACAATAGGCACTGTACACAGGTAGATATACCCCACACAATGTGACACGATACGGTCTCTGTATATTCGAGGACAGGATGTGTGAGGCCAAAAAGATGGGGATCTAAAGAGGTCTGTCTGCACTGCATGGATGGGACACCCACTAGTCCCATCGACGCTACTATACATTTCGAGTGATAGATCCCATCGAGTACTGAAGTAGAGGTAGAAGTAGAAGTAGAACTTAAGTAGAAGTAGAAGTGGAAGAGGTGCCCCTTATCAACTCGAGCGATGCTTACAAGGCTGAATACATCCAAACATTCTTATCCTAAAACACAGTGTCGTAATGAATACTCATGATCTGTACCCGTAAATCGTGTTGTAGGCGAATTCAGCAATATTGCCGGATCTTATTCATGAAGAATAAAACTGCCGCAGCTTTACTGAATCATTGCAAAATGGGACTGATCGTGCACAACATGTCTTTTTCTTTTACTTCAGTTTTTCATGGGTTTGTACAGTCAGCTTCAATACAAGCAAGCTGAACCGCGTCTCGATCACCATTCACAAAATGGGATCCCAGTGTAAAGGAACGATCAACCCACCATCTTGCTCCCCTCTCGCCTCACAAAAAAAAAAAAAAAGAAAGAAAGAAAATGTGCTTACCTTCAGTGTGTGCATAATCATATGTAGTCAACTGAAATTTAAAATCTTCCCATAACAGGAGTTAATAAGGTAGCTTTGCAGGCGTCCCTCTTGCGTAAACTACCTCTAACTGGATATTCATGACGAGAGGTGAACTTTCCCGGTCCCCAATACATGCATTGCCCGGGTGCCCGTGGTGAAAAATGAGCTGTCTCATGGAACACACTCCGATAGTTTTCCTTCAAGACGTCGCTTTACCATGGAGCTATTGTAGCTCCATGCTTATATCTTGAGAGAGTGGCCAAAATAAAAAAGCCAGGTTTGTGAAGGTGGTGAACAAGAAGGCACAAAGGCCGAACGTACCAGTGCACAGTACGCTCTCGAGTGACCTATACTATTATAGCCGACTGATCAGCAACTCGACGTTGTTTTCATTGTACGCGGAAATGTCTAAAAAGAGGGCTGAACACACCCACAGACGGTATTACAGTGTATGCCTTCAAACACTATCTCCTCGTTTCATTATAACCCTTCATTGTACTAGCACAAGCGCCGCCTTCCCGCTGCACAATGTGCTCATCAGACAATAAAGGCGACGGTCAGTGATATGCTTTGTTATTGTTCTTACATACGCTACGTTGTCACTAGACAAAAAACCCCCAATAAAAGCCCTCGAAAGTTTTCTGATGCGTAGGATGAAAATGATATCAGTGCAACCAATCGATGGGAGTGGTGCATAAGGCCGATCCAGCCCTTACGTCGAAACTTTTGCTACCGGACTGAATGGTTATTGTTATTGATGATTGTTCATTGGTGCCTTTCGTTCTGTCGATTCCGCTCGCAAATATTTAAATCCCCGTATGAGGAAGTATGGCCTTTTCCTACTGAATTACGTAAGAAACTATTCAATTTGTTCTTTAACAAAACATGTGACTATGCACAGACCCAGTCTATATACTACTCGCAAAATACCCATTGACGACCAGCGCTCCCCCCCTGCTTTTCGTTTTCTCGAGACAGCAATAAAATTCATTTTCTCCTAATAACTAATATAATATACACACTGAATTCTTCTTTCATTCAAGTCATTCCACTCCTTACATTCTTGCTCCTAAGCTTTTTCTTCTTTTCCATCTACTTCTCTTTCTTCTTCTTCTTCTTCTTCTTCTTCTTCTTCTTCTTCTTCTTCTTCGTTTTCTTCTTACTCTTACTTGATCATTATGTCATCATCATCATCTTCGGGTCCTTGTTATTATCACCTTTTTTTTCTGTTTATCATTAGAATTATTAATATTTATGTTAATGTGCCTGTATAGCCGTATGTAAATGTTCATAGACTTCTTATGTTTTATGGTACATACCCAAGATATGTCAGATGCAGAACACAGCCAGACAGTAGATGCCATGAAATTTTAAAAAGTCATATCATTGATTTGAGTAACTGTAAATAGCATAACAAATACAAAATATCAGTCAGAAGTATACCAATAACCCATACATTTTCTGAACGGAAATTTAGCAGGCTTTCAAACGACATGAAAGAAAATTGTTTTTAAGATCATCCTAGTGTGTTCTATGGGAAAGAGTGTCATAAGGTGTGAAAATTAGCAATTGTATATCGTCACCTGTGATCGTTCGAAACTATCACCCATATGCATAAACGGTAATAGTTACCAGACACGGATATGCGTATATTAAACGTAATACATCGGTACTGTCATATTCTTCGTTTGCGTTTTGATGACTTATACCATCACATTAAAAATAACTTGCAATCCTGGGCCAAATGCACTTAATGATTCGCAAGTAAGTTATTGCATTAGCAGTATTGAGTAATTGGCTTGTTTATTGTGTGCTGATTACATTCTGTTGCCAAGGTATTGAGATTTCCGAGTTTGTGGCTGTCGCATCACCTGTACTATTCAGAGAGGAAGAAGAAAAACACAGACGAAAACATAAAAAGACGATAAAAAGTTCGCTCCGGGTCAAGGTCACATAACCCATATATGAATGACAGTTTCAATTACATTTTCAGCCTCATCATGTAATTTTATGGGTTATTTTGATCCTATCACAGGGTCATTGTTTGTTTTTGTTCACTTTGATAGTCAGGATACGATGAGTTTGGGTCTTCACTCTTTTTCTGTACGCTCCACAAGGACAGGCCATGGATAAACAACCAGTGGAGTGGGATGATAAAAGGACGGGAAAACTTTATGTAGGAGTCACAACAAATCATTAGTGTGTGATATAAATTCATTCATTCATTCATTCATTCATTCATTCATTCATTCATTCATTCATTCATTCATTCATTCATTCATTCATTCATTCATTCATTTATTAATATTGTTTGTTTGTTCATTTCCATCTGAGAAGATGGCTGGATAGCCCATATTCAGCTGGTCTTCCATGGGGTCCAGTTGGATGTGAGTTGCGGGACCACTTCACCGGGTTAAACACCCTGCTCTTTGCGATGATTGAATGAAGCGGGATCTTTTACGTGCATCTCTCACACACGGGACCTCCATTTCTATCCGAGCAGGGAGGTGAATCCGAGGGACAGAGTGTTTTGCCTCTTGCTAGAGGGGACGGTGTGCTTACACACAACAATTGCTCAGTCCAGATTCGGGTTCGAACCCGGGCCGCGCGATCGTGAGGCAGACGCGCTACCGACTGAGCCAACTCACCGCCCAATAAACAAATACATAAATACGTATATACATAAATACATAAATACATAATCACTGTTGATACGTAACGATTCAGTGTGGTAATTTCATTGGAGGGAATCGTAAAGTGCGCCTGAACATGCTCTCTGCAATATTGAAAAGTCACTTAACCTGAAGATTATTAATTTTTATTCAGCAATGATTTCATCCCAAACAAAATTTGAGCTAATAGATGATCCCAATGACAACGTGATGACATATCTAGTGTCAGTGAAAGATGAAACTTTGAGAAACATAAAAAAAAAAAATGCTTCTGGATATTATGTGAGTTGCCGGGTTTACCACATCAAATTCAATCAACATTGTATTGTCTGGTAAAGCACGACAGAAATGGCTTATCTATACAAAGCATGGTGATATCATTTTGTTGTTAGATATTGTCATAGCGTGTGTCCATGAATCTCTTTGGCATGAATTCCCAAAAACAATTGCGCGTTTGATTGTTGTTGTTGTTGTTGTTTTGAAGGTTATTGCCCCTGACAGTGTCAGCAAGTTCTGAAAACTTTTTTTTTGAAAGAGCTAATCACAATGTCGATGATTGTTTCCTTGTGGTTTGGTGGAGATGTTTTTATCTAAATTATATATTTTTTCTTTTTTATGTGCGTGGGTGATGATAAAAGTTTCCACATCATCCCGACAAAATGAGACAACATAATAGCGAACATAAGTAGCCTGCTTAAAGCAAAATATGCATTAAAGGAACTATACAACGCAGATGCATGTTGACTTGTGTTGATGATTCATGATACCTTCAACATCAGTTATGTGCATGGCCAATTATGAAGATTTAAAATGAGTGTCTTATATTTTGTGATAAGTTTCCACTATTTGTCTTCAGATTATTTGGATATGCCCCCCCCCCAAAAAAAACAAACAAACAAAACAAAAACAAAAACAAACTTCCAAACAAAAACTCTGCGCGTGACATCATCTGTCAATCATGGCTTAAGTACTAATGTGATCGCCAAAACACATTGCATGGCAGCACGCACGCACAAAAACAAAACAAAAAAAAAATGCTAGGTCCATAGCGGAAGATGCATTCTCATGCGTCTTTTGTTATACTCAGAGAATTTTAGCAACGATTGACAGTTATCACTAGCAAAATCTAGTTGTTGTTTTCTACTCTTTTTTTTTTGCGAATCCAAGTAAGCTGAAGAAAGATAGCAGAAATACCATTATGAAATAAATGGTACATGGAATATTTGCATAGGCCTGCTCTTTTGGCCATGTGCTTATCAGCACGATCAGGGCATTTGAATCAATACCAGCCATTTTATGCACTTGTTTCAACTGCGTACAGCTCTTTTAGGAGTCGTTGTAGTCTGCGCTTTCGTACCTTTGTTATCAGTATCATCATATTTCTCCATTTATATCACAATGATACTTAAACAATATACATTCCAACTTCGAATGAGTCCCCTGAACATGAACCAGTTTCGATCTCCACAGTGTATGTGCTTATACAGGATCAATAACGTACTATGGCCAGAGTATCACTGAGGAATGCAAGTATACATTACGAAGTGATGCTGATGAAGTTTATAGATACTGGACAATAGCAATTATGAAGAATTTTTGGCAAAATATTTGAAGTATAGTTTTCAAACAATAATGATCGACTGAGTTGAGTGGTCCAAGCCTTATCTTTTCTTGGATGGAAACGAAGCACATGAAATTGAACTGGATTAAAAAAAAAGAAGAAAAAGAAGACTTGAACGTATAGGTTGGCACGATTCACGGTTGCAAATGGCATCGGGAACAATCATTCTATAAAGATGTGCTATACATCTTATAATAATGTTATATCGTTAACATTTTATTTCCACTCCCACGCAAAATGTGAAATCATTTATATATCAAGACATACACGTTTTAATTCAGTTTTCAACCTAGAACAACCACAAACAACCACAAAATTAAATCATATTAATTGATCATCTTTCGTCTGGCTTCTGTCTATACTAAAGAATGAACAATGCTCCTAAACAGCATTCAAATAGTTCGAACGTTATGCAAACTAAAATATATCATGAATAGTTGTTTTCTTTTTTAATGAATGCTAGGGTAAGCCTATCGATGTAATTGCGGAGCCTCTTGGATTTTTTTTAATAAAAACTGACGAGGCTGCCTAAGGTAGATTAAAAAAAAATCCAAACATTTTATGATTAGTGCAGTGGCTTTTGTCATTATTAACATTATTATCACCATATTACATTGTTGTTTTTATCATTAATATTACAGAAGTTATATTCATCAGGTATCATCATCATCATCATCATCATCATCATCATCCCTTCATTTTCTTCTTCATCTTCTTGTTGTTGTTGGTGTCGTTGTTGGTGTTGTTGTTGTTGTTGTTGTTGTTGTTGTTGTTGTTGTTGTTGTTGTTGTTGTTGTTGTTGTTGATGTTGTTGTTGGTTGTGGTGGTGATGGTGGTCTCCTTCTTTTCTTCTTCTTCTTCTTCATCTGTCATTTTAGAGTCCAATTATCTATACCAGATGAATGATTCAACCAATCTAACGCAAAGCGAAAGTAGTCAAGACCCGAACAATCTCCACAGGCAGTTTTCCAGGGGTTCCATTTCACACAGGGGTTTTCCCTTCCCTCAATCCAAATCTGTTGTCTCCGTATAATATGCAAGAATAGAGGGTAGTGGTGCATCATGGAATGTCTTAACACAAGGGGTTTATAGGCCTGCATGTCAGACCAAGGAGATCATTACATGTGTGTGTGTGTGTGTGTGTGTGTGTGTGTGTGTGTGTGTGTGTGTGTGTGTGTGTGTGTGTGTGTGTGTGTGTGTGTGTGTGTGTGTGTAACATAACATTAGAGGGTCGTGTATAGCTTTTTCTTTGGTTTTTTTAAAGCATAAAGGAAAGGGAAACCCAAACCCAGGCATGAATTTGGGTTGAGTGAAAGTATACTATAGCAATATTAGTAGATCATAATGTTATCAGCCGAAGTTTAAGGAAAATTACATTTAACCCCTCCCCTCCCCCCCCCCCCCCTTGGGCTGCCAAGTAAAAATTTAATGTACATATAGGAAAACGCCATCATATTTATTATGTCCAGACTCACTATAATAACCAAACACACGATAACTCTGGATGTAACTTGATCTAAAAAGACGTTATTATGGACTGTTTTATTATGGTCTCCATTGCGTTAGTAGAAGCCAGGAAAACATCACTTACGGGGTTCAAATAGAAAAACAAACAAACAAACAAACAAACAAATAAACAAACAAACAAAAACAGAGTATATTGAATTTTCTTTATGTCTTCTATAAGTGTTATCCATAATGAGAATAAAGCCCCAGGACTTGATGATATTCACCCACGCCTACTTAAAGAAGGTGTAGTATTCATAAGCAAACCCCTGACGTATATTTTTAATATTTCACTCAGAACCGGCTGTATACCAAAGGAGTGGAAAAAGAGCAGGGTGACACCACTTTATAAAAGTGGAAACAAAAAGAATGTTGTTAATTACAGGCCTATTTCAGTTCTCTCTCATGTAATGAAAATATTAGAAAAACTTATTTATGGTCAGTTGTATACTTATTTTGAAAACAATAATCTGCTGAGTAACTGGCAGTCGGGATTTCGACCAATGCATTCCACACACACTGCGCTAATTGATCTGAATGATTATTTTCTGAGAAATATTGATGAGGGGTATCTGACCGGTGCAGTTTTTCTTGACCTTAAAAGTGCTTTTGACTCGGTGAGTCATAGTATTTTGCTTGATAAACTGTCAAAGTATGGTTTTACAACTCATGGTTCACAAGTTACTTTACCGAAAGGGAACAATGCGTATCTGTCAATGGGATACTGTCGGATTTTAAGTCTGTTCAAACAGGTGTACCTCAGGGGTCACTCCTGGACCCGATGTTGTTTTCCGTCTTCATCAACGACATATATTTATGTCAATTGCCTTTTGATTGTAATACCAAAATATGTTTGTATGCCGACGACACAGCCATGTTTGTCCGCTCGAAGAATGGCAATGTTATCTCAGAGCTACTTCAAACTGAAATGAGAAAAGTCTGTGAGTGGTTGGATAAAAATGCTCTTTCATTAAATACAAAGAAAACAAAAGTAATGCTAATAGGTTCCAAGCGGAAAACAAAGGGCATTTCACTTTCAGTGAAGCATGGTAACGAACCCATTGAACAAGTGCTTGATTTTAAAAGTCCAGTTTACCTTTGGGAGCAGTGATTTCAAAAATGTTCAAGATATCACATTTGATGCATATGTGTAGGTCTGTTGTATCATAAAACATCCTGCCATATGAAATATTTGCAATAAAACCTAAAATATAAGGAGATATCAGGGTTTTTCTCAGTAAACCGTAACTGTATAATGAAAAGATTTTTTATGATATTCACTTCTGGGAAGTTTGATATTGAGAGGACAGCTAATTGCATATCTGGTTTGGAAAAAAAAAGGAGACTATAGCATGATTTTACCTCACTTCGATTACTGCAATGTTGTATGGAGAAGTGCAGCCAGTTGTTACATAACGAGGTTACAGAAGCTACAGAACAGATTCGCTCGATTAGTACTTAACGCAGATTTTTTGACCAAACATAAGCTAATGCTTCAGAGATTAGAATGGCAGTCAGTCACCCAGAGAATCCACTATCAATATTGTGTCCTTATGTATAAAGTGGTCAATGGACTGACCCCAATGTATTTGCAATCTTTAATAACAAAACGAAATCCTTTTTTTTTCCAAACCAGATATGCAATTAGCTGTCCTCTCAATATCAAACTTCCCAGAAGTGAATATCATAAAAAATCTTTTCATTATCGTGGATCTAAAACTTGGAACAATTTACCTGATTTTATCCGAAATGCCACCTCTGTTAACTCTTTCAAACGGCAATGTAAAATGCTTAGCTTAATTGATAGACTTTAGACATTTTTGTGTGCATGGCGGCATGGGTGTGGTTGTGTGTAGGTATGTGTGCGTGTGGGTATGTACTGTATATGCGTGCGCGTATGTGTGCGTGTACGGGTTTGGGTGGGTGCCGGTGTACTGGTGTGAAGGTGAAAGTGTGTGTGTGTATGTGTGTGTGAGTGTGTGTGTGTGTGTGTGTGTGCGTTAGTGTTGATGTGTGTGTTAGTGAGGTCTTTTCTTATACCATTATTTTTTTTTTCTCTCCCGGATTTGATTGTATTTTATTTTCGTTCCATTTTTGTTTCATTGGCTTGTGTACAATCCTTTTCTCTTGTACGCTCTATAATTATGAACTTATATTTTTGTGTTTTATGTTCCCTCTTTGTTACCGTGTTTGTAACTTTGTGTTTTTTACTCAAATTGTACTTTGTCCGTGAAGCAGGGCCCCTTTGCAGAGCAGTTCCGAGTGAGCTGAAAGGGCTACCCTGCTAAAAGAAAACTGAATAAATAAATAAATAAATAAATAAATAAATAAATAAATAAATAAATAAATAAATAAATGATGACATGAACTGTAGTACTCTCCTTGTCAAGCGATGACGTCACCGAAACTTTAAAAATTCATAGCTTCAATTAATAAATTAATTGAATAATTTATTAGATTCATGACTTCAAAGTCCAATTTTCCTCACATTTTTACTGCTGAGATCAACTAATATTGCTGCTTTCACCCAACCCACATTTATATTTTGGGTCTTGGTTTTCTTTAAAGTATATCCAAATGTAGGATAATATTATGTGAATAATAATAATGATAACATTAACAATAATGATAAAACAACAGAAAGAAGACACATAGAGAAATTTCGAATAAATTGATGGGTTTAGTTTTATTCGGTATGGTCACCATGGTAACGAACCATGAGTCTTTGAGTCGGAAGTGTGTGTAGAAAATGAATATCCAGAAGGCGTCATTCTCGAGATGGGCAAGAAATTCGCATGTTGTAGTAAGATGTATAATTGCATGATAAAGCATGGGCCTATAGACAATGTTTCGCACGTATGTTTATGTACCAGCTTGTATTATTGTATCTACCCATTGAGGTAACTTATGCACATTATGTGTGACAATAACTTATTAGGGCAATCCCCCGGCTAAGTACCTGGTCAGTGACAAGGTTAGAGCATGGAGCTACCAAATCAGTCTTTTTGGTAGATCCATGGTTAGAGTAAAGATTAGGGTTTGGTTTAAATAGGGTTCGAGTTTGAGTTATAGGGCTAGTACAAGGGACTGGGGTAATCACCCAGGGAGTAATTGCCCTAGACCGGTTTCGAACATACTTGTAACCATTGTTGTGTATGTGATTGTGCTATGCACGTTGCCTCATGTATAACCTCATGTGTGGTAATAGACCGATTCTGTGACGCGCTATGTGCATTTTTGGCATGGGCAGCGCCATTACTGCGGTGTCTCAGCCGACCCCCCCCCCCCCGCCTCTCTCCCCCACACACTCTAAAAACACAAATGTTGAATTAGCATTTAAAAGGGCCGAGGAGTGACAACAGTTTCAAAGTGTTGGTTTTCCTGCTATATTCAACATTTAAAATGTTATTCTTAAAGTTGGATGCAACACTTCAAAAAATGCTGTCACTCCTCGGCCCTTTTAAATGTTGATTCAACATTTGCGTTTTTAGAGTGCAGTCAGACCGCAACGTCTTGAAAAGCCTTCGTATTTATCGTACGCGTATGCATGGACCTCGCGGACATGAATACGTAATGAGCTGGGAGACCACATTTTTAGAGTGTCTGTAAATCTAAACGACATTATTAATCTTCATGATTTATACATCGATAAAAAGCTGAAGAGTTGTACTTTGATAAAACTCGACCACTTAAAAGGTTATGACATATAAAATATACTGAACAAGGAAATTATAAAACACAAAATTTGCATATTTTTCATTTTTCTTAAGGGGTACACTAGACCAACGAAATTAAGGTGGACCAAGATGGAAGAGGTATAAAATGAAAGAGGAAATATCATTCTATGAAAACATAATGACTTTATGTGGACTGATCCTATGAACGGGTCAGGTTGGGGAATAAATCATTGCGTTGTACAGTTAATTTTTGACGAGATTTCAGTTTGCCGCGAATACGCGTTTCTGATTGGTTAATTCCCTCTGAGTGGAAAGTTGAACGAACCTCGCGGAATGACAGTAAACGTGTACTCTACATAACAGTAATACACCGTGTGTAGATTACAGTGCAAGAAAGAAAGTTTGAAAGAAAGTTTGAAAGTTTATTTTATTTACTCACAACCCAAACTCTGGGTATCGGAGTCCAATAAAAAACATATAGCACATTATAATATCAATAAATGATAATTGCAAATAACTCTGAAAAGTGCACAAAACAACTATAACAAACAAAATAAGAAAGAAATGCGATTGATGAAAAGAAAAAAAAATGTACAGAAATATACAATATATACACGATATATGGTAAAAAAAACAAAAAAAAAAAACCAAAACAAACAAAACAAACAAACAAAGAAAGGAAAATATGACGAGAGAGAGAGAGAGAAGGGATATGGAGGTGAAGAGGGAGAGTGAGAAGGACACAAGACTGGTGAATTAACAAACGATATACGAGTGACTTTTGGTTCAGGAAAAAAAAAAGAAAAAATAGAAACAGAAAAAGAAAAACGTAAAGACATACGGAAATGAATCCATACGCTAAGTGAACAAGAATGAAGGAAATATGGAGACGGGAACGAGAAGAGGAAGTAGAGAGATGGAAGAAAAAAGGAGGAGAGAGTGAAATGACAAATAAGTTATATATCAATTGTAAAGAAGGCACAGCCTGTATAAAAGGCATGTAGTATTTGCAAAAAGGATAAAAAATACTAATAATCTAAAGATGTGTCATTATATAATTACAAAACTTGGATAAATTGGAAAGGACTGTTTTCTTTTGACAATTAAATAATTGATCCATCTTCATAGTGTTGGGGTATTTCCAGTAATATTTTTTTAAGTATTTCTTTCGTTGTTCATTAAAGAGTCTACACTGAAAAAGGTAGTGGAATTCATCACCAATTTTCTCTTCATTACAATGGGTACAAAACCTTTCGTTTCTTGGAATCTGATTGTATCTTCCAGAAACAATTGGCAGTTTATGATTTGCGCAACGGAATTTACATAAAATTTTTGCCTGTGAATCATTAAGGTGTCGAAAATACTTCTCAAAATGAAGATCCTGTTTAAAGATTCGATAATTTAAACATTGAGAATTTTTGTCTACATTACTATGCCACTCTTGTTTATAGATATAATTTAATCTGGTACTAACTAAACTTTTAAAGCCAGCTAAAGTGAGATGTGATGCTTGGCTGTTCCAAATTGCAGTTAGACCTAAGTTGTTAAATATTTCTTTTATCTTTATTACCCATGTCATCGAATTTTCTTGCCTCGCCGATAAAACATATTGAAAATTATACAAAACATGCGCTATCTATGCAGGACCCTATAGTGTGTGTGTGCGCGCGCACAATGTATGTATACGGGCTAAGGGGGCGTTTCATGAAGGAACTTGTCGGATAATGTCCGACAAGTCAGTTATATCCAACAAGTTCACAGAAATCAGCCAATCAGACTAAAGAATTTCTCAAAACTTGTCGGATATAATTGACTTGTCAGATATTTTATCCGACAAGTTCCTTCATGAAACGCCCCCCTGGTTCAGGCAACTGTAGCATATAGCAGCTAAGATCTCCACGTAAACAGCAAGAACAACACTCTACTCTGATCGACAGCTCAACTTTAGCTTGAACTTTGTTTGCACAACTAGATAGAGTAGCGTGCATTAATAGATAGTATATCAAATCCAATAATAAAAGATATAGCACTAAGTTTGCGCACATGAGTTGTTTGGGGCTCTCTATTTGGTATTAGAATAATTATTCCTTATTAATCCACTGTATACATCGCTGAGTAATTTATCTAATGATACCCTGGGAGCGCATGATCATTCATGCATCTCAAATTGCCATACTAAAGTTCTGTAAAATAGCTGGGAGAAATGAGGTGTTTCATATTCACTAACCTGAATAAGTGAGGTATACCATTTCATCCATCAGATTTTCAATGCAAGTTCTTCGGCTCAAACTCTGTCCAAGGGTCCGCAAAGCCAGACTACGAGTTCTTGTCACTCAAAAAATCACCTATTTTCGGTACATGCAGCCAATGAAATATAGTCTCCTCAAATTCCATCAGAAAAGCTTTCATCTTCCAACCAAAATGCAGTTTGTAGAGGAATTCATACTCAATATATCTACAGCTATTCATTTTTTCTTTTTTTTTTTGCCAAACTGCATCACTGATTTTTAATTAATTTTTCTCTTCATTTATTTTGGTATCTTTGGTAAGAATTTGTGAAGGGATCTGGGACATTTATATAATATTGACTGGCCCTGAGGGAGGTACCAGAAAATATTGCCCAAACTGAAAGCATATTGCCCGAGTCGAAGACGAGGGCAATATGTTTTCAGTGCGGGCAATATTTATCTGGTACCTCCCGAAAGAAAGGCCAGTCAATATCATAATTATTACCTATCCCCCTAGGTAAATTAAAAAAAAATATGTAAATACGGCTATACACTACAGTATATATGATACAGATCAAGCCACATTTGACTACCTGTAGACCATCAACATGTTGAATAATTGCAAAATTGTTCATCAGTGTATATCATTCAACTCCAACTCCAAAGATACATGTAGTTGTAACAGGCAAACTTCAAACTTCTGAACGTTCTTACACTTTATTTTTACTTCTCTTTCAAAAGTTTGAGAGTTGTAAAACTGATGGTCACTGTGCAATTACTGATCACAAATGGACTAGTCACATTGCCTAGTGCTGCTGTATGTGGTCGACCTTGTATGAGTTGATTTATCAGCGTTCTTTTGCGGTGCGTGTAACTGACACCCTGGACGTCCTGGAATGTTTTCTTTTCGTGGTCGATCGGAATGTTTACGTTTAGAGCAGGGAGGTGGGGAGAGAGATTCCACTCTTTCTCTTCCCACCCACAGAACTAAGAGTTCTGTGTTCCCACCTCCCCAAACCGGAAGATTGCGCTGTTTGCATAATGTTACTGTTCCCAGGGAGGTGAGATTCCTCTCACCTCCCTGCTGTTCCGCAGCGACGTGGCGAAAAGCATATTGCCCGCTGACCTTTTAACCCTGCAAAATATCAACTGCAGACCTTTAACCCTGAAAATATCAACCGGAATTGCCTCGCAAAACTCCCTCGTATAGGTAATAATCCATTTTATTTACAGGTGTGAGCCCTATACGACTTGTACACTGTATCACACTTACAACCTGTATCTCGTCAATGCTCGTAGAGGGAGTACTTTGTCTACTGTTAGTTCCATTCGTGAACGACCGGTAAGCATGTTAGCCTTCCGTCTTGTTTCCTCCTGACCTCCTCCTCCTCCTCCTCCTCTTCCTCCTCCTCCTCCTCCCTCTCTTCCTCCCGCTTCATCCCCTCCTCTTCTCTTTTACTTTCCCCTTTTCCCTCCTCCTTCTCACTTCCTTCTTCTTTCTCATTTTCTTGGCTGAATAACAGACAATACCCACATTACAATATTGCCTTTTCCTAGCCAAGAGAACGTATAAGGAACAGCTTTCGTCGTTATTGGTACACAGTACACAGTACTCTGTACACAATAGGCATTCTTTACATCTTAACGTGTATAATCATCAAACTTCGTAACTGTAATGTCCCAGGTTTCTTGTATAGCATGCATGATCAGGTTCTTCCTGACATTTTTTTTTTGTCTTTTTTTTTTTAGTTCGTTTCCTTGCTGTGCTTGCTTGTCTTTTGTTTTGTTTTGTTTTTTGTTTTGTTTTTGTTTTTGCTGTTAGGATTCAGTAATCTTGGATATATGACAAAGAGTTACTTCAACAATTACCGCTTCGGTGAAATTTAAGTTTGTTTAGGAATTGTATAGGTTCAGCATAAATAGGCCTATCTATAACTCTTTCACTTCTCCGTAACGCTGTTGCTGATTTGAACACTTCCTTATTGCAAGCAAACGTGCTCTGTTGGTCTATAAATAATCACTTTGACAAGAAACGTAGACCCCGTTTACAGTGCGAGGCTCGGCCGCGGCTCGGCCACGGCCGAGTCCAGCCCCGCTTCAGTGTAAACGCGCAAAAGGCCAAATGCGAGGCCAAAATTGGCCTCGCATTTGGCCTCGCTCTGGAGGTGGTCTCGGCCGCGGCCGAGCCGCGGCCGAGCCCGGCCTTTTCTTGGTGTAAACGCAAACTGGGCCAAATGCGCGGCCAATTGCGCGGCCAGTTTTAGTCTGGCTTCCAAACCCTCTGCCTGTATCTTTCGCTGTTCAGGATATTAACCCCCTCAACGTCGAAAACTAGTATAGTTTAAGGTGGTTTTGTCCTGCAAAGGATTCTTTCCTTCGGCAAAGGCCTTTGCCCGAACGGCGACTTCGTCGCCACGGAATTCAGTTGGCAAAGGGTCTGAAAACCAGACAATACCAAATTACGTTTGTTTACAAGCGCCACTACGACAAAATATTGAAAGGTTCGAATCAAAAGCGCGGCCGAGCCCAGCAGTGTAAACGGACAAAATTGCGAGGCTCGGCCGCGCAATTGAGGCCGGTCTCGGCCACGGCTGAGCCGCGGCCGAGCCCGGCCTCGCACTGTAAACGGGGTCTTAGACCCCGTTTACAGTGCGGGGCCGAGCCCGGCCTCAATTGCGCGGCCGAGCCTCGCAATTTTGTCCGTTTACACTTACTGCTGGGCTCGGCCGCGCTTTCGATTCAAACCTTTCATTATTTGGTCGTTGTGGCGCTCTGCTTGTAAACTAACGCAATTTGGTATTGTCTGGTTTTCAGACCCTTTGCCAACTGAATTCCGTGGCGACAAAGTCGCCGTTCGGGCAAAGGCCTTTGCCGAAGGAAAAAATCCTCTGCAGGACAAAACCACCTTGCACTATACTAGTTTTCGACGTTGAGGGGGTTAATATCCTGAACAGCGAAAGATACAGGCAGAGGGTTTGGAAGCCAGACTAAAACTGGCCGCGCAATTGGCCGCGCATTTGGCCCAGTTTGCGTTTACACCAAGAAAAGGCCGGGCTCGGCCGCGACCGAGACCACCTCCAGAGCGAGGCCAAATGCGAGGCCAATTTTGGCCTCGCAATTGGCCTTTTGCGCGTTTACACTGAAGCGGGGCTGGACTCGGCCGCGGCCGAGCCGCGGCCGAGCCGCGGCCGAGCCTCGCACTGTAAACGGGGTCTAACTTTGGGTTTAGCTCCCAGATAGGCCGATAAGGAGTCATTTCCGTGCTGCATTGTCACCGGTAGAGATTGTCTGCCGCCCAATGCAGGAAAGAAAGCAGTTTAAGGATAGGACATTGGGGAAACATGCTATATAAAGCATCGTTAATTAGCAGGTTGTGTCTAAAAAATAGGACTTGGGTAGATTATTTAGCGTGCACAAAAGGACCCGTAAGCTCGAATGCTTTGTAATAGACCAGTTCGTAATTCCACTTTGCGCATGAGCAGAAAAAGGTCACTTGTACCAACAGGCATTTTGGTTTGTTAATCAACGAAGATAAGCATCTGTGATGTGATGATTATTCATGACGTGGATCCTTATCTATATGGTGCTTGCCAGCACATCCACCTGACAGCAAGAATGGTATTTCGCAATATGAAAAGAAATAATCTGTTATTGCGTTCAATATACAAAACAATGAACAGGATACTTGATAAAATGTCAACTGATGGACTATTCTGGTCACCTGGTCTGAACGCAAGTTCATTCTTTGTTTGAACACGAATTCCATAAATTGTTAAGTCGAGAAAGCTTAGGCCCTATGCATTATGTCGCTTTGAAAACGAGCGAAGCGCCTATAACCACCTGAGAAAAAGAAAGGTCATTACCAGTGGGTACATGAGCTAATCACGAATTGGCTTATTAAAGATGCGGTAGGGAAGACAGACAGATTTTAAAGATAGTGATTTCAAAGTCTGTTAGACCTGCTATTGTTGGTGTTATTTCTGAGAGAGCAATTGAAGAGCTTGCAACCAAAAGGCGCTAAATCCATTGAAAATGATGGATTTAGCGCCTTTTGGAAGCAAGCTCTTCATGCTCTTCAATTAATGATTCCTTTCTTGCTAGTGATTGTTTGAAATTCTCTTTCCCTTCTATGTAAACAATTAACACACATGATGCTTACATAATATTCTAGCGTTTCCGTTGAGTTACCGCAATACCCAATAATATGATATCCAAACACTATAAAAAAAGACACGTATACAAATAAAAACGTGTAGGCCTAATCATTTCAGCTGCTCTTGATTATGTTCAGAGCTTTGAATAAATATTGTTCATCTATAATACAGGTGGAAATGAGGCTAAGATTAGGGGTGCAGAAGTTGAAGAGGAACAAGAAGGAAGAGCTGAAGAAGAAGAAGAAGAAGAAGAAGAAGAAGAAGAAGAAGAAGAAGAAGAAGAAGAAGAAGAAGAAGAAGAAGAAGAAGAAGAAGAAGAAGAAGAAGAAGAAGAAGAAGAAGAAGTTGAAGAAGAAGTTTCAAGTTTCAAATTTATTTATTCATTTGTCTTTCTTCCAACAATAAGCCATATAACAATAACATAGCAATAACATTGACACTTTCTTTCAGGAAGAAGAAGAAGAGAAGAATAAGAGTTAAGAAGAAGATGAGGAAGAGTAGGAGGAGGAGAGCAAGAAAATGATCAAGAAAGAGGAGAGGGAGGAGGATGTGAAGGAGGGGGAGTATCAACATGATCAAAGCAGTCTCTTCCCACCTCCCTGATGATCAAAGCATCTCATGATTGAATCGATCGTTGCAGAACGGTGATGATCGATGTATCGGTGATTTGTCTTCACATGACCCAAAATGGCTGCACCCTGGAGATTTAGGAGATAGTCTTTGTCTTTCGCAGAATTTGTCTACCGAGGTGTCTTTTGGAGAGTTATAAGAATATCCGATTGCAAACTGTGAGTACCCTTTGCCTCTTTGGCCAATTTCACTCATTTTCGATGAAATACGAAGATATCTGAATAAGTTTTAGGCATGTCAGTTTGCGGGGGCGTAACCTGGAAGTCGTTTATAGTTCAGTCCCACTCGTTGAATTGTGAGTGGTGTAAAGCTTGAAGAGGCTCTTGATCAATAAACTCCTCCACCAGGCAATAGGCTAGCAGTACAGCTAGACTAGTCCGACCGACACGGACTGAACATTTATTCAGACTGTTAATATTCTTAGCACGCCTCTTTTTTTTTAAAGTACTTTTCTCTAGATCTGCAGTACCTCTTGCACATCTTGTAAATATTAAAATTTAAATAAAATTTATTTATAATTTTAGGCCCTAAAAAGGGCCTAATAAGTCTTAGTGTAGGCCCCTTAGCTACAATACATTTTAATTTCTCATGAACAGCTAGCTCATGAATTCACAGAATATGTAACGTGAGACAGTCTAATCGTTACACTAATGTCAAGTTGTAAGTCATTCCCTTGAGCTGAGTTATTTTCTGGTGTTATGACAATGAGTAGACTGTAAGATGGTTATCAAAAATTAAGATCAATATCATTCATCGCAACTTTATAAGTTCATAACTTAAGTCTGATTAGAATCGACATCTTTCGTTGCGATCAGTGTCTGCAGCTTTTAATCCCACATGATGGCCGATGCAACATCATTCATCATAGACATCGTAGACAACAACATGGAAATAAAGAGATCATGGATTCAAAGTATTTATTTAAGTCCAGAAACCTTTAAAACCGCTAGAATCGAATAAGATGATATTTAACAGGTCAACATTTATTATCATCATTCATTTATTATTGTTGCTCTTGTTTTCCATCCAGAAAATGGCTGACTTTTTGGCAGAAAACAATCAGTGTGGCCAGACCATACTAAAGCTTGTGTCACGAGGGAATGCCATCATAGCTGAACTGCTCCGCCTGTCTGTCTTCGTGCCACCAGTGTTCCGTCTCGACAATAAGCACGATCAGATGAAATATGGAGACATTCTATTTGACTTCTCCTATTTCAAGTCATTTGATTACTATGACCATCGCATTGACTCCAGGCCGGTAAGCACGCAAGCAACTTGTCTTCATATTTGCCTCAGCTCATTAAATTACTAGCTCATTATTCCTACATGTACTTTCTTTAATTTTAGTTTCAACATGAATCATTTTGAAAAATATAGTACTAAGAAAATGAGACTGAAATCTCGCATTAAGCTACAATTCCCTCCTCATCCCCCCCCCCCCCCTCCGCCCCAATTTACATACTGCTCAAGACAGTTTTGTCCATTTAGCAGTCATAAGAATTAATGTATGCATTCATTGATACTACATGTATTCAGCAGTTGACAGAAACATTCCTTTCTGAATGTGATTATAAGCATTTTAATAGCAACTTGAAGAATGTAAAACCAAGGATAGAAAACAAACAAGACTCTTATGCTTCCATTTATTATATATTTATCATCAGCAAAACCAAATCTCAAGTTTTATTAATGTTATCTATTCTCTATGATTGTTATGGTTGTGTTCATGTTTTGTGTCCTTCATGTGTTATTTTTGTACTTCCGGGGTTAACATGTTATAAGACTTGCAGTTCTTTTGTTGATCCCCATTCACATAAAATGCATTCTGTATGTTTGTAGTTGCATGTTTCTTTGTGTTTTAATGTCCCTGTATTTTTATGATGAATGAATTATATGGATATTGCATTTTTTGTTGTTCGAAGTGGTGTATTTCCAACCCACAGATAGTAGGTCTAATGAATACCGCATAATCGATTACATGTCGGAGTTTTTGCTACCATATCTAATTTGACAGGAGCTGCAAGACCTTGATGAGATGTTCAGGGAGAACCACATGGAGATCCTCCGCCGCTTCTACCTCGCCTTTGAGAGCATCCACAAATATGTCATGGACCTCAACAGGTGTGTGCAAATTAATCACTCATCAAAAAGCAAACAAACATAACATAACATATGAACACCATTATTGACAGGAAATGAAGAAAAAAAAAATAGGGGAAAAAAGACAGTAAAGTAGTAAGAAAATATTCCAAGGAGTAAAGCTGTTTTGGAGTCTACCATGCAATTCTTCTTAGCCAGTGATTACAAACACTGTGCTTTTTCCTGTGGTCTTTGCTTCAGAGAGAGCAAGAGTTGAAAATTCTATGTTGTTTGATAAGTTCAGCCTTCTTGATATTCCAAGGTATGTTGTCTGATGATCAAGCCATTTCTGCCCTAGACAAGTAATAACACTGATTAGAACTGTTTTCCATAGTGTAACAAAATTGCAAAGCACACATATATTGGCTTCATTGCATTTTTCTTCTTTTGTTTTTCTTCACTCATACTGCTTGGTACATTACTCCATCAGACGTACAGTGCAGATGTGTTTATCATATTGAACGTATCTAAAGTTGCTGTGAATTTTGTAGCTTTGTGTAGGAAGAGCAAACAGTAAGCTTTGCTGCACTCTCTGTCAATAATTACAGTCTCTGCTGTAGATTCTGAGAAAATCTCCTGAAAGTGAGAGACTGAATGAGAGCTCCTCTCTAGATAGAGAGTTCTTTCTAGAAAGTTCGCAAAAGACTCTTCTTGATGCTTGCTAATTAAAAATGTTAGGTGTGTACCACCAATCTTCATGAAAATGAAGAAAGGTATTGTATGAGAGTTTTAACCACATGGTATTACTATACATATCCCCTTCAGAACTCACCTTGGAATGTTTTAAAGATCATTGTGTCAGGTTTTATACAAAGTCTTTTCCAAGCACATGGATGTTTCCTTTAACTCTTTGCTTCCATTTCTGCAGATTTCTGGAGGAATTGGATGAAGGGGTGTTCATCCAGCAGACCCTTGAGACGGTCCTACTGAATGAAGACGGCAAACAACTCATGGTGAGTTTTAGTGCCTTCCATGTGAATGTCATCTTTTTAACTCTTTCTGTGCCATTATGTAAGCCCCCTGTGTGCCACATTATTCTGAGACAGCAACATAGTTGCTGTGGGAAAATATACTGTTTTTCAAATCTATGTAACTTTTCTAGATTTTTGTTACCCTGGACATTGTAATGGGCAAAGTTGCAGAGAAAATGCCAAGCTTTGTTTTGATGTAAATTGTATGACAAGTCTATGATCGTTTTCCTTTCAAGTGATCAGTAGCTGCATTATTGTACAGTATGTCCCAAAAAAATTACAATCAGATTTTCGCATTGACAACACCCAGTATGATTAAACTGTCTAAATGCTACGTCAGGGTCTTAGAATATAACATCTTAGCTCTATTTTGCAGAAAACCCCATTCAATTTGATTAAGCGGTCACAGAGAAATGTGGATTGTTGTAAAGCATGTCATGAGTCTGATTCTTCCAAGTTAAGCACTTGGATGCTCTTGTGTGTGAACACAATAGACAGAACTTGGAGGGAAGAGATTCCTGACATGCTCTAGAAAATTCCTTGTTTCTCTTTGACCACTGAAGCAAATTGAATGGGGTTTTCTGTAAGATGTGGGCAATGAGTTATAGTTTCACACCCTGAAATTGTATTTGGATTGATTCACTATCTTTAAAGTTATCATTTCGGAGAGTCCCATTGTAATTTTTTTTTGGGGGGACATACGTTAGGGGCGTGTCCTTTGCACACAAAACATTGACAGAAATTTTCAATAGGATTTACTCGTAAATCCAGGAGGGAACACTGCTTGATTGTCTATCACCACATGAAAAGCAGGCTACATGTGACAGGAATGGAATTTCGAGAAACGCTTTCATTGGACTGTGGTATTTGATGATTTGTTGATCGGGTTGGGCGGGTCTGTGCGTTTGAGCAGAATATGTGCACTTGGCACACCGTCGACTGAGTCAGGCTTGCGAACGTGGCACATAAAAGAGTTCAACATACAGTGTACATGCATGTATTAGATGAAGATGGCAAAGGAGGAAGAACAGACAATGAATGTGATGAAGGAGAAGAAGAGAGTGAAGAGGATGAAGATGAAATGAAGGTGAAGACAAAGATGGTAGGGAAAAGGAAGGAGGAGGAGAGGGTGAAAGAAAAGATGACTGATTTAATACTCTATTTGTGGAATATATACCCTCTCAGAACCTACATGTAGTTAGCTTTTTTTTCTGCACTACTTGATACTTCACAGTGAGTAGATGTGCCTGTAAAATTTGATATTGATGTAAAATTCACAGTTTATCCATCCTGTTCTTTCCACTTACAATAATATGCCTGTGAAGAATTAGAGCTGTAAATGCAGCACTACAGCAATCTGCAGACATAACTTTGGAAATATGTGGGTTTATACATGTTGAGTTGTTCTTGTTTATTTATTTATTTTTTTCGGTTTAGATAGTGCATCATTGCATATATTTAGTGATACAATGTGTATGCTTCTCATAGCTAGGGTTGAGCTTTCATTTTTAATATTGTTTCGGAATACAAATGTAGATCAATGAGGAATTTAAGTGCAAGAACGATAATTTGAAAACACCCTGCATTTTGTCATCATATTCAAATAATGACGATTTTGACCTCTATTCTTTTTCAGTGTGAAGCGCTCTACCTCTATGGCTGCATGCTGCTTGTCGTTGATATGAGAATTGAAGGCAGGGTTCGAGAGAGGATGCTCGTTTCCTATCACAGATACAGGTGCGTTGACACTCGCCCATTGCTGGAAAATCTCATTGATGACAATAGCCATGGTCAAACTACGCGATATACATTGTATGCATGCATAGTTTCACCACCGGATATTGTGCTTTGCGAAGTTAGGACAGTGTGACCTTTAACTTCTCAAGAAAATACCAACCAAATTTCAAGTGAAACTTTCACTATCTCAGATACAGTTGCGTTCACACTCACTTGTTGCTGGAAAATGGTGACAATAGCTGTGGTCATACTACTTGATAAACTATGCACATGTACAATATGTAGTTTCACCACTCATTATTTTGCTTTGCGTTGTTTGGGCAGAGTGACCACAAACTTCTCAAGAAGTTACCAACCAAATTTCCATTGAAACTTTCCGCTTGCACTTGGAAAGTTTCTCACTTTTCACAAAGCTAAACATAGCTTTGTGTAATCTGACCATGGCACGACTGGTGCTTCGAGGAGTTTGTCGTGTGATTAGATACAATTCATGTTGTGTACATGCACATCATGCATTATTTTGCATCCTTTGTTGCATGTTTGCAGTTTGTTTTTTTTTATATTCGAAGAGGACGCACGTTTTTTGCTTGTGTGGAGTATGAAACTATTCATGAGCAGATTTCCATCTCACAAACTACATTGTATGCATACTTTTGTCAGTAGTGTGACCACATGCACAAACTTCTGGAAGTTATTGAGAAGTAAACTATGCTTACGTGTAGTTTAGGGCAGTGTGACCGTGTTTAATGAGACTTGGTTCTCTTGAAGCTTGTAAAACCTGTAGAAGGTTGTTACAGTCATGGAAAAGAAAGCATGGACCGATGGTTTGTTAAAGGGATGGTACAGTATTGGTGGAGATGAGAATTGGGCTTTTTGCAAGATACCAAGAAAACTCTTATGATATAGTACAAAGCATACCATTTTAAGAGGAATTCAAAGTTTATTTGATGAAATTCGGGTTTGGAATGACCTAAACATCCAAAAACAAAGTAAAACAAAGCGATCGTAATAAAGTGTGGGTCCCACACTTTGTTAGAATCGCTCTTTTTTTTATATCTCAGCCATTTCAAAACCAATTTTCATCAAATTAACGTTGAATTCCTCATAGAATTACATGCTCTTTCATATTTCATTAAGGTTTCTCATTATCTCAACAAAAAATGTTAGAAACCTGAAATTAGGTCTCGACCAGAACTGTACGATCCCTTTAAAGGTAGGGAATCCCATTTGCATGCCTTAAATGAAGAGTTGTATAAACACAGTGGTATGTTGAAGAGAGCATCATTTTAGAAACTCCCATAAAGTATTGAAAGTGGAAGGTGACATGTAGTACATTTTTATTTACCGTTAGATTTTGAATTGAATTTTTTTGTGGCTCACCGTAAATTCCAGTACATTACTAGGCTACCTTTGCAGACCCATGCACTGCATGTGTGTCCGTCATGTATATTTTGTGAATAAAGTTCATCAAAACTTACAAACATTTCTATATACATTCTTGCCACACACTCTATATGTTATTACATCAGCTCTTATACTTTTAGATTTGTGTTTATAGATAAAAGATACAGAAGACTGCAACAAAAAGGCTTAAGTGTGGCTGACACACAGAACTACTGAGTAGTTGAGTTTTGTGCATTATTGTCCCCGCCGAACGAGTTCGAGCAGGGGACTATGAAACGGGCTCCGTACGTGTGTGTGTCCGTCCGTCCGTCCGTCCGTCCGTGTGTCCGTCCGTCCGTCCGTGTGTCCGTCCGTGTGTGCGTCCGTGTTTGATCAAAATCTTCAATTTGCTACTTCTCTGTCATTTATGAGCCAATTTTGATTCTGTTTGCTGTATATGATAGCACTACATGGCAGCTTTGAAACTTCTACACAGAATTTCAGTCGTGACCTTTGACCTTGACCTTTGACCTATATTGTACATTTTGCTACAAAATGCTACTCCTTCGCCATTTCTAACCCGATTTCGATTCCGTTTGCTTTATGTGATGGCACTAGGTGAGGGCTTCAAAACTTATACACAGAATTTTGACCTTTGACTTCTTTGACCTTTGACCTTGATTTTTTGACCTATATTGTACATTTTGCTACAAAATGCTACTCCTTCGCCATTTCTAACCCGATTTCGATTCCGTTTGCTTTATGTGATGGCACTAGGTGAGGGCTTCAAAACTTCTACATAGAATTTTGACCTTTGACTTCTTTGACCTTTGACCTTGATTTTTTGACCTATATTGTACATTTTGCTACAAAATGCTACTCCTTCGCCATTTCTAATCCGATTTCGATTCCGTTTGCTTTATGTGATGGCACTAGGTGAGGGCTTCAAAACTTCTACACAGAATTTTGACCTTTGACTTCTTTGACCTTTGACCTTGATTTTTTTACCTATATTGTACATTGGCTACAAAATGCTACTCCTTCGCCATTTCTAACCGGATTTCGATTCCGTTTGCTTTATGTGATGGCACTAGGTGAGGGCTACAAAACTTCTACACAGAATGTTGACCTTTGACTTCTCTGACCTTTGACCTTGATCTTTTGACCTATATAGTACATTTTGATACTAAATGCTACTTCCGGCGGGGACATATTTTACGCACCGCGTAATTTCTACTTTTCCTTGTTCAAATTGTAGATAACTGTTGACTTCCAAATTTCTAAGCAGTGGCCTAAACAAGTCCACTGAGGTTCATATTTAATGTTTTGCTGCATTTTAGGAGTTCTGTGAAAGGTATCCCCTACCTTTAAGCACTTTAACCAATTAAAAGAGGACTACTGGGTACCTTTCTGATAACACAGGACTGATAAGTACACATGGCATTTGATTTTAGGACCAACTGTGCCAGACTATGAAGGGTGTCAATCTGAACTGTGTATCCAGTGAAAAAAAGAAAAGAGCATTTTAGTTATGTTTGTATTTTAATGAATTTGAATATGGCGAGAAAACCTCATTTGCATTGGTTATGTACAGAAAATTATGTTTCTGAACCACTTTCGGTCAGACAAGCCTGTATAAAAGGTCGCGCAACGTCATAATTGTATGCCCGATTTTCACAAAAATGGTGTCATAAGATATGCAAGACTTGAAAGCAAAAAGTCAGTGAGCGCCGCAGTCAAAAAAATTTGTATGGTGGAATGGTTGTGGAAAATGTCAAGGGGGAGTTGATTCAAACCCCCCGGCCATTTTAGGGTTAAACTAGACTTGCCCTCACTATTTTTTTTTTCAATGCCTCCTCTGCATCCAGTGCCTCAAGAGCGGCAGTTGATTCAAACATGGATGATGTATGCAAACTGCTGAGGAGTACTGGCTACCATCCGTCGCCCACAGCCAAAAGACCACCGAACTACCCAGAAGACTACTTCAAGTGAGCCACATGTTCGATTTCAAATTGTGTCTTCTGCATGCTACATGCTTTCGTACTGGATTTTGGTCATCCACACCTGTTCTTCATGCTAAATTTGGGAAATGTAGAAATAAGTCAAACATAAAATCTTTCTCAAACTCCAAATATGATTTTATCATTTTCCACTCAATTTGTGAAATAGACCCTGCTCGTGGACCGTGTGCACACTAATTGTACATGTAAGCCACAAGTGTCACTGCAACCCTGTGCATCAGAGACATAAATTCATCATAGATTTGGTAGCTGATGCTACCAGGTTCTTGTACATACATGTACATGTACTGTATGTGATTGGATAAATTTTGACTCTGCTCTTCAATATTGTGCTATGATGTGTAAAAGGAAATTCCTTGTCATTTGAAGTGATTGTCGCTGGAGCCATCAAGGATGACTATCCTTTCACCAAAGTTTGACAAGACAAAATGTGACAAGACATAGCTTGTCAGTCTCCCTGTCTTCTGTCTGTTTGTCTGTCTGTCTATTTGTTTGTCTATATGTCTATCTTGTCTCTATTTATTTAAATCTATCTACACAGTACATTCCATCCACTAGTATGTCATTTTGTTGGTGCCCATGTACCACCTTTTTTATTTCTATCTCTCCCTGTTTTTTTATTTGAAACAGACGCATTCCCATCAGTAGAACATTCATAGAGATGGTGATTGGCCGACTACGCTCTGATGACATCTACAATCAGGTAAATGAAGAATGAGCATAAAATGCTTCAGTAATATTTAACCAACCAAGTCCAATATTAGTAGATATCATAGTGAAGGTTTGAGGAAAATTGGATAATCAGTTCAAAAGCTCTGAATTTTTTAAAGTTTCAGTGCCACCATCGCTTGAGATAGAGCACTACATTTTTTGATGTCACATGTACACCTGTATAGAATGATATAAAGAAAATATAAAGAAAAATGAACATATTTTCCCTTTTCTCACATAAATAAAAGGGCACTTGACTTGTCTCTTTTAGAGGGCAGGGAGAATAATACTATCCATAACATACATCAGTAATAAGTTGAGGGAATGTGTACATTTAAAACAAAAGTGACATTTTGTGGAATTCTCATTTCTTTTATCGTTCTACGCATGTGACATGACAGATTTCTCGTCCAGTGATGGTGGCAGTGAAACTTTAAAAAAATTCATAACTTTTGAATGGATTGTCTGTTTTTCCTCGAAGTATCATTGATGTGTTGTATGAATAATTATTGCTGTGTTCATTCTATACACACATTTATCAAGGTGAACTTGTCTTTCAATTGCTAAAATTGCAACAGATTCTTAAATTTGCCAACACTGTGGCTTGAAGAGGATTAAAGGTCCTGTTTTTTCTATTACAAATAATATCACATCAAGGAGATGTGTGAATCATTCCATTGTGTGATGTTGTGAAGATGACTGCATTTTCTAGCACTGGTGATTTGGATCAGTTGGTAGCATGTCTGCCTCCAGAACCAAAAGACATGGGTTTGATTCCCGAGTCTGACTGAGCAATGTTGGATGTAATCATACCGTCCCTTCCAGTAAGAGGCAAAAACACTCTGTCCCTTGGATAGGGCAGAAAATGGAGGTCCTATGTGTGAGAGTCACAACTCATGCACAAAAAATATCCTGCTTCATTCATTCATCGCAAAGAGCAGGGTGCATAACCCAGTGAAGTGGTCATGCCTTACATCCAACTGGACCCCATGCAAGACCAGCTAGTGCTGCTGACTATGGACTATCTAGCCATCTTCTCAGATGTAAAATGAAACACACAAACAAACAAACAAACACTTGACATGTATCCTGACTCTTTGCCACTTTGCAGATCTCGGCCTACCCCCTGCCGGAGCACCGGAGCACTGCCCTTTCCACCCAGGCGGCAATGCTCTACGTGATCCTCTTCTTCTCTCCGGACACACTCCACTCCCAGCAGGCCAAGATGAGGGAGATTGTAGACAAGCATTTCCCGGATAACTGGGTGAGGATTGCATACATTTGTATGGGAAATAGTGGAGGGCATCTGTGAAGGCGAAGATGGTGATTATTATGGTGAAGGTGATGGTGATGGTGATGGTGATGATGATGATGATGATGATGATGATGATTATGATTATGATTATGATTATGACTAGGATGTGGTTGATGACGAGGATGAATATGATGATGATGTTGATTATTATTATGAGAGTAATGGTGATAGTGATGGTGAGGATGCTGATGATACAATGATTATGATGATGACAATAATGATATGATGGTGATGAGGGGATGAGTTAAAGCTTCATGTTGATCAGCTTTGATTTCAATGGACAACAGATTCCCACTGCTCAGATGAAACAAACAAAAACAAAACAAACAGTTGTCACTGTGAGAGAGAATTAAAATTTACTGGCCACGACAGCTTTTCAGCACTAGAATATGTCCGAGTACGGATGAGGACTAGCTTTGTAAAAAAACACTCTATCGTCTCATCTCAGATGATGATGATGGTTACGATGACAACAATGACCACTGTGTTGTGATGATGATAATCAACAGATCACCAAAATACATGGTATTATTTCAGAGCCTTCAACTGAAATGTGTCCGAACATGCTAACGTCATTTTACCCCTCAAATGATCGTCAGCTCCTGTGCGGTAGACACACTTGTGCAAAGAATAGCTTTGTCTCCTCTGCAGGTCATCACTGTCTACATGGGCATTGTGGTGAACCTGGCGGACGCCTGGGATCCATACAAGGCAGCCAAGACAGCTCTCAACAACACTCTGGACCTCAACAACATCAAGGAATTGGTAAGAAAGAAAAACTGTATTAACAGATGGTAGTTGTATATAGGTTTCTCAGCCCTTTAGAGTAATGGTAGTTGGTCTTTTGTGTGTGTGTGATTTTACGTCAGGATTTTTTTTTTTTTTTTTTGGGGGGGGAGGGGGCATTGGGAGGGCGGGGTCTTGTTGTTTTATGTAACAAACTTTGTTCCCCAATAAAACCTGAGTCCAAGATTATGTGGGGCAATGTTGTATATGATGAGGTGTGTGGAACCAGGGGTCCATTGCAAGAAAAGTTTCAATATTGATTGCAACTCCCATAAAGCAAATCCTGAAATATATTGTCAGCTGTGTTTTTGTCAATATTCATTGCATAACAAGTTGCCCATGAAAATTGAGCAAAACTCTCAATCGAATGCAGTTTGCATAATGATCTACATTGTAAGTTGCAGCTAATCAATGGGCCACTGATCATACTTCCCTTTGCTGCTCTAGCATGGTCAGTTTAACCAATGCTTACAGTCATAAAATATGTTCCAGATCTTTTGATGGTAATGTATGTGTGCACTTTGTAACACAACATCCTGAAAAACTTCATATAGCCTCGTAGATCTTCTTTCTAAGCAATCACAGTAAATGTGGATGAATAGAATGATTGGGTGTTTGAGTTCAGAATGCAAGAGATGATTCTACACAGAGTGTTTCAAACCAAATTCTTCAATTTTTTTTTTTTTTTCTGCGCAGTCATAGAAATTTACCAGCTGCAACTTTCCCCTATTTTCTTATCACATGACTGAGGCTAGGTCATAAGTTCAAGTAGCGGAGGAGGGTCATATATACACATATGTTTACACTATAAGTCACAACCTCTCTGTGGCAGGCAATAAGACACAACAAGCGGCTGGAGCAGCTGGTGCAGATGACCAAGCACTACCTGACAGAGGGCAACCTGACGGAGGAGTATGTCCTTGACAACATCCCCAAGCTGATGAACTGCCTGCGGGAGTGCAACGTCACCATCCGCTGGCTCATGCTCCACTCGGCAGAAGGACGTGAGTGGTGCTACCTTCCTTCCTTCCCACACCCTACCCTTTGTTTCCATCATCATCATCATCATCATCATTGTCATCATTATTATTATTGAAGCCACCGAGGAGTGAAAGTTTCTTTAAAATCCAGTAAAGTCATGAGAAAGTGGAAGGAGTGAAGCTAGCCATGTTTCGGATTTTACATATTTGAAACCATGAAAAACACCATTAATAACATGGCCCCCTCTGTTTTAGAAGCAACAGCCTTTGAGAAGAAGATCACTTCATGTTTAACATGGTGTACATACAGTGTACATAGAAGAGATCATTTAATTCCTACATTATGTAACTGTTATTAAAGTGCACCATAGCTCTATTTCATAATAGGTTGATATGAAAGCAACTCTTGCTGCAATGGCCAGTGTCGTTAGTTGGTAACAACAAAAATCCCATTTCCCGATTGGCTGTTGCAACAAAAAGTTTCCACTTGCAAGAATTGCTATATCTAACATGACATCTTATATGAAATTGGCCCTGGTACGTGTACGCGTGTAGAAGTCATGATTCAGTGATGCTGGTATATGTTATTCTGTTGTGTCTCCTCCAACATACCCTTGTCGTTTCCTCCTTGTCCCGCCCCGGCAGCGTGGGACCACAACAAGAAGGTGCGGCAGATGCGGGAGCAGCTGGTCCAGGAGGGCAAGTACAGCCCCCAGAAGATGTTTGAATGCCTCCTTAACACCGCCCAGCTAGAGTTCAAGCTCAAGGAGGTAAGGGTCACTTCCACTTCTGGGTCAGGGGACAGGAACTGTATCCCCAATTCGCTTTTACCTGAAAATTGAGATCAAACACATATCTGTAAATGCTGAATTCTGATTGACTGACATCTGAATTATGTTTTCTTTTTTGCAGTGGGGCCCAATGTCCCCTTAGGAGGGGAATGACATAAAAAAACTTCTTACTGCTACTGTAATACTATTTTCATTATTGCACTGTTGCGGATTATGATTATTATCACTGGTGGCTTGAGTAGTATAATCGTTATTGTCATCAATACATACTACCACATTATCATTTCCATGTTTTCATTATTGTAAAAGCTACAATATTGCACTATTGCAGATTATTGTTATTTTTAACTATTTTCACTTGCGTTTGGAGTAGTCTCATCACTATTGTCATCACTATTGTCACCGTTATCATTTTCATTTTTCTTGGTTGACACCTTCTCGCTGAAAAAAGATGTTCAAGAAGATGTTGGCTGAGAAGGAGGACAAGTGGAACACCTACAAGACTGAGGGCATCGAGAGGATGACGGAGCTGGCTGAGGTCTTCTCGGGAACCAAGCCGTTGACCAGGGTCGCCAAAAATGGTGAGAGAAGCTGCTTTCCTACTGCTACTGCTACTGCTACTTCTGCTACATTTTCTGCTACTAGTCCAGCTGTCTTTTTTACTGTAGTATTGCCAGGGTCTGTTTTACACACCCGAGTCAAAAGAGCTAGAGATGTTAAAACACCTTGTCCAAGGATACACACAACTGAAGGGGGTGGCACAGTGTAAGTGCATGAGTAGAAGCTGACGACGCTCGATAAGATGACCGCCTCTGCATTACGTCTCACTGCCTAACGGAAAATGTTTAGATTGCAGTCGGCATAATCTATCAGGAACTGGTTAGAAAATAATCCTTCTGGTAAGGAAATGAAATCCCTGAAATTATTTCTAAGGTTTTACTTATTATTTTTAGACATTAATGACAAACAGTGGAGGTGTTTCAGCCAGATTTGTCCCGATAAAGCGATTCATGGTGCTAATCAAGTGGCAGAAATAGCATGTGAAAAATTTGTTACAAGTACATTAAGTCTTGTTGCACTTAAGCAGGGTTCCTGCTTAAGCGGTTCCCAATTAGCAGGTGAGCACTGTAATTATAATATGAACGTCATAAATAGACGGTCATGGCATAGAGAAAGGAAGATATTGAAGAAAGAGATTATCTCATGGTTATATTTCCACAGCCCTCACATCAGTAATAAAATGATATATGTATAGTACACCCTGAGTACTACTTGACCTACGTTGTATGATCCCTAATCATCCGTTCTTTTATTTGAACTTGCTACACTATTACCAACTATATACCTCATATATAGATTCCTCTCATCTGGTTGGTTAAAAGTGGAGTCATGAAAATAGCTGTGCCCCATTTTTTATCAAAATGACGTCATGATTTACTGTGCCTGGGGCATAGAATCAAGTGTGCCCTGTAAATAGGTTTGGAGACAGTCGCAACCCCGTACACATAGATCACTCATATGTACGCACCAATGATACGACTGCCATGCTGTCAATCAGCGTTGATTACGAGTGCTGTAAAAGAGACTAGAATCTATATTGTCAGTATCGGTATCTATATTTCGGATTCTATATTTTCGGTATATTAAACAAATAATGACAGCTTGATATTCGGGGCACAATTAAAATTATGTAGGCCCTCGGTGATGTGAAAACCATAGCTATGCCCTCAGCTTCGCTTTGGGCATAGTTATGGTTTTCACATCACCTTGGGCCCATAATTTTATCTGTGCCCTGAATATCAAGCTGTCATTATTTTTATACTGTGGTTGTCCATCTGTGAGCTATGCATAAAATGGAATTTGCCAAGCACATGTATATGCATTGTTGCATTTGTCACCCAAGTGTTTGCTGAAAAATGAACCCTTTTGAACCCTTTGAAAAGGGAAGAAATATTATAATATTCATTAATGAATGAACAAATTGAAATAAAAAGACTTGTCCCTATGATTACTTCATCTCATTGCAGATAACTTGCAGGCCTGGTTCAGTGAGATGTCTAAGCAGATTACCTCCCTGGCCTACGATGACTCCACAGCAGCTGGCCGCAAGATGGTTCAGCTTATACAGGCTCTGGAGGAGGTTTGTTATTTTGTTTTCTTTCTTTCTTTCTTTTTTAAACAGAACAGTCCTCAAATGTGAAGTGTAGCTTACAAATATTTATTTTGAAGACAAACACCGGCTGGATATCATTCTCTATTTAAAGTGATAATGAGATTTGTGATATACAGTATTCTTGGAGGTGTGGACAAGCAAAATAAAAGCAGAATCCTAAAAATATAGTAAAATGAAACAGTCCTGTCATATAAGTGGCTGGTGAATGTAAGCACTAAAAATTACCCACACAGATGTGGGTTTGTCAATCTACAGACAACATTCCACAACTTTCCTTGTTAGTATTTACATTCATAATTGATATTGTCTTCTGTATCTGTCACTCTCCCTTCCCCTCCATCTGTCTCTCTGTTTTTCTCCTCATCCTCCTGTGTAATTGTTGTTGCTTTGGTTACCATGGCGACGCCAAACAGGTGCAAGAATTCCACCAGCTGGAGGCCAACCTCCAGGTGAGGCAGTTCCTGGCGGAGACCAGGAAGTTCCTCCACCAGATGATCCGCACCATCAACATCAAGGAGGAGGTCCTCATCACCCTCCAGATCGTGGCCGACGTCTCCTATGCCTGGGAGATCATCGACAGGTGGGGTTGAAGTTCAGAGGGGCAATATTCTTTAAATTATGCTTAATTGTGTTTCCATCATGAAATGATGTTATCCATGTCTTCGCATTTCATCTATGAATTTTCGTACTTCATATCTCTCTGTCTATTCATGTCTTTCTGATAGTCTTCATGTATAAATCTCTCTTACATTGATGTATTGATCTGTTATTAATCCCTCTTCTTGTCTGTGTATTCCTGTTGATATAGCCATGTGTCTGATGCTGTATATTAGTATTTCCCGGCCTTCTCAACATCTTGTTTGAAAGACATGAAATTTAATTTTTTGCAGATTGGCACTTATTCTTTTACCCTAGTGTCTCTCATTTTTGTTCGTTCTTACAATTATTAAAGCTCATTTTTAATTTTTTAATTTTTGCATTTGTATGCCTGTGTATGTTTGTACAGTTTTGTATGTTTATTTGGCATATTAACGAAAGATTTTATTGTCTGTATAGAATTCTTTCCTCTTTCCCTTTTATTTTGCCCTTTATTAATTTCTCTTTTTTTTTAAAAATTTGTCTCTTTTAACAATCTTGCTGTCACTACCTCCACCTCTATTCATCCAAATGAATTCTATTCCAACACTGAGTCAGCTCTCTGCTGTTGCAGTATTGAGTAAGAAATTTCGGGATGTGATGCAGCGGAGTAATATACTGTAAAACAAGGAATGTTCGCGTTCATTTCAATTTTGCGAATTTCGCGAGAGCCAAGATTCGCGAAATTAAAATGCGCATGAAAGTTCTTACCTACACTATATGCATTGAATGCCAGAGGCAATTCGTGAAAATTTCATGCCGCGAAAAAGGCTGTAGGCTCCAATTCGCGAATATATCGTGTTTTACAGTATCATCTCCTACCCCACTTCTCTCTTCCCACCAGCTATACTCCATTCATGCAGCAGGGCATCAAGAACTACCCTGCCCTCGTCATCAAACTCAGGGCGACATTTCTCAAGGTGGGTTTAATAGGAGTTGACCATCCTGTGTGTGAGCTGAATTCATTCTCACAAAATGCATGTTTTAAAACCCACTGAGATTGCAGCCACTGCCAGATGTATTTCATTAATGAAGATAAAACTGAAAGGGATGGTATTGTTTTGGTTTGAGATGGGCTTCAGGTTTCTAAAATTTTTTGTGAGATAATGGGAAACCTGCTTAGTATGAAATATGAAAGAGCATACAATTCTAGGAGGAATTGCAAGTTTAATTGATGAAATTGATTTTGAAATGGCTGAGATATCCAAAAAAAAATCTAATTACCTTGAGAAATGTTAAAATCTGAATTCCCCATCTCAACCAAATCTATATGGATCTCTTTAATTCATGACTCCGGCATGAGATCTCAAACAGGCATGAAGTTAAACTTTGAGACTCTTGGGAATTACCTATGTAAAGCAGTGGGAATCAGCTGCACGTAGAATATAATCTGCCACAATCGACAGGAATAGACTGACATCGACTAATGTCAAACAAAACTGAATATGAATGGGGTCCTCCATTGTATTTTGAAGGACATGAACAGCACACTCCATTAAAGCTGAGTTGACAGGGTTACTATTTGTTGTAAGGGTTTCTGTCTTGCACTGTTCACAATTTGGTGTGTGACAGATAGCCAGTAATCATTGAATGTGTGTAGGTGGATCAGTCTGATAAAATTCTGTCTTTACAACATTTTGTGGAAACCTTGCCTGTATTGTATGTAATGGTGAGAGAGATCTTCCTTCTCAAAAGTTGTGAGCATAATTCTGATTATCTCTGATTTTCATCATCATCTCTCTGCTCTTTGTGATGGCAGCTCGCTTCCGCTCTCGATTTGCCCCTGATCCGCATCAACCAAGCCAACAGCCCAGATCTTGTCAGTGTGTCCCAGTATTATTCCAACGAGCTCGTGGCGTACGTCCGTAAGGTAAGTGTTCAAAGAACTTATGACCACCCCTGTATGCACTATGGCACAATTTGCTGCTTAGAATCACAGCTTTCAACACATGAAACTGCTCTATTTGGTTCTTAGTGTCCTTTATCAAAACCTGACATCCAAAAATAGGGTAATGTAGAACAAACTTGTCATTTAACATTTTGCGAAACATGAAAGGGTGCTAAAAGAGTTGGGGGGGGGGCATTTCATAACCCTCTACCATTCAAACCTCTTCTCAGTGTGCCACCAGGGTTCAATTCAAAATTTGTGGCATTCTCTGTACAATTACGTTGTATTGATTTACATTTACATGTTATGTCACAAACTGTTGCAGTCTTCTCACCCAGCATTTGCCGCACCAAGACTTCAAATATCAGTAACTTTCGAATGGATACTTTCTTCTCTGGTGTATTTTTGATATATATATTTCTGCAATCTCTTAATCAGCTTATGTCTGATGTATTTGGGTTCCACTCTCCTTGAAATAAAGGACTGAAAATTGATCTTGAACTTGACTGATTGCTTCTCTCAACAGGTGCTGCAGATCATCCCACAGACGATGTTCTCGCTCCTCTCCCAGATCATCCAGCTCCAGACCCACCACATCAGGGAAGTTCCAACGAGGCTGGAGAAGGACAAGCTTAGGGACTACGCCCAGCTGGACCAGAGATACGAGGTGCGCGGTGCCCAACTACGTACGGGTGACTCCCGTTGTAGCAAAGTCCTTGGGACCAGCAGTTTTCTTTTGTTTTATCGAAATTTCGTTATTGTCAAACAGAATTTTTTACGATAGACTTTAATGAGAGTGATGATGGGACCTGAATTTTTAATCTGTTGTTTAAAAAAAAAATGTTGTTATAACTGTGCTTGTTATAATGTGACCACTCTGTAAAACATACAAACAAATCGCATTCCTCGATATGCCTAGATGATATCCACAACGTGAATCCATAACAGAGTTCTCGTCAGTATTAGCCGGTGGTTCCCACAGATCTGTCTACTTGGAAAATAAAATCTCCAAAACCCATGGATTAATTAAATATAATAAAATCTTCAGTACAACGTCCTTTCTAGTATGTTGTAAGCACTTTGAACTCTGACTAATCCTAATGCATCATACGGATACCAGATGAGCACTACCTTTTTTGGAGGGTGTTAACGCCCACCTGTAGTGTGTTCCCAGGTGACAAGAGCACTAGTTGTGTTATCGCGACTTATTTTCCCCTCATCTTGTATTCATGTCTCCTTTGTTTGTTTGGTTTTTCCGATCAGGTGGCAAGGCTTACTCATTCCATCTCGGTGTTCACCGAAGGAATTCTTATGATGAAGACAACTCTAGTTGGTATCATAAAGGTAAGCAGTAGTTCAAAGAACTGCACTTTGTATGCATTTTGTGGGGGGTTTTTTTTCATTTCAACCAGCACTATAATGTGTCCACTGGTGTATACATCCACTGACGTACTTTGTTCGGCAGTTGAGCTATCGGTGGTTTAAAACTAGACATCACTGAATAGGTCTAAAGTAATCCTTCCTTTCTTCTCTTCATATTACAGTGCCCTATGTGTGTGGGACTGATGCTTTGTAAAATGGTGTGCGTAACATGACAATACTGTTTTCCGGGTTTGATAAACCCTCTTGAGCACGTTTCTGATAGTTTGTTGACATAGTGCGTTGTTTCCCAGATGATGAGTGGAGGATAGCTGGTTGTTTATCAGAAAGCATATCAGGTTAATTCCTAGGGCATCGGGACAGAAGAGGTTAAAGACCATATTCAAGATGCGTTTCATGTCGATGCTTCTTCTCGTCTCCTTGACAGATCGATCCCAAGCAGCTTCTGGAGGATGGAATCCGCAAGGAGCTCGTGGCCCAGGTCGCCAGCGCCCTCCACAGTTCACTCATCTTCAACCCCAAGGCAAAGGTAATGCCACCCCACTGTGTGACCTATTAGTCATGTCCACTATGACGGTCATGAACATGTGAAACCAGATCATGATGAAGAAATGTTTGGGAGGGGGGGGGCATTTTATGAAACGTTTTGTCAATCAGATGCAAAGATTTCAGTAGCTTATAACAGTTTGTCAGAAAAAATATCTGACAAAACGTTTCATAAAATGCCCCCCTCCCAAACATTTCTTCATCATCAAATCAAGGCAATGAGATCATATTTGTCAGACAAATTTAGTCAGACCAAACGCTTCATGAAATGTCTCCTGGTCTTATTGAACGAGGAGTCTTGATTAGCTGGCCCTGCCATCCTTATTATCCCAGTGTTGTCAGATTTTTCATTATATACGCTGTGGTAAAAGAAGACATAGTGAGCTATAATTCTTGCCCTAGGGATGGACATACTGGGTAAGACTAGAATTCATAAAGGTTAAACATAGTTCTGGTATGCCATTACTATTGTCAAATTTCAATCCAAAATCTACACATATGCCTAAGAAATGTGTGGAATATTGCTGTAATAAGATATTTGTTGGGTAACAACGAAAATGTGAAATATTAACCAGAAAGGTTGCATCTCAGAACTTACCTGATCAAGGTCAGGCTAATTCAGGCTCGGGGACAACTCTTGACGGCGGGGCAGAGTTGTCCCTCTGGACTGTACAGTGTTGTACTATGGGAGCGCTTCGTGTTCTGGCTGGTCGCAGTTGTGAGCTGAGTTAATACTATGCGTGCATCAAAGAACCTCTTCGGCGTGCATACAAAATGAACATGCGCCTATGTATAGAATATGGCAGTCACAAACGGTGTGTTCTTAATTGCCTGAAATAGGGCCGTGTTGTCCATGAGACTGAGATAACCTGGATCCTTCTGGAATAAAAGTCAGTATACTGACTTTTACTTTTTATCTCAAAATACATGTACTCCAAAACAACTCCTCATCCCGGCAAATCGCGTCAGCCAGGTAAGTTTCTTGGTAGCCTCTTTCAATATATTGTAAGCAAATATGAAATGGTGCTAGATGGGTTCTCAAACCCTTCCCAAAACTGTGTTTCCATTTTAAGCCTCTCCTATTTGCAAGTCCAGTCTCAAGTATGTTTGAAATTGGATACCAATCTTTGAACATCTCCGTTTCCTAAGTTCCCTTACAATTCAACTGCAACTTTCTCCACCCTCTTCACCCCACCCTTCCTGCTGCATCATCCATCCCCAACTCCCCCTCCTCCACCTTCTCAACCACCACGATTACTGCTACTCATTGCCTTACCCTTCCCTTCTCCTCCTCCACCCTCTCTTCATCTTTCCCATCCAATCACCCCTTGCTATTCTATCCACCCCTCCCTCTTCCATCCACCCCTTCCTCTTCAATCCTTTGCTTATCTTTTGTCCATCCCCTTTCTCTTCCTTCCACCTCCCCCTCTCTTCCACACACATCCTCTTCACCATTGTCCATTATTTGTCCCTTCCTCTTTTAACCTCCTGCCACTTCTTTTCTTTCTCCTCCTCTGATTACCCCTTTCCTACCTTTTTCATCCTTCCCATTCCTCCCCCTCCTCCACACATGCATTCTTCTCTCCCTCCATTACCTACCCTCTTTGTCCTTAACCCACCACTTCCTCGTTTCATTCCATCTTTTTCCTATCATGCCCTCCTCCTCCTCCCTCGATTCCTTCCTCTGCTCTTTTCCAACTCCCCCGGATCTTCCTTTGTGACATACAATTTTGTACCCCATCTTCAACTTCCTCTTCAATCCATTCCCTTGTCCTTCAACCCCTTCTCTCCTTCCCCTCCCCATTTTTACACCCCCTCCATCCAAACCCCTCCTTCCAACCCCCTCTTCCAAACTTCAATTTCAACCCCACCTTCAACTTTTCCTCTCTTTCTACCCCCCACATCTTTCCCCCTTCCAATACCTCCTCCTCCTTTCAACCTCTCCCTCTCCTCCCCACCCTCCCCCTCTTTCTAAACCCTCCTTCCAACCATTCCCCCTCCTTTCAACTCCTTCCTTTCATCCAATCCCTCACCCTCCTTCCGACCACACCTCCCCCTCCTCCTCACCCCTCCTCCTCCTCCTCCTCCCCACCCTCCCCCTCTTTCTAAACCCTCCTTCCAACCATTCCCCCTTCTTCCAACTCCTCCCCTTCATCCAACTCCTCCCCTTCTTCCAACCCCTCCCCCTCCCCGTCCACCCCCAGGTGTGTGAGCTCATGCCCAAGCTGGACGCCCTGGGAGCCCGCATGGACGGATTCATCCGCTCCTTCGAGTACATCCAGGACTACGTGGACATCCACGGCCTCAAGATCTGGCAGGAGGAGGTCTCCCGCATCATCAACTACAACATGGAGCAGGAGTGCAACAGCTTCCTGCGCACCAAGGTCCATGTTTGTGTGCACCATCTTCTCAAGAAGACTTACTATAAAACAAGGAATGTTTGTGTGCATTTTAATTTTCCGAGAGCCAAGATTCTCAAAATTAAAAGGGCATGTGAAAGTTCATGTCTTCGCTTTATGCACTAAATGTTAGAGGCAACTCGCAAAAATTTCATGCAGCGAAAAAGGCCGGTGGCTCTAATTCAGGAAAATTTCATCCTGCAAAAACATCTTGTTTTACAGTATGCACTTTTGATAACCCCATAGAAAGGAATGCCAGTGTGTTATGCTGCCCGCTTACGGGCAGTATTTGAGAAGTATGTTATGTTAATTGTTGTATTACCTTCGCCCCTTTCCAGCTGGCAGTTTGTGTGGCATAAACATAGTAAAAATGCTTAAACCTTAATTAATGTGATTGGTTGTCCATCATTGAATAGTGTTCATTTAATGGCAGAAACCTTATTTCGTTGACTGATAGGGTCAATGCACTCTTCAGTGCTTTTAAAGATTCACTTTTCCCATTTTCATACATTGTACCTCATCTCAATGATTGCTAGATCACAGAATAAGAACATCTATAACAAGCCACACTTCCCCCTAATCCCCATCTCATCCCCACTTTTACATACCTTACCGCTTTGCACATGATTTTCACTGGATATGTGCTGACAGGAGAACGTAGCTAGTAGCTCACACCAATCAGTAGTGAATCAAACTGGAAAGTCAAGTATTTTGACGATATCTATTGATAAAAAAATGTGTGAGTCAATAATGATGATGGTTTTAATGGGTGTGGTAACGTCAAATTATGGCTAGAAGCTTAAGCCAGGCAGTTATGTATTAAACTTGAAGGTCAAATATTTTCATAATACATTGTATCTATTGATGAAAAATGTGTGAGTCGACAGTGATGATGGTTTTCACAGGTGTGATAACAGCAGAGTGTGGCTAGAAGTTTGAGCCAGGCAGTAATGAATTAAACCTGAAGGTGAAATATTTTGATAACATCTATTGATGAAAATGTGCCAGCAAATAATGATGACTCACTCGCAACAATCCAGCCACATTTCCGTCCAGATCATCTAAAAGATTGACAAATTGTAGCTGGAAAAACAAAAAACAAAAAATCAGAAAAAAAAAAGTAGTCTAGATTATAATATCACCATAGGTAGCAGAGCCATGAGACAGATGGCTTGAGTCATTAGCATGTTGTTAGCCTGTCTGTCTTTGATGTTTATATCAGGAGGTGCGGGGTTTGGTTGGAGGGATGGTTCATGACACAATGCAACCATCCAACTGAGCCAATGTTGTGTGAAGACTACTGCAAATGTTGACATTTTCGCATGATTAATTTTTGGCGCTGAGCAGCTCAAAAACATATTCGCGGGTTCTTGAATTCGCAGTTTGCAATTGTCAACCCATTCACAATGTGCAGAGAAATTTGTGAAGATATTTTTGCAGGTTTTAGAATTCGCCCTGGCCAGAACTACACATGTGGTGCATAATACACAAAAATTAACGTACCGCAGAACTTTCTGTGTTTACAGAGGTCTCGAAAATACTTGGTGTCTATGTGAAATATATTCGTGTTATAGCAACATCAGCAGCTCATCCTCAACATTTTTATACAGTGCCCATAGATCCCCATAGTGCTGCAAATGAAAAGAAAAAAGAAAAATGCTGGAGATTCAGGTCTGTGGAACGTTATATAGATGATGACTGGCAGGGGAGGGAACCTATCAAATGTTCCACCCGAAGGGTTTGAAATGCTACATAGAGGGAGGTTAGAAGTCCCAAGAAGAAGTCGAGGGACTTATAGCCTCCCGAAATAGCATTTCAAACCCCGAGGGTGGAACGTTTGGTACATGTTCCTGACAACAAAAGTTGTTAAATACCATCATCTGTTAAGCAATGTTCGCAACGTCAACCACCATCACAATGCACTCGATCGCTCGCACAGTAGAGCCAAATTCACTGTGCACGGGTCCTTCAAATCACACTTTCGTACGCATTACAATCGATTGCGTGAAAAATATGACCGTTCAATTGTTTGGAATCGTTTGTCATTTGTTACATGAAAAATTTTTCCCATGGGAGAATATTACAAAAAATTTTCTGCCCATGGGCGAACATAACGAATGTGTCTCCATCATGTGACTATGTTTAGCCAGTCACTAACTCGGTATTTGACTAACCCATTTAATATAATGTAGTACTTGTCTATTTGGACTGAGGTACATGTATTTTGATGTAGCCCATGAAACTGATTTTCCAATGCGTACATTTTATCACCATTACTTGAAATTGATTTTCACTTTTTGATCTCAATACACACTCTACCTCCTTAATTTTCAGCTGTTAGCACTACAGCCTTCATCAGCGGAATGACCCGTCTTTGTCTTGATGATATAACGGTCGATAAGCAGGTCATAGACTTTCAGAATGTTTTATCGCCTGCCATCTTTAAAGAGAGTATGCCCTGATGTAGATTGCTAGACTCCCCTTTTGAAGTATCAAGGCTCCTGGTGTACAACCTCCACCTTATCTACAGTAGGTCCATGTGGTGGCCTAGAGAAGTTGACAGCTGAAAATTCAAGAGGAACATAGTGTGTATTGAGAAAAAAAGTTTAACACTAATTTCAGATGAAGTACATGTACCAATACCAATGAGCTTCTACTTTAATATCATCATTACTACATGCAGGTCCATGACTGGCAGAGTGTGTACCAGTCCACCACCATCCCGATCCCCAAGTTTCCCCCCGTTGACAGCTCCATCAACTTCATGGGCCGGCTGGTGAGGGAGATCCTCCGCATCACCGACCCAAAGTGAGTCTGCCTGAATGGACCCTCCCGTTAACTCTCTCAGCCCCACTGGCTACACGTCTATGTGCAATGGCATTGCCGTTTTAAGATGGCAGTATTACTAGGATTAAGGGGCTCAGGTGATTGTACTACAGTCCAGTCTTAGTTATCAGGCCATCAATTTTCTGTTATCAGGACGTGGACTTGCACATGGTTGTCTTCACATTTATAGTGTGAAATTTTAGTAACAGTATCAAACAGCAATATTCCCTGGCAATTGCGAGGAAATGAAAATTCAGGAACGCAATGTACAATGCATGTCAATCACTGAAGAAACGAGTTGCTTTTGGTTGAACTCTTATCAGTTGCACCACCACTGAACAACACATCTGATTCGCATAGCACTGGACTTTATTTATTTATTTATTTATTCATGTTTTCTTTAAAAGCAGGGTTGTCCCGTTCAGAGCCCCAATGGCCTGCTTTGCAAGGGAGCCCTTCATCACATATAAAGGTTACAAAATCAAACACGAATTACAAATAATATCGGGTAACATATATACAAATAGAAAAAAATAAAACAAAACAAAAACAAATGAAAACATAATACGACATAATACAAGTGGTGGTCATATGAAATATGAATTCTAAAAAGTCAGAAAGGTAAAACTTTGACATAACTTTTCACCAGCATTTCCTACTTGTCTCGTCAGAAGCTTAATAGAGAGGGATTTCAGACCAAAATTCAAAAATACTTTCATTCTGTGCCCGTGGGCAATGAGCCAGTTTGTAATTAAGTGTAGCTCATGTACACATGGGTACAAATGACCCTTCTTTTTTCTCAGTTGATTAGGCACTTCACTAGTTTTCAAAGTGGCATAATGGACCAGCTTACCCAATGTAACAATTTATGGAATTCATGTTCGAACAAATAATGATCTTGTGTTCAGACCAGGTGACCAGAATAGTCCATCAGTTGACATTTTAGCAAGTATCCTGTTCATTGTTTTGTATCGAATGCAATAACAGATTTTTTTTTTTTCATATTGCGAAATACCATTCTTGCTGTCAGGTGCATGTGCTGGCAAGCACCGTTTAGATAAGGATCACGTGAATAATCATCACATCACAGATGCTTATCTCGGTGAATTAACAAACCAAAATGCCTGTTGGTACAAATGACCTTTTTCTGCTCGTGCGCAAAGTGGAATTACGAACTGGTCTGTTGTGAGGAAATGAGAAATTAGGAACGCAATGTACAATACATGTCAATCACTAAAGAAACCACTTATTTTTGGCTGAAACTCTCTCAGTTGCACCACCACTGAACTACACATCTGATACACATGGCACTTAAATAATTCTAAAAAGTGAGAAATGCAAATTTTTTACATAACTTTTCACCAGCATTTCCTACTTGTCTCATCAGAAGTTATACTGGAGAGGGATTTCAGACCAAAATTCAAAAAGACTTTCAGACTGTGCACGTGGGCAAACCCTTTGAAAATTGTTTCTGGTCTGCAAGAGGTGTGAGACTTTGCATCTCTCCCCTTTTAAAGGATACCTCCACATGATTTTCAGACTTTTACATATGAACAACTATAAATGGGTTACACTTGGTGCAGAGTTTCAGAATTTATAGTGATTGGGATGAGAAGTAGGAGTGTTTTCAAAATTTAAAACAAATCAGAATGAACAAGGATGATGACATGGCAGCCTCACAGCAAGAATGCATGAGTAGGGGCTCAAGGAAGCAGAACAAAAGAAGAAGGCATGCATAAATTCTACGCAGATGAAGTTGTTAAGCATGTGGTATTGTAATGGAATTACATTGCCTAAATTTCTGAAATATGTGAGGCTCCTTTGTCATCAACTTTGTTCAGTGTAATTTCTTTTGGGTTTTGATAGAGTACTGATTTCTTTGCTCAAGGACAACAATAAATTCCTCAAATCTACACATGTAGCTGTTGATTTATGTACTACAGGATGTGAAATTATGAAAATTGTCTGGAATGCCCCTTTAAAGGTACAGTCTACTTTAAGTGCTACAGGATGTGAAATTATGAAAATTGTCTGAAATGCCCCTTTAAAGGTACAGTCTACTTTAATTGTGCAAATTCTTAGAACCTTCTTACCCTCCTCTCCTTCCACAGGACCACATCATACATTGATGCCATGAAGACCTGGTATGATCTGAAGACCAGACAGGAGGTGCTAGATATGAAGGTCTTCTCCAAACTCCAGGTCTGTATACATCACTAGAGCAGTCTCTTCGACTTTTTATTACCTCCACCAAGGAAGGAGGTTATGTTTTAATTTCTGTTTGTTTGTTGATTTGTTTGTCCGTGTGCAAAAGAGCTCAAAAATTTGCAAATGGATTTGGATGAAGCTCGCAGGAAAGGTTGAGAATGACACAAGGAACAGATGATTAAATTTTGGTAGTGATCCGAAAATGGTTATGGATTGTATAAAGGATTTTCAATATTTTGGCAGCCATTCAAGTTCCGGAATCATATTATCGTCACTGCTGGCAATATAATGATTTTGATCCTCGCTGCATTAGTCACATGATTGCATTATGACCAATCATTGACCAGTGTGTAAATGACGTATGTAGACCATTTACTATGTTTTGCTATCCCTACCCCCAACCCCCAACCCCATTGCACGCACAGCAAAGCATCGGGACCTATGGGCTCACCGGGCTGGACCGCCTCCTGTGCTTCATGATCGTGCGTGAGCTGCAGAACTTCCTGACGATCATCGAGAAAGGCGTGCTGCGCGACAAGGCCTGGCTGGAGATGTTCGGCAGCCTGATGAAGTCGCTGAACCCGGTGAAGGGGATCATCAGTAAGTGGACACACCCTAACATTCTTTTCCCTCACTCATCCTCACTCATTTGCATATTATTATAAACTGTTTGAGCATTGTTTTTTGCAAAAATAAGCAAAACTTCACAATTTCATAACTTCCTCATTCTTACCCAATTTTGACCAAATGTTTTCATCTTGTGCTTATTGAAACTGGTTCTCTCTCTCTTTTCAGATAACTTTTTTTTTTAACTGGTCCAGAATTCCCCTGTAACTGAGGCAAGGTTATTTAAACAGTGTTTAATAGATATTAATTTCTTCTCTGAGTTTATGTAGAAACCCTGCACTATATCTGCTGTGCAAAATGCTTGTCTCATGAATGAACGAATGTGAAAATACAATTGTATGAGAAAAGTGCTTTAAATAGGGTGCTTTCAAGCAGAGAGTACCGTACCATACTATAGCGAGCCAAAAGCAAACCACTTCCCAATGTGCTCCAAAAGCGTACCGTAACTGAACCAGAAGTTGGCATGCGAAGAATGCCAACAGGGCGCACATACGTCATAATTCAAAGAGTTTATTCTCTTTGTTTGGTACCGTACACCTGTAGGTAGCGTATTAACGCACCAGGTGCATGACCCTGTGACTGCAAAACATTTGACCCCCTCTAGAAATAATCATCGAGGTATGCTTTCTCCACACATTGCTTGAATGCTCCAGAGTGTGGTACAAATGTATGGTACACATTAGTTTGGATCTTTGTACAAATATCTTGTGCCGTGAATATTATTGGACATGTTCGTGTAGTCATACATGTACATGTACATTCCATCATGTTTTATATATAATTACACTGTATGTACCTTGAAAACTAAATGGCATGTGCATGCAGTGTACATGAAGTTGTGAGGTGTTTCTCTAGCGTGAAAAATTGGCTCTGTTTTCCCACTTTTGGCGATGATTTCTTGCCTCATCCAAGTCAAAACATTAACATAGACCAGGCTGAGCCAAATGAATAACCCATATACTAGGATGTTACAAGGATGTTTAGTTGCATTTTTGCGTGGATTTTATCAATGTCGATTTAAATGTGAGATAGTCAGAGCTGGAATGTTATAGGGAATAGGTGGGTCAAAGGGGTTTCACACCTACAAACGAGGCCATTTGTGGTTTTGGAACATGTTTCTAAACAGGTTTAGAATTACTTTGGGGAATTAACAGAAATAGTTCAAGTTTGTATCCATAGGGGTCACAGTTTGATGCATTTTTTTCTTCTTTTTTTTATCAGCTGTAGATCCTTTTATTGCTGTTGTTTGCACTTTCACAGAATTGATGTTGAACACCAATCTTATCACATCTCTATCTTTTCTGTTGTCAGGCAACCCTAGCAAATTGTACACCCACTACATGACGAAGGCTGCCAAGATGTGGTTACCATTCATCAACGTGGTGCTCAAGGTAAGAGACTTGGCGGGCTGCAAAAGTTTTAGTTCTCTAACCTGTGTGATGAGGGACTTACCCATGTGAGTTGCATGATGTAATATCTATACCAGTTCCTGGGGCTTTCTCCCAGCACCTCAATGGCTCCAGAGGCAAGCAATTTATTGAGTCATCCTTCATGAGAGAGGGAATTACCCTCAGATACACTTGTGAGGATGCAATGAATGCAGAACAGTTGCTGTATACGCCGAATATTTCGCGAGGTTTTCGTTTTCGCGAATTTCGTGAGTCAGGTGCTATTCGCAAAAATAAAGACACGCGAAAATATTGACTCTTATCCTGATGTGGATGTGATGTATGCATGTACATTTTCCGTTCATGTACAGGATTCCACGATCGCGAATTTAGCCACTCCCGAACTCGTTGGGAATTCCCGATTCGCAAAAATTTAGACTCGCGAAATATATGGCGTATACAGTAGTATACAAATAATGCACAGGCGAGAGTGTGTTAGTGGAGTTGCAGTGCACTCAAGGGTATTTACAATTGTGAAACATGTACAAGGCATAGCCGAGTGCATGTTGCACTACGTTGTGATTACCCAAGAGTGAGCTGCATATCCATTAACATCACAAATATAAACCTGCTCATTATTTGTTTTAAAAAATGGGTTGTAAACCAACAGCATGTTTTTTGTGTACCTTTATGAGTGCATACCAGTCAGCTTAATGTAGAATTTGCTCAAAAGCCAAGATGTCTGAAGATGTTCGTTCCGAGCAATCAGCAAATGCTGTAGGCATACACATGCGCAAGGCAAAAGACAGCACAAACTAGAAGCTGTTTACCGAAATAAGTGATTGAGAGTGTGCGAAAATGGTTTCGGTTTGGTTTTACTGTTGGCGTGATTGAGTGTTTGCGTCCTTGTCAACTGTGCCTCTATTTAATGATAACATGATAATAATAGTAATAAGGTCTTATTTACCCAGGGTAGCCTCTTCAGTGTTGTCACTGCTCTACCAGAAAGCCCTGCTGTTATTATTACTCTAGCATTGCCAGGTACCCAGTTATACACCTTGGTCGAGAGGGAAATAGTGGGTAGAATCATCTTATCCAAGGACGTAAGCACTGGGCGGGATTCGAACTCGGGTCCTCCGATCGGAGTCAGGAGTCTTTAATATCCACAGTCCCCCACTTTTGAGTACGTTGTTTTCAAACTTAAATCTATCTTTGTGAGGAAGCTGGCTGCCCTGCAATCCTAATAATGCAATCAGACAGCTTGTCTACATTCTTGATCATGTAGACTAACACCCTCACAAAATGCTGGTTGTACTAACAGATTCTAGAAAGTGTATGAAAGCCACGTGGATTTATGGCTGCTACCCATGTGATTGCTTGTCATTAAAAAAAAAAATGATGTGAATTGAGTTTGATTTCCAGAATTTCAGGTCATGATAAGAATGACCATCTTGTTGAATGTTTCTCACATATTTGGTTTCATTATACATCATGTACTTTATTACATAATGCAGGGCTGCACACTGGCGCCGGTCCGACGGTCAAAGACCGGTAAAAGTCACTGTCGGACCGGTAACTTTTCAGGAAATCCACAAGTTGCCGGTCCGACATGACCAGTAAAAAAAAAAAAAAAAAAAAAAAAAAGCATTGGTGGGGTCAGTAGAAAGGAAAAGAGCAGCCCCGATCAGGGAGAAACAGAATGCAAGATATCGCACTGTTCAACAAGTTTTACGCAAGTTTTCGTTTATGTCTACCGGTGCAATTTGTACAGTAAACAATAGTTTTGAGCACTTGCAGTCGACCAGTTACATTCGCGCTCGCTTGCGCATTTCGCGCTGCTCACGCACTGCCATGCAATGCGATACTTAGTACATGCAAAACAAATGATACAAAGCATGTACCGTGTAACTGCTTCTCGTTTGCTTGCGATCGGCGGTCATGCCAGACAAGAAGCATTGAAAGAAGCGCACGCATTTCTGGGTCATTTTACTCATGATTTTTTAACGCAAGATCGATCCAATCCCGGCTTCACAGCAGCGTGGCAGTTATGTTAGAACTACGGTAATTTACTTGTGTCGATTTTTAGAAAAAGTAAAAACACATTCGATATTCAGCGATAGAGTAAATGGATCTGATTGCGTTTATTTTCATTTTGCACAGTCATTTCACAAATTAATATTTTCATTCGCTCAGAATGTTCTCATAACGAAGATAGGCGCAAAAAGGATCACGAAATCGGCCCTTCCGTGTACTTTTTCAGAACGCATGCACAAAATGTGAAGAGATAATACTAGGGAGAAAAAAAAATTATGAAATCATGGCAGTCCCGCTTACATATTTCAGGTAGAAATCGTCCCAAAAAGGATCATGAATTCGACCGGCCGCGTCGTATCTTCCAAAAGATTATGTACGAAATGCGAAGAGATTATAGAGGAGAAAAAGAAAAAAAAAATAAAGGACTCATTTTGGTGAGTGCATCATAAACGATTACAGCCGAATAACAATTCATAAAATCAACGCAATCCCGTTAAAATTTGAGGAAATAATAGGCGTAAAAAAAGGATCTTGAATTCAGTCCTGCATGGTGTCTTGGTTATCAAAAACGCATACACAAATGCGACGAGATTATCGGGAGAAAAATAAAAAAGACATTTTTACCCTTCTGGTGCGTGTATCAAAAAAGATTACATCCGAAGTAATTCATGAAATCGCCACAATCCCGCTGATATTTGAGGTAGAAATAGGCGCAGAAAGGATCGTGAATTCGGCCGTGTCGTATACCTTGTAGATAAGAACGCATGTACGAAACGGGAAAAGATTAGCGGGAGAAAAATAAAGGACACATTTTCACCCCCTTTGGCGCTTGCATCATATAGATTACAGCCGAATAGTAATTCATGAAAATTTTGCAATCCCGTTGGAATTTGAGTAAACAATAATAGGCGCAAAAAGAATATCGAATTCGGCCCTGCATGCAATGTATAATTTTTAAAACGCCAAATACGAAGAAATTATCGGGAGAAAAATAAAGAATGCATTTTTAACCCTTCTGGTGAATGTATCACAAGAGATTACAGCCGAAATAATTAATAATGACATATCGCAATCCCGCTGATATTTGATGTAGAAATAGGCGCTGAAAGGACCGTGAATTCGGCCGTGACGTATAGGCATGTACGCAATGCGAAGTGATTATTGGGTGAAAAATGTAGCACACATTTTCAACCCCTTTTGGCCCGTGCATCATAAAGATTATAGAGCCGAGTGATAATTCATAAAATCATCTCAATCCCGTTGAAGTTTGAGGAAAGGATAGGCGCAAAAGAATCATGATTTTTGGCCGTGTCGTGTATACAAAATGCGAAGAGTTTATTGGGGCAAAATAAAGGACACATTTTCAACCCCTTTTGGCGCGTGTATCATAAAAGATTGCATCCGAAGTCATACATAAACTCATCGCAATCCCACTGATATTATTTTGAGGTAGAAATAGGCGCAAAAAGGATCGTGAATTCGGCCGTGTGGTATATATACCTTTCAAGAACGCATGTACGGAATGCGAAGAGATTATGGGGAGAAAAATAAAGAACGCATTTTCAACCATTCTAGCATGGTGCGTGCATCACAAAAGATTGCATCTGAAGTAATTCATGAAATTGCCATCACAATTCGCCTGATATTTAACGTAGAAATAGGCGATAAAAGGATCGTGAATTTGGCCTGTCGTATACGCATGTACGAAATGCCAGGAGATTATTGGGAGAATAATACAGGACACATTTTCAACCCCTTTTGGCCCGTGCATCATAAAGATTACGGCCGAATAATAATTCATGAAATCATCGCAATCCCGTTGAAGTTTGAGGAAACAATAGGCGCAAAAAGAATCATGATTTTTGGCCGTGTCGTATATCTGTTTAGAACGCATTACGAAATGCGAAGAGTTTATCCGGGAAAAATAAAGGACACATTTTCAACCCATTTTGGCGCGCTTATCATAAAAGATTACTGCCGAAGTTATTCATGAAATCATCGCAATCCCGCTGATATTAATGAGGTATAGGCGCAAAAATGATCGCGTATTCGGCCGTATCGTAGAGCGCATGTACGGAATGCGAAGAGATATGGGGAGAAAAATAAAGAACGCATTTTCAACCATTCTTGCCGGTGCGTGCATCACAAAAAGTTACATCCGAAGTAATACGTGAAATCGCCACAATTCCGCTGATATTTGAGGTAGAAATAGGCGCAAAAAGTATCATGAATTCGGCCATGTGGTGCATCTTTTTAAGAAGGCACTTGCGAAATTCGAAGAGTTTATTGGGAAAAAATAAAGGACACATTTTCAACCCCTTTTGGCGCGTGCATCATAAAAGATTACAGCCAAAGTAATTTATGAAATCGTCATAATCCCGCTAATATTTGAGGTGGAACTGGGCGCAAAAAGGATCGCGAATTTGGCCCTCCATGTCGTGTACCTTTCAAGAACGCATGCACAAATGCGAATAGATTATCGGGAGAAAAATTAAGGACACATTTTCAACCCATTTTGGCGCGTTTATCATAACAGATTACTGCCGAAGTTATTCATGAAATCATCGCAATCCCGCTGATATTTGAGGTAGAAATAGGCGCAAAAATGATCGTGAATTCGGCCGTGTCGTAGAACGCATGTACGGAATGCGAAGAGATTATAGGGAGAAAAATAAAGAACGCATTTTCAACCATTCTTGCCGGTGCGTGCATCACAAAAAGTTACATCCGAAGTAATACGTGAAATCGCCACAATTCCGCTGATACTTGAGGTAGAAATAGGTTCAAAAAGTATCATGAATTCGGCCATGTGGTGCATCTTTTTAAGAACGCACTTACGAAATTCGAAGAGTTTGTCGGGAAAAAATAAAGGACACATTTTCAACCTCTTTTGGCGCTTGCATCAGAATATATGACAGCCGAAGTAATTTATGAAATCGTCACAATCCCGCTAGTATTTGAGGTGGAAATGGGCGCAAAAAGGATCGCGAATTCGGCCCTGCAAATGTCGTGCACCTTTCAAGAACGCATGCACAAATGCGAATAGATTATCGGGAGAAAAATGTAGCGCGTGCATCAGAAAATATCACAGCTAAAATAATTCATTAAATCATGGCAATCCAACTGACCACCAAGAGCAGGTTACGCAGCAAGTTCGTGTGCCGATGTTTAGAAAAAGTCACAAACGCATTTGATACAATCTGATTTTGTTCATTATCATTTTACTCTGTAATTCACAAACAAACATTCTATTTTTTCCTATCTTTTTTTTTTTTTTTGGTGCAATAAATAATGCAAGTTTAAAAAGATATATTAATCTGTAAAATGTACATGGGTGGGGGGGGGGTACGTCCATAAAAAAAACAAGAAAATACGTTTGCAAGTCATTTAATGTTTTTTTAGGTGGTTGTTGTTGTTGACCGGTAAATTTTCTGTTCGGACCGGCAAAAAATGGTAAAACGGGGCATTTACCGGTCCGACAGAGACAGGTTGGACCGGCAGAAAAAATGGGTTAGTGTGCAGCCCTGCATAATGGTCATGACAAAGTGGTTCAGGGGGGCATTTCATGAAGCATTTTGTCAGATATTTCGTCTGACAAAATGTTAAAAGCTACTGAAATCCTTCCATCTGATTGGCTGAGAGCAAATTTGTCTGACAAGTTGTCGGACAAAATGCTTCATGAAATGCCCCCCAGGTGTGTTTGCTGATTTTAGCATGAAAAAGAAAGCTGTAAGAAATTAAATTGCAAGTACACATTGTATGTGGTCTACATGCACTTCCAAATCTCAAATGGAAAGATTTAAGTGACCTTACTTTGAGTGGGATCTCAAAGCTCACCTGACTTTGAGAGAGATATGCGGCATGTTTTCATGATGAGTCATAGATGGAAAAGTTTTGCTGGAGATTTTGCTGACTTTCCATGAGCAAAATATGTTTTCCTAGCATTCACACTGCATCTGGTAATTGATGATGAAAAATCTGAAGATCCTTCACATGCTTTCTATAAGTTTCACATGTAGAATCTATCAAAAAATTCACTGGACTTTGAGTCAGATATATATCATAATTATGACACATTTTTGTGATGAGTCATGGACAAGTTTTGCTGGAGAGCAGTTGAAAGAAGAAAAAAAAAGCTGATGATCCTTCACACACTCTCTGTGGGAATTTGGATTCTAGGATCTCAAAGCTCACCTGACTTTGAGTGAGATATGTGGCATGTTTTCATGATGAGTCATAGATGGAAAAGTTTTGCTGGAGAGTCGGTTTAGCCCACAGACTAAATTTCTACTGTAGCCAAATCTTATTTAGTTCATTGCAACCCAAGGCTTCTCACTTCCCCTCCGTATTCAGACTGTTACAAGTGTATTGTGTGTGAATTAACGTGCACATGTACAATTTGTATGTGCACGAACTCAACCGAGGCTTGCTTTACTCTTAAAAGACTCTAAAACTGTTAAAGGGAACGCAAACCCAAAGGGCAACGTGGATTGAGTTAAAGCAGTAACATTAGTATAAGAACACATCGGTAAAAGTTTGAGTAAAATCAGGCAATTATTGCAAAAGTTATGCATTTTTTAAAGTTTTGGTGTTGGAACTGCTGGGTAAGGAGACTACTAGAGGTTATGACGTATGAGTGGACTACAATATAAAGAAAATATAAAGGGAGTTCAATAAAAATTCATTTCTCAAGAAAATTACACATTCCAACAACTTGATACTGACATATGTTAGGGGTAGCACTTATTCCCCCTGCTTTCTGAAAGCGGTTAGTCAAGTACTCTTTCATTTTGCTGGAAAAATAAATTTTTGTGGAATTCCTTTTATATTTTCTTTATGTTATTGTCCACTCATACGTCATAACCTAAATAGTCTCCTCATCCAGCGATTCCAACACCAAAACTTTAAAAATTTATAACTTTTGCATCGATTGTCCAATTTCCGTCAAACGTTCACTGATGTGTTCTACTAATGTTAATGCTTTTACTCAATCCACATTGCTCTTTGGGTTTGCATTCCCTTTAAACTGTAATGATAGACCACATGATGACTAACAGTCCTAGACCTGTATATTGTCAGGAACACACTGTACAGTGTATATAAAGCATGTAAGGTATAGCATGTCCTAACCTCAGGCTTTGAAGAACTATTTCATACTTTACCATTTGCAGATGAAACAAAAACCCAGCTTTGGTGCTTCAAAATAGTTCCAAAATGTGAGTTAGGGATAAAAACACTTTGAATCAGTGCAATCAATGGTTCATATTATACAAAATGTGAACAGTAGTTATAATAAAAATGTTTTAACCCATATCGGGCCACCTACAGGATATTCCGTAGTTTGTCCGAACGCCGCAGAGGCCACATACGGAATATCCCGTAGTGAATGAAATGACATATAAATGACGTCATTCCAAAGTTCTTTCACGTTCTAACCTTTGACAACATATCCCAGAATGCTTTCCTACACTGTCTGCGATAATTCAGAAAGATTTTGTCAGTTGAACGGCAACAATGTCATAAAAATCATCGAAAAAATGTGTGTTTACATGGAATAATGCCAATAACCATGATGTGTCAGTGGGTGCTATCTACAACTGTACGGAGTGCTCGATTTGGGATTTTCTGTCGCAGTTTTTTAGAAGGTTTGGACACTTGCCGGGCAATGATTCGACTGTGATAATAGTCCCACATGTACATCCACATGTATGTACAACAATTGTATATATCAGTCAAAACTGAAAAGCTGTAGACCTATAGATATCACAACGAGTTTCGCTTGAACACGCTATATAGGATGCACACATTACACAATGGATTTCCCGTGCACTCGCAATGGCTTCATCGTCATAAACATGAATATAAACCTGCAATTATTGTATCAATTGTCATGATATTTATATGTCCAGAAAGCTGACACTCTGATCATTTCATTTCCGGTACTGGATGTGTAAAATTACAACATTTGTTATTTTTAATCCATGAATGAAAGCAAACAAACAAATTGATTTCGTAACTTTTGGATTACTGTACTTCACTTCTGCTGAGTACTGTGACTACACTGTGCATTGAATGGCAACACGTCATATACCATTTTAAAGGGAATTTTATATTCTTTCAAATGGCATATAACTTGTCTATGTTTTGTTCATTGCTTGCTAATGAAGAGCGATTGTTTGGAGAGTTGTCTGCGTGTGTGCGCAAACGGTGCTCGGCCACTACGGTGTTTGTTTACACAAGTGTGTTGGCCCGATATGGGTTAAGACTAAACTGTCTGCAGTTCTTTTTAAGTTGGAAATACATGTATAGTGACATCTCCTTCTATTTTGGGCTTTATTACTATATTTTTTTCCATGGTAGGATGTTTTGTGATACAACTGATCTTCACATATACATCAAATGTGATATCTCAAACATTTTTTTTTTTTTTAAATCAGTGCCCCCAATGGTAAACAGTACCTTTAATGGGACATGTTATATCTTATTTCAAACACATCAGGTGGAACATTCTGCACATTCAAACTTTTTTTTTGTTGCAAGTCATCTAGGATACGGTGGAATGTGTTTGAGGAGTGTGTGGAAAACCCCCAAAACCACATGCTATCTCCTTCCCCCCCTCCCCTCCCTTCACTCTCACACCCACGCAAATACAATTCCATGAAGGACAGGAAGTTTTTAAAGATATTCGAAACCTCACCTCAATATACTGTACCAGATTGTTTGATTTCTGTGAAGAGAGAGTATCGACGGGGCATCTATTTTCATATAAGCCACTTGACTCGCTTCAGATCACTTGAGATCAGTCCTGTAAGCACAGTTGCACAGGTGCCCCAGAAGTTTGTAGTACCTTGGATGGTATTGGAAGGAATTTGAGATAATATTGCATGCGCCAGAGCAAAATGCGTCACATGAGTTGAGATGAGTGCATATATGTTGTACTAACCAAGGGCAATATTTTCTGGTGTACTAGGAGATGAAGTAATGCAATATAATATACTATTCTTTACAGAGTGCAATAAACATGTTTTTTTTTTTTTTTTTTTTTTTTTTTTTCACAGACTGAATTACAGTTCCCTACCTCTGTGAGAGTTTTTAAATGTGGTGCTTGCTGTTTGCTGATCAGGATATAGCAAACCTTGCAGTTTTCTCTCTGACTTTGTTCTCTCGCATGTCTAACCCCTCGTCGTATATCGAAACAATGATTTGAGCGTCATTTCAAGTCATTATCATTTATCCAGGGGTCGCACTTAACTTTTTTTTTGAACTAGCCAGGCGGACTACTTAGAATCAATTTTGACACTGAAGCAATATTTTGGCTAGCCAGACGGACTAGTAACTTCAGAATTTTATGTTTTTAGCTAGTCCGACGTGATTTCGGGTGGCCAATGGCCAGCGGACCATCACTAATTTCGAACCCTGTTTATCCATACGACATATATTTGTGTCTGAACACTCTCACATCCATACGTCGTATGAGTAGGTGGGGCTTATTCGCACCGCGCGCCGAGTTCATGTATCAGCGGTGCGGACTTATCAGGCGGCTGACTGATTGATTGTGACATAATAATGATCTGGCGCAAACTAGCGAACTACCGGATGAATCCAAGGCAGAGTGTAAACACTATGCGCAAAGCCTGCATAAATTACGTACTGTGCATGGAAGAGAATAACGTCTACTCAAGAAATATTGCCTGTGCGCTAGGTCTGAATGCTCTGATACGATTATCGTTTTACGGGATGCTGTGTCTGAACGCTCTCATATCGAAATGTCGTATCAATATGCAATAACTTGGTGTGTCTGAAAGCCTCATCTCAAACTTTTCGATAAAGAAAGTTCCATGGCATTAAAAAAAAACACTTTTCCCCAAAGGCTACAGCCTCAGAACAATGTGGCACACACTGGGGGTATACACCATGTCACACAAAGAGTTTATGTACAGTTGTACAAATATACACTGTATATGTTACACAGTGGATAGGTATGGAGATATACACATGTATGTAGGGTGCAGAAATGTCATTGTGGTTTGTGTTGTGAACTGCTAAACTGTTTAATATGTACATTGTATTGATTGCTGGTGTTTGACAGTTCATATTTCCTATTTATCTTTGTCAATGCCAGAGGAAATAGAGTTGCTGAAGAGAGTTGTTTTGTTTTGTTTTCCCATTTTCCTACAGGAACAAAACTGTTTCCCATAGGAATCCGCTATTGTGGGTGTACAGTCACCTCACATTTTTATTGATATTTGATGTCCATAGTTTTGGGCATGTGGCTTTAACGCTTAATGTGCCTTGGTGTAAACCCCCTTTGTGCCACATTATTCTGAGATTGCAACATAGTCTTGCTTTGGACAAACGTTCTGTTTGCAGTTGTTTTGGGGTTTGTTTGTTTGTTTGTTTTTTTTTTGGGGGGGGGTTTCAAAACGATGTGGTATAACTTTTAAAGATTTTTTTTTTTTTTTAAATCCTGGACACATAATGACCAAAATTGGTAAGAGAAAATGCCACGTTTTGCTTTGATGTAGATTGTGTGAAAAATCTATGATTGCTTTCCTTTCAAATGACTAGCAGATACAGTATTGTAGAGGCATAACTTTTGCACACAAAACAGTGATAGAAACTTAAAATTTACTCGCAAATCCTCTAGGGAACACTCCTTGATAGTCAATCACCACATAAAATGCGAACTACATGTACATGTGATAGGAATGGAAGAGCGAGAAACGTTTCATTTGAACTGCGGCATTTGGCAATTTGTCGATCTGTTTTGGCGGGCTTGCACATGTACGTTTGAGCAGAATATGCGAAGTTGGCACGCCGTCAACTGAGTCGGGCATGCGAACGTGGCACATAAAGAGTGGATGGGAAAAAACAACAACACAATCTTGACCTCATGCTTTAAGTCATGCACATGTATGTGCGAAGATTCCTAGCTTCATGGTTCTCGCTCTAGGAGTGTAGCTCATGTTCTTTCATTGCTGTCTTCGTCTTATTTCAATGCATTTGACCGCTGTGAGTGAACAGCAATCCAAAGATCAAAATCTTTGGCCACAGTTCTAGTGATGTTTATACCCCCGCCAAACGAAGTTTGAAGGGGGTATATAGGAATCAACGGACGGTCGGGCGGTCGGGCGGTCGGTCCGTTGCAAATCTTACGTCGCGAACTACTTCCTCAGTTTTCAACCGATTCCCATAAAACTTGGCACAGATGTGTGCCTTGGGTTGTAGATGTGCAAGACGTATTTTTTGACAGTACCCAAAAGTACGTTGCCATGGTAACGGCATGTTATGGGCAAAAATGGGTACAAATCTTGCGTCGCGAACTCCTCCCACAGTTTTTGATCAATTTTTATGAAATTAGGTACAGATGTTCATCTGAATATGTTCATGTGCAAGACACATATTTCCGCAGTGGCAAAAAGTGCGTTGCCATGGTAACGGCATGTTATTGGTGAAATATAGGGCAAAATGCTTCATGGCAAAACTGCTTCATCAGTGTTCTTCCAATTCTCATGGAATTCATATTGAATGTTTGTCTTAGGATATAGGTCAGCATGACACATTTCTTGACAGTGACAAAAAGTATGTTGCCATGGTAACAGCTCACATATTATGAGCCAAAATGATAGAAAATTTTGTGTTGCGAACTACTTCCTCAGTTTTTGCCCAATTTCCATGAAACTTGGTACAGATGTGTGCCTTTGGTCGTAGATGTGCAAGACGCATTTTTCGACAGTACCCGAAAGTATGTTGCCATGGTAACGGCATATTAATGGAAAGGAATTAATTAATTAAAGGAAAGATCTTGCAGATTTAACTAATTCCTAAGTTTTTTGACCAAAGCTTATGAAATGTTGTTTGGCGGGGGTATAACCAGTCGCTGTAGCGACATTTCTAGTTAGTTTATACAATTAGTCTTGTTCTTTCAGGGTGTTAACAATTTTGAGGTATGAAGCTTAGAATATGTCACATTCTTTTTATCTAGGATGTTTGACAAAAGTTTTGACATGATATTGCAATACCAAAATGAGACATCACAACCACAACTAGCCATGGACATTTGAGGGTCACAAAAATTTGCTATTTTTTTTTTCGTATGTTGCTCTCTAGGCCCAATAGCTTTTTGGAAATTGCATTGGGACTGTTCAGGCAGAAGAATGGCAAGACTTTAAAAAAATCAGGCTGTTGCAGAATCAGTAAATTTTTTACTTTAAGGTTAGTAAATCTTTTGTTGGTTGAAGTCTAAATTGGCTTCCAGCACAAAGTGGTTAAATTGTGAACTGTCCCCTACAACACTGCAAATTTTTTTAGGCCTCCGCCACGAAGTGACGCCAGAGGCATTAGGAATGTTTTCAGGTTGTCCATCCTTCTGTCCAGCCGTAATCAATTTTATGGACAGCGTAACTAAAAAACTGTTTGAGGTTTCCTGAAAGAAACTTGGCATGTATAAATGTATGAGTGGGCGAAGTTGTGCCTATCAACTTTTGGGTGCACATGCTCAAGGTCAAGGTCAAATGCTCAAAATTTCACCCTTTCCCCTATATCTATGCAATGCCTGAAGGTTCTTTCTTGAAACTAGTTTATACATGTACTACCCAATAAAAATTCTCTAGAGAGAGTTTTGGGCTATGAGGTCAAAGGTCAAATGAATATATTAAATTTTCAGTTTTTCCTCATATACAATTGTACATGTATCTCGGAAATGGTTCAAGGTATATTCACAGAACTTGGTACATATGCATGTACATGTACCAACTGGCAGTGATCACAGATATCGTGGGAATTTTGGGGTCATTGGATCAAAGGTCAAGGGTTAAATGTCAAGGTCAACTCCTCAAATTTTCACTATTTCCCTCTTGTCAATGCAATGCCTGCAGGATTTTCTTGAAACTGAGTGTATACATGTATTACCAAATAGAGATTCGCTGAGAAAGGTGTTTGCCAAAAGGTCAAATGTCAAGTTAAAATCCTAAATATTTGAGTTCTTCCTCCATTTCTCAGAAGTGGCCAAGGTATCATCATGAAGCTTTTATATTTATACATGTACGTTACTGCCTGACAGTGATTTTCTTAGGAATTGTAGGGTCAAGGGTCAAAGGCCAGGGTAAAATCTTACATTTTATTATCTAATACTGAAATTACACTTTTTCTCCATACCTTGAAAATTACTCAATGCATTTATAAACCTATAAAAGAAGTGAAGTAAAAATCCTCAAATCCCTAAATACCTGCTCTCTTAGACAATATAGCAGTTCATCCAATTAAACCTAGTTCAATATTTTGCCAATTATGTGAAACTGTCATCACACATTGTCAAGACATTGTACCACAGACCGATCAGGAGAACCATGCATTATGGCAGAGGCATACGTACCAGTCGCCTAGTTATTTCATGTCATTAACTTTTTTATTGTTTGGCTGACATCTGCACATCTACATGTGATCTGCATGTACATGTACATAATCTACGACTATTGGGGAAGTATCCGACTTCAGAGTAAGTTACTAAAAAGCAGAAGTGTCTTTTTTTTCTTTGGATAACATGAGCTGCAAAAAGTACTAATTTATGGCAAAATAACTGTTGACTTGCAATCTGCGTGACATGAATACTTGTGAGCAGCTATCAGCTTTTAAACCTCAAAATCAGTTTATAGATACTTATTAAATGTACAGACTGTACATGTATGTTACAGAATTGTCTTGCCTAAATCTCCTTAACCCTCCATGTGCCACATTTACATTGTATTTCCTGGCATAATGAAATGTGTGTACATTTGACTCCATGGCACAGAAGCGGTTAAAGAAGAAGTTCACCTACATAGAAATGTGGATTGAGTGAATGCAGGAATATTAGTAGAACACATCGGTGAGAGTTTGAGGAAAATCGGACACTCCGTTCAAAGGTTATGAATTTTTGAAGTTTCTGCTTAGTCACAGCTGGATGAGAAGACTACTACAGCTTGTGATGTCATATGAGTACGACGATACCTAGAAAATTCAAGATATTCTCACTTTTCTCACATAGCAAAAGAACACTTGACCTCTCTTTCAGAAGTCAGGGGGAATAATATTACCCCGAACATACGTCAGTAACAAGTCAAAGAAATGTGCACCTTATTCAAAAAGTCAAGTTTTGTGAAAATTTCTTTTTATTTTCCTTATATTGTTGTACGCATGTGACATCATATACTGTAGTAGTCTTCTCCTCCAGCAGTGATTGTGCAGATACATGTACTTTAAAAATTCATAACTTTTGAACGGATTGTCGGATTTTCCCAAAACTTTCACTGATGTGTTCTTCTAATATTGTTACATTCACTCTATCCACATGTATATGAGGGTGAACTTGTCCTTTAAATCACAAGTGGGAGGGAACTTGTCGCACATCGTACTCTTGATGCTTTGCTGATGATCAGATCGTGCCTCTGTTCATTTGCTAGCAAAAAAACAATAACAAAAATAGAAAAAACAATGAGAAAGGAAACAAGGCGTTAATGTTAGCATGGCAAGCCACTGAATGAGTCAAGTGTGGGAACATACACTCGTACAGTGTATTTCTCAAGAGAGTTCATCCAACACTCATTTCCTTGCTGTCATCTTTTTCATTGCTGTTTAAAGGGGAAGCCCATCCTACAAATCGTCGGCTTGAGAACCAGAGGGGCATTATCGCATTCTAAGATTTGAGTGTAAATGAAGACAAAATCAAATTTCCTGAAATGAAAAATTATTATCTAACCAATAGTGTATAGATTTATGATAGTAATAATAATAATAATACATTGCATTTGTAATGCGCTTAATGCAGTATTTCGAAGCACAAAAATTTATCTAAAACATTGCTCCAAATGCCAGGTAAAAGAGTGCCCTTGTGGTTTTGATTTTTAACATTTTTCTGAAAGTTGGAATAATTTATAGTTGAAACCATACCGTAGACTGAGGAGATTGAGCTCTACAATGGGATACCAGTGTCATTGTAACTCAATAACCCCCTCCCCCCCCCAAAAAAAAAAAAAAAAAAAAAAAAACTTGCAATAATGGCCTTTTGTTTCCCAGCTATTAATGAAATGGCACTTTGTGTGAAAAGAAGCAGAAAAATTAGGGCTACAGGACAATGAATGTTTGAGCAACTTCTGATGAAAAATCAGAAAGTTTTGAGAGTCTGCAGTTGTGATCAATCAGTCACAATTTGGCAATTCTGTGATATCACACACAAGATCATCCCCCATTTGCTCTGTACTAATATGTGTAGTAAGAAATTCTAACTTTTCCCCATGAAGTGTTGTACATGTCAATTTCCATCGTACATGCACCCTTTAATACAATCATTCTTATGTTGTTGTTTTTTCTGTCAAACCTGGTTGAAAATAGTGTATCTCGTCGTCAATTATGAAAAAAAAAAGAGAGAGATTCGAACTTATGTTTGATTTCTCTTTTCCTTCCTGATGTACATGAGACCAACGTTTGGCTATAGTACCTCATTTGCAAAGTTGATGCATTTTAATGTAGTTACAGTATGGGGTGAAATTATTTTGCATGCATTTTTTCTTTTTTTTTTTATGTATCAGGTTGGGCAGATGCAGCTGCTGAGGCGCATGATTGCCAATGAGCTGAACTTCTCCTGCAAGTTTGACTCCAAATTTCTGGCCGGAGCACTGGAGACCATGAACAAGTGAGTACACTTCTGTACACCTTTGTGTCCCTGTAACAGTGCCGGTGTTGAAAGACAGCATGGAATGTACAATTGTACATGTAGTGTGGTAGTGTTAGTGTTAGTGTACATGTACATACGTACATATCATACATGTGTATGTTGGTCAGTGGGCGCACATTTCAGCGTTTTTAAGCTGAGTGTTAGTGTGTTTGTGTCAGGTGTATCATGTGTGTAGTCAGAGGTGTCAGTGTACTAGTTTTTGTGTTGTGGTGTCAGTGTTCAAGCATACATGTACATGTATGTTTGTACATGTAGAATGAGCATTAATTTTGTCAACTACAGCATGCAAGTGTTGATACATGTATACCTCACATCACAGTTTGGTGCATGTCTGTATCCTAGTGTATTTTACATCAATGAAATATCTCATTTTATTGAAGGTCTGAAGCAACTCTGAATTCTTATCAAGATCTGACTAAAAATACACTTCTGATGGAGATTATCTTCGAAACATTTCATATATTTCAGAGCCAAATCTTGGCACTGTATTGTGTGTACATATACCTTGGGAAGTGCCGCACAGCAGTGCATTCAAGTTGACTTTTTGAATGCAGATAATAATATTGTAGCAAACACAATTTGTACACTAATCTGCACTAAATTTTTCTTTCTCATTTAGAATTCAACAAAATTTAGCTTTATCCTTTATGTCATATTGTCATAGCACTGTGAAATGATGGCATAAAGAAGAATAGGGTTCTTAAATCATTGCACCCGCAGAAAAAAACAACAAGAAAACACAATTTGCATATTTATGGAGGAAGAGAGAGTTACATAGGGGGTGTGACTCACCATGAGGTATACACTGTAGATAGTGTGTGTGAATAAGACAAATCTATGACTAATGGCTTCATTATCATGTGATGTACTTTCCAGGTGCAGTAGGAAGTTGGTTGTGAAGTAAGACATGGCAACCGGAAAGGGACCCATGCCATACAATTAATGGCTTTATGATACCCTGACCGTGGATTACATGTCAAAAAATGATGTGACCGCACATTACAGAATCAACAAAAAGTTGCATGCCCCAATCTATTTTAGGGCTCAAAATTATAGGTTAGCCCAGTCAATCTTAACCTGTTCCATACTGAATTTTGAAAATCCCCATAGACTTAATACACAGGCCACCAGGCTCCCGTATGGAAAGGGTTAAGTTTTTTATATTATATGAAAGAGCGATTCTTCTTTAACTTAATTCTAAAGTTTCTGAACATAAAACCAGTGGAAAATTGTGGCGGGTTTTTTGTCTTGCTTTGTTTTGTTTTGTTTTGTTTTGTTTTGTTTTTGTTTTGTTTTGTTTTGTCTTTGTTTTCGTTTTGATTTTTGCTGTTTTTCAAGAACACCTTTTCTGGTGTAGAATAGTGTGATTAGGTATGTCTTAGAGGCCTCATCTGATCCATTTCATTCCTCAGAAACCCTTTACATACTCTTTACTTTCAATTCTCCAAATAACTTTTGAAGGGACGATGCTACTGCTGTGGAAGTTAGTATAGTTAGTCATGAGTAAAATATGCTGATGGAGTGTGCAAAATTTCTGCTTCATCTGATAATTCCTTCACTGTTGTTGCTATAGACGTTAACATCTTTTCTTTTTTTTTTTGGTTGGTTTTTGGAGGGGGGGGGGTGTTGTTGTTGTTGTTTTTTAGCCTGTTCACGAGCACAGCTTGGTGAGATTAAAGCACTTGAATAAATCCTAAACTTCAAGGCCTCTTTTCTTATTGGTACATACTTTTCTGGAGTGTGTGCTCTCTTTCCATTATACAAATTCCTATGTAGGTTTAGGTAGATCTACATTCAATCCAGGGAGGTGCTACAGAAGGAGACGTAACTTCTGCTCTCTGGATTAGCACTCTCACATCACAAAAAAATTCCCTCCTGCTGCAATTTGCTCTCGCTTTCAATGTGGTGGCAAAAATGAATAAATGTGCCATAAATTGGAGCAGTGAATGAAAATGCAGTGTTAGGGGGTGTTGCAAGAAAGTTGCAATTGATTGCAACTCGACTTTCTTGCAACACCCCCTACATAGGGGATCTACACACACTAGCTTTCAGACATCTAGTAGGCCTAGATTAGTACAGTTTTGGTAGGTGTCCTATAACCCACACCCTAACTGGCAATTTTAACAGTAAAAAGTTGAAAAACACGCTGTAACATGCTTTTGTGGAGTACTTTATTTGAAAGATCACAGTATCCCAGATTAAAAGATCGAAAAACTAAAATACACAAATGTGCACATCATGAAAATATTTTTTAGTTTTTATTTAAAGAAGACGTAATTTTCATTTTATTTTGATTTGCACATCGTACAGTATATGAGGAAGGACCAGAAATTCAGGTTAAGAACATTAACTACTTTCCTATTAAAACCAATTTGCATTTCATTGAAAAAACAAAAACAAAATCATGGTGAAGTGTAGCTTGTATTTCAGTGAAATGCATTCTTCCTCTCCAAACTTCATCTTGCAGCTATATAAGAGCTGTGTCGAGCATGATTTCAAAGCGTATAGAGGAATGTTAGACATCCCATTGTAGTGCTTTAAACCCAAGCATATTCTATGATGATATTTCTGTTGTTTTTCTTTACATTACTTGGATACACACATGCACACACACGCACAAACACACAATAACTTCCAACCTAGATTCTGTCAATGACACCATTGGTCAGTCAATGCCGTGTCCAGTACCAATTTGATTTAATAGCATAAGACATCGGAATGCACCTTTCCCCATGTGAAGCTGAGCATACAATGTAAGTTGCAAGTTTCCATACAGTATCTTTTGTTAATAGTCACATTTAAAGGCATAATAGACCTTTTGCAGAAGAAACAAAAAACCAGCATTAGTGCTTTAGTTCCAAAAGGAGAGTTAGGGATAGAAACAACCACTGTAAAAATTTGAGTCCGTGTAATCGAAGTTACTTGTAACTATTGTTAAAGACGCAGAATGTGAACAGTAGAAATAATTAAAATGTTTCCAGACTAAACCTCTCCAGTTATGGTTTAATGAGAAAAATACTGACATCTCTTTATATTTTAGGCTATATTGCAAAAATCTTATATGGTAGGATATTTTGTGATACAACAGACCTACAATAGTACAAATTGTATACATATGTACAGCTTGTATCAAATGTGATATCTTGAACATTTTTTGAAATCACTGCTCCCAAAGATAAATAGGACCTTTAAGTAACTACGATTGTAGTGTGAAAACTTGCAAGTCATGCTTAGTTTTAATAGGAGAAGGTGCGACCCAATGTCTTTTGTTAATGAAATTACTCATGTAGTGGTGATGGGCAGATGGTGTCATCGACAGAATCTTGGCTCGGAAGATTTGTTGTGGTGGTATCCAAGTGCATGTTTTGAATACTCCTTGACCACATACACGTTGCAAGTGATAATCGGGGTATCATGAATCAATTCAATTCATCATGCATCAGCATTGCCTACACATACAGCTCTGTATTACTCTCCTTCAAGTGAAGTTTATGACCAGTTTCAAGTATGTATTAAGTGGTCAAAGTTATCTTAAGTAGCAAGTAGTGTTGTACTGTATTCATACATGTACGTGTTCAGGGTGCTGCAAAACTTTAATTTTTTTTTTTACCATTTGCTCAGTTGGGCAAGCAGATTTTCAAGTTGTTGCAGAACACTTGCCCGAGCATGAATTTCACTTGCCTGAAAAGGAAGTCCACAAATATAAAAGATGATATTAGAAAATCACTTCTAATTAGTCGAGGGCTTGACAAAACTCTATCATTTCAATGAGCAGCACATCTTGATTCACACACAAACACATTGGAGTAATGAACTTGGTTTTGTTGTACAACTGTAGGTCCATGGTTTGATTGAGTGCTGATGTTGCAGTGCTTTGGGGCTTTTTTACCCAAGTATTGGAAAGTTGCTGAAATTACATGAACAAATGCAAACAGAGGCGAAACTGACTAGAAATGAATATAATTCATTAATGGAAAAATGAGCAAAGAAAGTGAGATTCCATCGGGATTCGAACCCGAGACCTCTTGATTGCTAGCCCATCAGTGCTCTACCGACTGAGCTATAGAAAGCCCTAGTGCAGTGTTCGTCCCAGGAAACCCTTAATTCTCAATGCTCGTGTCGTCAGAAGCTTTAAATAGCAGTATTTGTGTGTGTGTGTGTGTGTGTGTGTGTGTGTGTGTGTGTGTGTGTGTGTGTGTGACACACATGTATGCACACACTAATCCTGAAGGTGCATTGCATCATAGAAACATTTAAATCTACAAATCAGGATATGATAGAAACATCATTAAAATCTACAAATCAGGTTATTAATGTTATGTGATTCTATCGGGCCTATCGTAGCAACATCATTTAAATCTATAAATCAGGATATCATAGTTAAACATTGTTTAAATCTACAAATCAGGATATGAATGTTATACGATTCTGCCGGGCCTGTAAAATGCTTAGTCACCCATGCACCATGTCTCACATTTTTCAGCCTGCTAACATTTCCCTTCAAGGCCTCAAAAACTTCCTACAGACTTCTATGTTAGTTGTTACCAGAATTGTCAATCTTGTAAACCTTTAACTACCATGATGTAGAATATCCCTCTCCTTATCTTTTCCTCTCACTTTTCTTTCTTTTTCTCTCTTTCTTTCATCTTCCTATCTATGAACAAATTGAACGGGCATAATACACTTGTTTTAATGATGTTTATGTACATAATATGTGTACGTTATCCATACTGGGCGTCCCAGTCAAGCTTTTCATAGCTTATGACGATCCAGACAAAATGTGTAATATGTTTCATGTACAAACTATGTGCATATTTGTGAATAATGTATGTATATGCATTTTGTGAATAAATCAAATCAAATCAGACGGTTAAAGTTTTCATTATTTATCGACCCTTTGAACATTTGATCGCCTCCTGTTGCTCCTGCATGTTGAGCTTGCGTGCGATGTGACTTCCTTTCCCCCCCCCCCCCTTTTTTTTTTTTGGGGGGGGGGGATATTTTCATGTTTTGATAATTGCCTTGTCACTGCACTCTGTAATCTCATCTTCAATCACAATACAGAATTTGTTGCTTCCTCTTTTATGAGGAGTGAGAGCCGATGCTGTAGGAAACAATTTGATATTGAAAGAGTACATACCTGTCGTCTAGCCTGGTAGCAAAGATGAACAGAGATACATATTTGTAGACAGATAGACAAAGGCTGCTGATGAGGTTTACATAGTATGTGAAAGATAGACGGGGGTGGGGGGTTGGTGTTAGTGTGTATCACCTCACTTCTAGCATAGAAGTAGGGTTTCCAAACAACCCTCAGGGAGATTTTGGCAGATGATGAGTGCAAAGCTTTTTTTTACAATATGGGGTTAGTAACGCCTTTGTGAAACGCCGAACAATGTGCGATCGCTAATGCATCTGAGCTACATGAATGCGTTTCTTTGGAAATGATTATCGCAAAGTCTTTTAAAAATGTTTTTGTAGCTTGGACCCGCCCACACCAACCACTGCAGACTCCGCATCTCTGCTCGGGTCAAACTGCTCAGTGGGGTTGAATAGTGACAAAGTCTCTCCCTCTATTGACTCATGATAGAGGTATTACGATGCAACAACTCGAGATGAAACGCAATCCAAAATGCGTCTTGATGTGGTTAGTGGGTATTGAAACGTGTTTCAAACATGGGAAAGACGATAAACGCAGCCCTAGAGAGAAAAAGAGAGACAATCGGACAAAACGAATCAGACATGACAAGAAAACTATTGAACAGGTTGAATAAATCCTGCATACCATTGTTCATGAGCCATATATCAATTTTTAGCAGCAGCATGCTTGATTACTGGTGATAGACACAGTATACATGTACATGTTTTAAAGGGATTGTATAGTATTGGTGGAGATGAGAATTGGGCTTTTAACTTTTTGTGAGATACCAAGAAACCACTTATGAAATAGTGCAGAGCATGCCATTTTAAAAGGAATTCAAAGTTTGTTAGATGAAAATCGGTTTGGGAATTGCTGAGACATCCAAAAACAAAGTAAAACAAAGCAATCCTAATAAAAGGTGGGTACCGCTTTTTATTAGGAATGCTCTTTTTTGGATATCACAGCCATTTTAAAGGCGATTTTCTTCAAATAAACATTGAATCCCTCTTGGAATTACATGCTCTTTCATATATCATGAGAGGTTTCTCATTATCTCACCAAAAAATATTAGAAACCTGAAGTGGGATGTAGGTCTCACGCCAAAATTATGTGTACTTGTTACAAAGAGTTCACACACTTTAATAGCAAGTGTTCGCACACATACATGTAGCAAGAGATGGCTTGCCGTTCATACAGTAATAACAAGTAGCCTGTGTTCGCATGCTTGGCAAGAGACGGCTAGCCATGTATCAGTACCATGCATTAGCAACAATTTTCATGCATCAGTAATTACTGGTGCATGGTTTCATCTATGGCAAGCCAAAAAAAAAAGACTTGAAGTTTGTCAGAAATATGATGTAAAAAAAAAAAAAGAAATCAGGCAAAATTTTGTTACTGTTCTGTAAAACAAATGATGTACATTGTACGTGTCTTTTCGTGTGCCAGAAGGAATAGTGTGCATGTGGTAACTATGGAATTTAGCCTAAACCTGCTCAGGAATACTGTATACAATGTTGTTTTTGCATATAGATATTTTTGCAAATGAGAAGGTCATAGACATTTTTTGCAAGACGTTGTTTTGGCGAAATGATGCAGACGCTATCGTAAATGCACTATTACCCTTGCGCATGGAGACATTTTCGCACGGTGTTGAATTCACGATCCAACCATGATTCGCGAAATATACGAAAACTAAACCTCACGAAAATAACAGATTATACAGTACATGTAGATGATGAGAGATTGAGAGTGGTCATGATGATAGACTGAGAGGGGGCAGATATAGAAAAAGAGGGGGGAACAGAAAGCCTGAGAAAGAGGAGAGGGAAGGGGAGAGAAAGAAGAAGAATGGGTGACGTTACATAATCATGTACCCTCCTCTTTGCATACAGGAGCCTGATGACAGATGTGGAGGTCCACTACCAGGACCCCACCCGACCCTACCCCAAGGAAGACAACCCCCTCATGTACGAGCTCTCCTCCTACCTGGAGTGCGCCGGGATCGGAAATCCCTTAGCCAAGGTGAGGTCTCACTGTATTATCGCCATTGCACAACAAACCATTTTTAACCCATTGAGGACAGACTGATTTTTGCTACAACGTGCATCTCCCATAGACACCTGCTCGAGTATACAAGGGACTCGTCCTAAACAGGTTAAAATTCCATAATGCAACTCGCCACACTAGGTCCACGCTCCTGTCATTGTTTATTAGGCATGTGCAGTCTAGAAGATTCAAAGCTTCTTAAAAGCTTCTTCAGAGATTCTTCATCTGTAGCCACAAAATTTTCTCCAGCTGTGTGTGAACGATGGTAAATTGAGTTGATAGATCCGTTTCAGATTCAAAGCTTCTTCAAACATTCTTCTCCAAGTGATTTTCTCCAGGCGTGTGTGAACAGTGGCAAATTGAATTGAAATCCATATCGCGATGCAAAAACCGATGTCTCCTGTGTGTGTGTGTGTGTGTGTGTGTGTGTGAATGCTGCTCAAGAGTGTTTTTATTGGCCTTGTTGAAATGTTTTTAATTGCTTTTTTTCCTTTCCCTCTCAGATCTACATCACCACCAAGAGGTTGCCCTACTTCTCCCTCTTCACCTTCCTCTTTGTCGTCTCCCAATTGCCCAAGCTCCAGTACGTCAAGACAGTAGGTGAGTCCACCTCCCAAGGTCAAAGGTCAAAAGGTAGCTTCTGTCAATAGACTTGCTTTCGTATTATCAGCAGATTTCGGCCGTGATAACAAGCCTCAGGAAGTGACAGGAATCCTATAAAAAAAAAAAAAGAAATGGCTTTACATCCTGTTGCTCTGCAAGGGAAGTTTATGGCAAAACTACAAGAGACTTGTCGAGACCGGAGCTTGCTAAAATCTTGTGTTCATGTTTTTTTAATGACCATCTTTCTGTTCTGTCGGTGTGGCTTCAAAACGTTGTGTTCCACATATGGAGTATACATACGAACAGCGTAATAGAAATTTTATTACTGAAATCAGACAGAAAAGTATCAAAAGCTGAGATATGAAAATGCCAAATATGTTTTCACAAACTTGCGACATCAGTTACAATCGCATGCCCAAGTTTCTTGTGGACACGATGGTGTCATGATCTTACTATTCTCCTATTGGTTCGTATGTGGAGTTATTGATATTAGTGTTTGCCAATGATGTAATAATTGTCACAGGTCTCCCTTTTAAGACAGGAATTTTACAAAATTATTACAACTATAGAGTTTGAGATGAACAGTATACAGTATCACCTCATATAATGTAAAAGTGGCCACTTTTGCACAACTACCAGATTTGTTGCTCAGTCAAGTATAGATGAATTGTGTTTGTTTTAATTACAGTCAAATTGCTACTTATTATAGTGAATTCACTCAGAAAAAAAATGTACACTGTGTTGTACAAACAAATGAATAGTTTTATTCCTGCTCTAGAATCTCAAAGCAAAACATTTTCCAAAGTCAAACACTACATGAAAATTTCCACATTTGCAATGTGTGTCCTTGATTGATACCACTCTTCTTTGAAAACATGAGACTTCCCAAAGCCATCTTCCCATTGTTGTCTGATTTTTAATGAAACTTTCACTGATTAGTCTAAGTACACTCTTTTAATTTTCACTCACATGGAGTATTATTTCACTTCAATCCCACGAAGAGAGCCCAATGGTGTGAGATTATTGTACAGCAAGCCTACATATAATGTATATGCAGCTCTATTTCAGACGCTCGGTATACAGTATGTCAAAATGAAAGCCCTTTGCAAATGACTTCCCAATATTTTGTTAACCCTTTGCGCTTTGAGTGCAGATTGGCACAGAAAATCCCATAGTGGGTGTACACACTGTCCAAAGTCCCTCGGCACAAAAAGGGTTCTAACTTGCCAATGTGTACATTATATCAAGAGGTCTTCCCGAATCTTTAGTCCAAATTTATTGAAGCCCAATGCTGTTCTGTGTGTTTTTTAACGCCTGGCTCATCTAGTGGCAGTTCCTTTGCAGGAGGCATGTTGCGTATACTCTGTTTTTGTTTTGTGTTTTTTCCATTGTATCCAGGACCTGCATGTACCTGTGCAATTGTCTCTGTGATAGTCTCTGTGTTATGTTTTGACCCATTAACTCTTTATGTGCCATGATGGAAAGCCCTGTTTGCCTCATTATTCTGAGACACCAATGTAGTCATGCTTTGAGAAAACATTCTGTTTTTCAAATCCATGTAATTTTTATAGATTTCTGTTCAGCTGGACTTGTAGTGAGCAATGTTGTAGAGAAAATGCCAAACTTTGCTTTGATGTAAATTTTATGACAAATCTGTGATTGCTAGGGTTAGGAACTACATTATTGTAAAATAGCATGACTTTTGCACACAAAATAGTGACAGAAACTTAGAATTTACACACAAATTCAGTAGGGAATGCAACTTGCTAGTCAATCACCACATAAAATGCAAGCTATATTTTAGAGGACCATAATTGTGAGAAATGCTTTCATTGTACTGGTGGCATTTGGCGAATTGTCGATCGGTTTGGGCGGGTTTGAGCTCTCAAGCGGAATATGCGAAGTTGGTACGCCGTCGCCCGAGTCGGGGGTGCGAACGTAGCACATAAATAAAGTCATAGACTAGGCCTAAGTATTCATGGGCAGGTGTCTATGGGAAATGCATGTTTTTGATAGCGAATTCAGCTCATCCTCAGTGGGAGGGATACTGAGCGCTGCGTGTAGTTGGAGAGGGATTATAGGTAGTGTCGTTGGTGGTGAGGATGTCATTTACCATCCCTTTCTTTAATAACCGATCAGGGAGTATCATTGGCAAGCTGCCCAAGGACCCCATCGACGGCCCGCCCTTCATCGTCGGGACGCTGTCCCTCCTCAAGCAGTTCCACTCGGAGAACACAGACCAGTTCCTGGCCCTGCTCGGGCAGTACGTCAGGTCCCTGGTGGAGTCCACGGCGGCTGGGTGAGTCCTCCAAAAGAGGCAAAGCCTCTTGGTTCCTCTTGGTCCAATCCATGTCTTTTAACCCTACATGTATCATAACTGGGCTATTTGAGACCAAGTTTTTACCCCCCCACCCCCTTCAGATCTCGGCCGCTGATCACCGATCGCCGATCACGCAATCGCCGCAAAATTTTGCCTGAACATAGGGCCGGATGTCAACTACAAGATTACATGGTCATACAAAAGAAAAATTTTGATTTTCTATTTTTAGTAAATTAATTATGCAAATTTATGCATGAACTCATATTTTCACCTATAACTTCATTAAAAAGACTGAAGGATTCCTAAATTTTTGTGTATGAGTTCCTCAAGACACAATGAACAATTTTCTTTTAAAAAATAACACAATCGAAATCAGTTTCTTTAGTTTTTTATTGTTTTATTAATTTCTTATGTATTTCATTGTTTTTTCGAGCTTTTGTTTTCTATTGTTTTTTTGCCAAAATTTGTTGCAGGCACGTTTTCAAGCTTATCTACATTAAAATTGATTCATTTCAATGGTTAAAAGTTGAAATAATCTAATTTATATCAATTTTACCAAAAAACACTTTAATTTGCATTGGATTTGCACACGATATCATGAATTTGAGCCTTTTTCGGGTTGTCATGCATATGCAAAATATTACATAACTTCAGAACGGTGTACCCGGACATTGCAACTTTGATCTCAAAATATGCGGGAGACTTCACTGAAAAAAGTCATGAAATGACGCAGCAAAATCTTTGCACGTTGCGGAATCGTTGCGCGAAATGTTGAGGGGGGTCAAATTAAATTTCATCCTAGTGCCAACCACACGAAGCATAACACCGTATTATAAAGCATTCACTTTGGGGACAGCTTGTCCAAAGACTAGAGCTAGACATGAATTTCTTAAAAAAATTCTTTTTATGTGTTTACACAAATGGGCTTGCATGTACTTCGGCCCAGGGTTAAAAAAAAAAAAACAGAAATAAAAAAACTCAACAAGACAAAAAGAAAAATTCTCCGGAAAACCTTTTGACCTCGCAATACTCTCAATGCCAAAATGCTCTAGATGTGATGTTCTATAGTGTCATGCACACACATACTGCTACTGCTTCTGACCACATGAGCATTGAGAATTAGGGGTTTCAGAACAAACACTGCACTGGGGCTTTCCTTAGCTCAGTCGGTAGAGCACCGGGCTGGCAATCCGGAGGTATTGGGTTTGAATTCCGATAGAATCCCATATTTTTTGCTCACTTTTCCACTGATACATTATTATCTACATACCCAATTTTATATTCTTTGTTGTTGTTTTTTTTTAATACGAGATGAATAAATACATACCTATAACCAACTTTAATGTTAGTGTAAATAGTTTACAAAAGCACAGCGTCCCAACATCCAAATACCATCTACAATTTGTACACTGTAGGCTGTATTATATTTGTGGCATGGCACGGTATGATGTGCATGTGTGGCACACTCTAGAACACGTCATTTCGTACACTGGTACAGCATGGCACAGTTCGGTCATCTCTCAATCCGTGCACGTTGCCTACTTCCTCTAAAGGTATTGTTTGCCATTTGGAGCAGTGATTTCAAAAATGTCCGAGTCATCACGTATGATACATATGTGTAGGTCAGTTGCATCACAAAGCAAACATCCTAGAATATAAAAAGGAGATATCACTATCTTTCTCATTAAACCATAATTGAGTTGACAGTTTATTCTAGAAACAATTTTATTGTAACAATTGTTCACATTTTGTAGATTAACAGTACTTGATATTGATTGAAAAATATTGATTATCAATTTTACATTGGTTGTTTCTATCCCTTCAATGTAGCTCACATTTTAGAATTATTTTGAAACTCGAAAGCTGGGTTTTTATTTGATCTGCAAATGGTATATAATGCCTTTAAAATTAAAACTGATATAATCCCACAACTCCACTTGACCTGCCACTGATTTGAGGTCTTAGAACAAAAGTGAAACCACGATCACGGCTCATAAATCACTCAATGTATGTGCTTTGTGTATGTGATTGTGTTTGTTTTAGTTGTCGTTTTTTTTTGCTTTGTTTGGGGGGGGGGGGGGAGTGTGTATCCATGCATTTCATGGTAGAACAGTTGGCCTGCCTGATGGCAGTGCTGAATGGGCGATCCTGTGTCATTTTTGTTCTACACGTGTTCCCTGAATGATGTCAGTGTGTTTCAGTAGTTATCATTCTATGGGTAGGATTCCTGATTTGGCAAATGAACAAAGAAATGACAAAAATATACTGTAAAAATGGACATTTTTCGCTGCATGGAAATTTTCACGCAACTAGAAGCTAGAGCGAAAATGAAAGGACGCCAATATTTTTGCATGCCATGTGTATGTACAAATGTACCAGTACGTGATGACCTGACTCCACGAAATTAAAAACATGCCAAATTCATGTTACCCAGCCGAGTGTGTAAAATTACTCATGCAAAAATGTCCACTTTTACAGTTAGATGAGTGCAGCTGTTACTCATGGCTGTCAAACCCATTGGCCCGAATTCACGAAGGTGGTACAAATGAAACCATGGTTTAAACCATGAAGCGCCAAGTGTCGCATGGAATATTTTGTTACGAAATCAGTAATTTCGACGATGAAATTATTATTTTGTAACGAAATGACAACATTTTGTAACTAAATGAACATTTCGTCCACGAGATGATAATCTCGTTAACGAAGCGGTCATTTTGTCGACGAAATGACCAATTTCGTAACGAAATATTCCGTGCGACACTTGGCGCTCCATGGTATTTGTCCATGGTTTAAACCATGGTTTCATTTGTACCACCTTCGTGAATTCAGGCCATTGGGCACAAAAACAAACTGCATGCCATTATTATGAGCATTCTGGTTTTGATTGCGATGCTGATGCTAATCAGTAGAGACAGCTGTGATTATGGAAGAGAAATAATGTACAAGTTCTGCATGATTATGAGCTGAGTAAGCCCCAACCTGTTAACAATAAGTCACAGACTTCGAAAGCAGTTTAGAAAGATTGCTGCAAACTTTGAAGTACTCTCGCACCGTAATTCTACAAGACACTTCAACACTGCCGGGGAATTCCAATATTGTGTGGGCACACAGTTCTAGTGTGGCAACTGTGGGTAACATGAAATTGTTTTTTCACCCCCTAAAACTTGAGTTGATCTCTAAGTGCCGGCCTGAACAGCGCAGTGAGAATTTCTTGGTGCATTTTATATCATGATTGTCCTATTTATCATCTCAGTGCTAACGTATTGAGCTAGAATGGTCGATCATCGCGATGATGAAGAAAGAATAATTAAATGAAAAGTAATACAGCAGAGTTATTAATGTCTTATTGAAACTTGTACCTGTTTCGAGCATAGCGTGGCCCTGAGCCAGCATGTAATAAATTGAATGACATCATACAGTAACATAAACCGGAAACAGTTGCGGCATGAAACTTTCGCAAATTGGAGTGGATAGCCTTCTTCATGGTGTGAAACTTTTGCAAAGTAGCACCGGCATTTAGTGCATGTGTAGACAAAAACTTGTGTGTGCAAGTTAATTTCACAAATCTTGGCTCCTTGCAAAATTTGGGAAAGTTTCATGCACAGGAAAATTTCTGGTTGTAAGAGTCATGGATGTAACATGATTATCTAAACATTACCGAAGGAGAATATTACAAGTTAGAGCATACCCAATAATGAAACAGTTCAATATGATATATTTGTTTGGGATATTCCCCAAGATTGTGTGTACAAGTATGAAGTAATTATGGGTAGCTTACGATACACGTAGATGGTCTTTATATTTCCTTGATTTCCAAGCTCTTACATGTACAATGGAGCACCAGAAATTATATTTCACGAGTTTAGCATGGGATTGTGTAATTACATATTGTTTTGGTCTTTCTTTTCGTTTTTTTTTTTCTTTCTTTTTTTACTGGTAACAGTGGTAAGGATCATCATAAAGAAATGGTAGATATAAAGTATTAAAATGAGTATGTATGTCACTGTCATGTGATTCTCAAAGTTCAGTTGTAAAATATGCCAGTGATGTAGTTTGTTTTCCAAGTAAATGTAAATTTTGGCACCATGACATAAATGTATTTTCATAGAAAAGAGGTTCAATAATAATTGAAGCATTATGAGATTGGTTCCATAATTGTGGAAACAGAAAATGCAGAACAGAGATGTTGAAATGGTCATAATCATGTAATTCCCCATGTTCAGTGGTACATACATATAATTGTAAAGTATATCAGTGATGTGGTTTATTTTCCATGTACAAGAAACATATATGCACCGTGACATTAACATATCAAAAAAGAGAGTTTTGAATGTGAATTGAATCTTGATATGATGGGTTCCATCACTGTGGAATCACAAAGAATATTGTACAAATAATGCACAGGTGAGAGAGCATTATTAGTGGAGATGTAGTGCATTCGAGAATATTTAAAGGTACTGTTTACCAATGGGAGCAGGGATTTAAAAAAATGTCTGAAATATCACAATTGATTCATTGTGGGTCAGCTGTATCATACACGTAAAGCATCCTAACATATAAAAACTACATGCAATAAAGCCCAAAATGTAAGGAGATACAATTTTTTTCTCTATAAACCATAACTGTAGACGGTTTAGTCTAGAAACATTTTTGTTATAAACTATTGTTCACATTTTGTGTATTTACCAATACTTAGCATTGATTATACTGATTTAAATTTTCACATTGGTTGTTTCTGTCCCTGACTCACAGTTTAGAACTATTTTGAAGCACTAAAGCTGAGTTTTTGTTTCATCTGCAAATGCAAATAATTCCTTTGAAATGGTGTAACATGCACAAGGCACAGCCGAGTGCATGTTGCACAACATTGCTAATACCCTAGAGGGATCTGCGTCTCCACTAGTGTTCCAAACTTAAACCTGTGCATTATTTGTTTTATGAAATGGTTCTATAAACTGTTTTTCAATTACCTTTATGGGTAAATACAAGTCAGCTACATGTAGAACTTGCTTTTGAAAAAGCCAAGATGTCCAAAGAGGTGTTCTGAACTACACTGTACTGAAAATAAATTAATACACTGTAAGTGATTGAGTTCTACATGTGCTTGTTTAAACTGACTGGTAAACCCTGCACAGTGCGCATTGCTACAGTGTGCAATTGTGGCATCATTGAGTGTGATTTTTTCCTGGCTATGAATCTGTCTGTCTGTCATTTCTTTCCTGTCTATATACCTGTCTGTCTTTCTGTCTATCTGTCCCCCATGTTGTCTCCTCTGTCCTTCCTGCCTGTGGTATAACCTGTTCGTCTTGTCTGTCTGTCTGTCTGTCTGTCTGTCTGTCTGCCTGTCAATCCAAGTATCTCTCTCTCTCTCTCTCTCTCTCTCTCTTTCCCTCTTCTGTCTATATGTTTGCTAATCTATGTGTCTTTCTCTTTTTCTCCTGTCTATATATCAATCTGTCTGTCTGTATGTATGAATGTCGAGATCTCTTTCTTTTCTGTCTGTATACAGTACCTGTATGTCAATGTTTGTATGTCTCTTTCTTTCCCCTCATGTCTGTTTGTCTGTCAGTCTGTGTCTTTTTTTCTCTTGTTCTGTACACTTTTCCCATCTGTCTATCTATTTATCTCTCACTTTCTACTCTGACTGTGTATACCTCTTTCTCTTTTGCCTGTTCATTCTCGACTGTACGTCTGTCTGACTGACTTGTCTGTATGTCTGTTTGCCCCGCAGTGGCCGATCCTCTGAGCTTCCACAGGAGGTGGTGTGCATTCTTGCCTTCCTGGATGACTTTGTCCACTACGCCTCTTTGCCTAGACAGGTAGGTACCAGCTGTAATAGCCTACCACTTTGCGTGTCTTGTCATGGAAGTTATAGTTTGATTTACAATTCTCGCTATCTCCAATGATGTAAAAAGTACCTGGATGTTCATTTAAGCGTGATTTACGGTGCAAAATGGGATAGTCTGGTAGCAAAGTCACTTCCGTTCGAACGCACGTGATACGTGACTAATGCTATTTACACACACAACCGACTGTATTCTACGTGTACTTGCTGTTTTCTCGACTTGAATTTCAGCTTTAATATGATTTGAAATTTCTCTGTTCTTAAGAAATTGCTGTTAATACGACTATGGGTTGTTACTGCGAAGCTGCAATGTGTTGTTCGCACGACAATAAATGAACAAATTCTACAGAAATAGGTCCCTTACTGGCATGCGAGACGTGACGTGGCTGCGTGGGTGAAGTTTACGGGTGACTCCACAGCGCAGTACGTGCGCATGCGACTTACTAGTAGTAGTACTTGCTTTGAAGAAATTTGCTTAGGAGACAGGATAAGTTCGAGATCACGGTTCGTTCTCGATTGTTTTCGCGACACTTTGACAGAGAACAAATAAAAATAGATGGGCATTCCATGACGATATCCAGGTGGGTGAATATTTTCCAGCATATTTTCAGGGTATGCAGAGATGACTGATCTGTGATGTGCACATCGATCGCATGATCAAGCAGTACGACGTACCGGTATGTTAGCTTAGGTTGTATGCGTGCGGTGGTGCATGCTAATGCGAGGCTATCCTAGGGCAATGCGAGCCGGGCTATAGCTACTGTGTACGAGTATGACAGGCCTGGCCACTGGCTGGCTCGGGTACAGCCGCTTACTGTACTTGTATCCGTGGTCGGCGCTGCACTATAGGTAAGGTACACATAAGCGCACGCTAGCGCTGTGCAAAATATGCCCCGCGCCGGAAGTGCCTTAGCCCAGGAAGTGCACTAAATCTTGACGAAAAAGCTACATCCGGGTACTTTTTATGTCATTGGCGATAGCGAGAACTGTAGGTGCTGCACTGTTCTTGAGAAGATTTAGGGTTCAAGCCCTGCCAAAATACTTTGATGCCTGTGATTAAAGCACGTATTACGGAAGGCTTGTGTAAATTGTAGGCATGTTTTGATGGTAAACATAATTTGTAGAAAAACATGCAAAAAAAAAAATTGCATTTTTGAGCAGGACCATAAGTATCACACATGGACACTCAAAACAGTGTACTGTGATGATTTTTACTATGGTTATGATCATGGTTATGATTTTATTTAATATTGTTAGTGTTATCTATTATTATTTTTGTTATTATCATTATTTATTATTATTACTATTATTATGATTATCATTATTATTATCATTATTATCATTATCATTATTCTTATCATTATTACTACTACTACTACTACTACTACTACTACTACTACTACTATCATCATCATCATCATTATCATGATTGTTTTTGTTGTGTTATCATCACCAACATCTCTGTTTCTATAAGTTTTGTAGTGATATAATGTTTTGCGTAGAAATTCTTGTGCACATCATGATTTTGTCTGTGCCACAAGGAAATTTGGAGGAGCATCCAGCGATTGTATTTCGTTGTTTCTTTCATACTGCTGCAGATGGTTGAGTCTCACATTCCTGCTTACATCTTTGACGAGTTCAAGAGCAACGCCCAGTAAGATGCCCCTGGAAGACACACACGGGCGGCCCTGGAGAACCCCTTTTGCGGAGGACAGAAACACTGCATGGATCCCTGGACTCTCTACCATGGTGTTACACTATTCGGGAAGTCCCATTGGGAATATTTTTCTGTGAGCAGCTCAGTGCGCATTTGGGTACAGTATCATGGAGCCTTGAAAAATCGTGTGCAGACAACGGCTGCGTCAGCTGAACAGACTTTAGCGTGTGATTTGCCGCACGCACAACATCCGAATGAAAACTTACTGGGACAGACAATGAGATGCCACCATTACCAGATCAGGAATATCAGGTGTTGAACAACCATTTCAGCGATACAACAACACAGGAAAACGCCTCTCAGAATGTGTGTTGTGATTTGCAAGCACGGGCAAATATCGACCAGTTTCGTCTGATGGCTCCAGTTATTATGCTGGCTCTCTTTCTTTATGACTTCTTTTGTCCAAAAACCACTTACCCAGGGCTCCTCTTTCTCCCCTTCCCCCTCTATTTTTCTTTCTCCTAAATTCTCTCCGGTGATTTTCCAAAGGTTTGTTAATCCTACAGTTACATAAGGTTTTGCCATTGCAAAAGTGGACACAAATTCTGTTTGTATACCTAGATGTTTGTTGAATGAAAATGAATAGGATTTGTTAAACCAAACATTGCAGCATTATAGTGAAGGTTCTTTATTCTGAAGGTTCATTAGTTTGAAAATGAAAGGAGGTTTGATATTTCAAGGATTTGTTAGTCTGAAAATCAAATTTAAAAAAAAAAATGATCGAACCTTCTGAATTGCGAATTCAGTTTCAGTTTCCTATCAACGAACTGTCAAAATACCTAGAACCTTTTTTCATATTTGGATTAAGAAACCTTCAAAATAATGACCTTATGTCATATTTGAATTAACAGATGTACCTTGAGGATAATGAACCTTATTTCGTTTGGAGGATTACACACCATCAGAATGTCGAACCTTCGGAATAGCGAACCTTCGGAATATCAAACTGTCAGAATGCCAATTCCAAATAATGAACTTTTGGTAAAGCAAACTGTAGCCTTCTCATTTTATCTCATTTTCTCCCTTTTACCAACTTTCTTTTCCTTTGACATCTCCCTTCCTTCCTCCATTCCTTCCTCCCTTCCTTCTTTTTTTCTTCTTTCCTTCCTTCTGTTCTTCCTCTCTCCCTCGTTGATTTCTGCGAACAATTCTTTGTCTCTTTCCATCATGAATATACTTACGTGTGGCATAGCTGCACTGATTACATACAGATGGTGCAACATTCATGTATGCGGTAAGCTGCAGTGATGACGCATCCAGTTCTCATACAATGCATTTGAAATTCTGACTCGTGTCATGATGTCTGTGTGGAAAGTTGTAGAGCTGTTCAAGGGACCTAAGAAAGAATTCATTTATTATGATATTATTTATTTTTATTATTATTTATTATGATATTATTATAATATTCATTATTATGTATAGATTAGTAACTGCTCAGATTAATACAAATCTCCCTCCTGGGGGGTGTTTCATCAACGTTTGTCAGCGCTGACAACTTGAATCACCATAGTAACAGTCAGTGACCAGAGCATCTCAGCCAATCAAAACCAAGGATTTTGCTGAAATTGGTCGGCGCCGACAGTTGTCGGCACTGACAAGCGTTGATGAAACACCCCCCAGAAGTTTAATAAATTGGTGCAAAAATGAACCAGTGTGTTATTTCATGTTGCTATTTTTTTTTTTCGGTGGGGGGGGGGGGGGGGGGGGGAGCAGAGGAGACCCCACATCTTCCTCAGAAAATCTTTGCAGAATCTGCCTGTATGTTTTAGAGATGCCTTGGTTGTGAAACGAAAAAGAGCATATACTGTAGTAGTATATATTTAGTTGGCTTGTAAATATTGTATCGTCGTTCAATTGAATGTATTCACTGCATATAACAAGACTGCATGATGCAAGTAACTGTAGTTAGAAAGCCATATTTTGACTCCAACCTCAACCTCTCCGCACCAGCTTGTAATAGCTTTTCTTCTCTTTTTTTTTCTCTCCAGTACATCCCTCTCTTTCCTGTAGTTACGAAAATAATTTACGAGCGATTGTAATCTCTCAAAAGTGAAGGGTATTCCAATAGAAGATTTCATGTCTTTTGCCTGCTCATGGTATATTGTCAGTTTATATATCTTGTGCCTTGCATGATAGGACAATGAGAATCACATGAGCTTCACTATACTATTCTCTTCAACTATGCCAATGCGAGCACGTGTAAAGAGGGAGTTTAACCTTAGCCAGTGTGGTGAAGATACGACCGTCTTGCTGTACATTTTGTAGAAAGAAAGAGAGGTTTATTTTTGTTCCCTCCAGACAATTCGAAAGCTACGTTTTCTACATGTAGAATATGACTCAAAGAAGAATGCCACAGTATTGTCCTTGTCATGTATATGGCGGACCGAAATACCTGTCGTATTTGGAACTATTTTCTCTGGAAATCTTAATGTACTTGATGTTCATGGTGTCTTGAAGCGAGGCTATCTGGTGGGTTTCTGTTTTTGTTTTGGTTTTTTTATCTTTGTGTTCGCTCTTGTGTATCGACCATGTTTGCAAGTTCCCTAGGAATTTTGCTTCAAATGTGAAGCTTGCAGCGCATCTAGTATATACCAACTTCACGTTACAAAATGAAGTGAATGGTGTATTCTCTTATTTTTTGTATGCATTATGTGACAAAAATTTTATCAGAAACAAATACTCGTAATAAACAGTGCAATCACAATTCTTATGGTGTTGCAGCTCATGTTTGTAATACAATTGTTATTCTGTGTGTGTGTGTGTGTGTGGGTGTGTGGGTGTGGGTGTGGTTGGAGGGACATTGATTATGTCTGTGGTTGCGTGTTGTACGTTACTGCTGCTGCTGCTGTTTGGTTTTTGTTAATTGAGTGATAATTGTATGGAAGTTCAAGAATGTTCGTGGTATGTACTCGCCAAAGCTGTTTGGTTTTTGTTGTTTTTCTAGAGTGATGACTGTATGGAAAGTTCGAGAAAGTTCGTGGTACATACTCGCCAAAGCTGTTTGGCTTTTGCAGTTTTTCTAAAGTGATAACTGTGTGGAAAGTTCGAGAAGGTACGCGGTACGTACTCGCCAAAGCTTTAATAACTAAATACAATCCGACCTCTGTTATCCCGCCATTTCGGTTAAGCGATTTGGCCGTATGTGGGAGAAACAATTTTTTGAATGCCTATTCACAAACTTGTATTGTTGCAAGCAGGCTGCCGACCCAACAGTAACTACAAGACTAGTGTACGTATATAGGCATAATGTTAACCGCAACAGTAGTGTAAGTTATGCCAGCCTATTTAAAATAAAAGTCATCAATAGAAACAATTAACTGTAAAATTCATAATAAATAATAATATGTTTCTGCAGGGAATATCGCATGTAAATAGAGTGAGTTCTTTATAGGAGTTTCAACTATGTGTGAAATCACTTTGAGTATGTGTGTGTGTGTGTGTGTGTGTGTGTGTGTGTGTCTTCACTGCTTGGAGGCGTCCGGATGATAGAGAAGTGTGGATGGATAAGAGATGGCCGGATAACCGAAGTCGGAGTGTAGGCCTACATGAGATTTACCAGTTTGTTCTTCAACAACATCAACAACATCAACAACATCAGTCATCATCAACAACAACAACAACAGCAACAACAACAACTCTAAAACATAAACAAAATAAAGATCTTGGATTCGGTCGCTCTAGTGGTCTGTCTATTTGATTTCTACTTGCTCTTTCTATAAAATTGACAAGGCAGGAAGTACATCGTCTGCGTACACCTCCATTTACATGTATTTACAAAGGGTAATGATCGTTCCTGATTGTTGCCGTGATATGCATATCGTGGTTTTATATGTGTATGGTGAACAAAGGTGAACACGGGTGAACAAAGGCATCTAAACTTTAAGGCCTCGATTTCGATAATATACTATTCATAACGCGCCATCACTCAACGCAGATATCTTTACCACAGTTTTTTAAAAAAAATACATGAAATAAAAGAAATAAAAATTAAATGAAAGACACAGGGTATAGGCATCATTCAAAAAACAGACAGAACACACACACACACAAAAAAAAAAAAAAAAAAAAAAAAACCTGGATTGAACGAGTTGGATCTTGAAAGCTTCAGATCACAGACTAACAGTCTTAATCTGTGGGGGAAGTCTATTTCAAAATAAAAGGTCCCAAATCAGCCTTTATTTCTCCTTTAAATAGATATCCCTATATATATAGTAAAGAATGCACAGGAGTGTTAGTATGGGACCAATGAGTCATCATGTTGTATATTGTAGATGATAATTCAGGACTAACTTTTCGAATTCACGCGCAATTGAGCGCAAACGAAACACACTATGTGGTTTGGTTTTGTTTGTTTGTTTTATTTCCGTACTAAAAATCATCACATTTCATACATAAAGGTCAGAAAAGAAAAAAATACATACGGAGGGTAGCCCATTTTCAGTAGTGACAATGACAGTCACTTCTGGTCTTCCATGGGGCGCTGGTATAAATTATCATACTGCATGTATATACACTTGTGGCACTAAATGGTATATCATCACCTCATAATTATGATATGCTTAATTGACGTCCCTATTCCGTAAACATGTGAACAATGTGAAATAATATCAATGACGTTCTTCCATTTTAGCACTTTTTAAATATACTGTATATTATATAGCATAATGACAATTATAAATATCTTATACATCGTACCTATAATACAAGTTGTCTAAAGATGGGGATGGAAATGGAGGGTCCCACTAAGACGCAAAGCTTGTACAATACGGGACCCTCAGAAAATACACAAGACAGCAATATAAAACAAAATAGAACGAACCGATGTCAACTGACATGAAATATAAATAATTGGGAAGGGAAAAGAGAAAGAAAAAAAAAAGAAAGGAAAACAAAAGAACTACAGCACGTGCCATCGTGGACGCAAGCAAGCTGGATTCCATGATGTAGAATTAGTGATAAAATACAGCATGGATTGAACAAATACAGCATGGATTGAACATAATCCAAAAATATTCATACGTAATTATACCGGTAAGAATTCAGGAGAAGGAGAGAATAGACACATCGGTATATACGGAACACTAACAGGAACATGTAAGGAGGACTTGTGTATAAAAAAAAAAATAATAATAAATTCATAATTGTATAATGTTCAAAGAAATGATGACTTGACTGAGATGGTAAAACGAACCTAACTCGGTTGGATGTTGTAAGATTTCAATAAGAACAATTTTAATTCATTCTTGAAGGAGTTCAAAGATTGAGCTGTTTTAATCACGTAATATTGCTATGAAGTGAATTCCAATACTTTGGCCAATCGTAGATGAATGTGTTTTGAGCCAACAAAGTTCTCAGTAATGGCAAATGGAAATCATTCGATCGCCTTGTTGGATAATTGTGAACGAATTTATTTCTTTGAAACACTGTTTCAAATATATTTGGAAGAATGTTTTTATTATAGTTATACATAAATCGTCCTAAATTCAACGGATACAAATCATTAATTAATATTTCATGCTCAAAACATAGCGGGTCAGTGTGGAACAAAAATGCAGTATGACATATGATACGGAGTGATTTCTTTTGTAATAAAAGTAATTTATCTAAAAGTATTTTTATCTACTTCCCCACGAGAGAATACCGTAATTCAAATATGGCAATATTTGAGGATGAATATAATGTAAGCAGGGACGATAAAGGAAAACAAAATTCAAGCTTATTAATTATACCAATATTACGTGAAATAATGTGATTGTTACATATACTGTCAATATGAAATTTCCATGAAAGCTTATTATCAACTGTTATTCCAAGAAATTTTACGTGTTATGGGAAACATTTTCGAGTGGAGTATCATAAAAAACAATGTCAACAGGTAATGCCTCAGTAGAATTGCTAAAAAGAATATAAGATTGTTTTGTTTGTTGAGAACATTAAGAGATAACTTATTTGCTTTTATCCACAGGCAACATTTTCTAATTCTGAATTTATTGTATTTACAAGGGTAAGAGGATTATTGTGCGAAAAAAAAAATTGAGTCATCTGCAAAGAGAATAAGAGAAAGAACATCTGATGATCTACAAAAATCATTTATGTAAACATTAAACAAAAGTGGACCTAATAAACTTCCCTGCGGAACCCCACATTTAATATTTAACATTTGTGAATTACAACCATTAAAAAAAAAAACATATTGCTTCCTGTTCATGATGTAGCTCCTGAACCACTCTAATGAGTTATATGTCAGGACGTAGGTACAACCGCTCTTCGTTTAATGGTTTAACGCAAGTTTAAAACAACAACAACAACTACAACAAACAAACAAGTGAGAAAATACCTGATAAAGTGTACGCATTAATAGGCGAAGATGACATTCCGGAAGCGATCGATTTTAAGACTCTTTGCAAGTTCATTTTTGGTGAAGTTTCTTTGGTCCAGTGATATACATACTTTGTACAGTTCACTCAGTCCTCCCTGGTCCTACAGGCTAGCAAATATTTCTTCATGTATAGAATTGATGAGGAATTCGACAGATATCTCTTTTCCTCGGCAGTGGTATAGCATAATGCGAAATTCGGTGCGAATAATTTGATCAATTACTGTAATAACTTCACTTGCCCATCTTAAATCTTAATTCGCGCTCGTGCTGACAACTTTTTTTTTCTACTCTGTACACTTCGTAACAAAAACCCAACGAGCAATGTGTTTTGAAAGACAGTTCTCACTTCTGATACAATCGATTTTGATTCATTATAATGCACACAGTATGTAAAATTAATCACCTTTATGAGCTAACACTGAACTTGTACGGTTCCTTATTACACAGAGCAACACATCCGTCATACACTGGCTCTTTCCATTTCGCCAAAACAACAACGCGACCAGAAATACAAACTCAATAATTATTGTATCAGGAACTCAAAATCACGCGGTCTTTCTTGCGTGTATCTCTTCCAACCTCACATTGGCCCCATATACACCTGACAATAGCCTATGTATGCATGCATTATTTTGTACAAAACACAGTCAATATAACACGCGAGCATAATTGTGTCTCTCTAAGAGGGTTTTGTTATATCTGAGCTCTTTACAACGAGGTTCCACGATTTGAAGAGCTTCAATGCAAAAAGGTTAAGTGCCATTTTTTTTAAGTCAAAGTGAGTCCATCAGAGTAAAATTAAACCTTTCCATTGATACCTCACATGTTACATAACAAAGAATATTAGTAAAGTTTTTGTTAATAAATCCTATGTTTTCTCATCATTTTCTTTCTTCATTGTGTTTTTTAAAGGAGCTGAAATCGCAAATATCTCAAAATTGACATAAATGGAGTTAACCCTTTCTGCGTTCAATCTCTCCTACTGTATAACAGGGCTTGACATTAGCGGTAGCCCGGGATTTGATACTGGGAAGTAATTGCGTTTGAATGAAAAATTGGAATTTCAAAATATTACGTATGGCAAGTTGTGAGGGGATGACATCATCGCTTTACTATTTGCATATTACTCACATTGACTGTTTAAGAACTGATCAGCGAGAAAAAAAAATGAGTCTGCCACTGTTATTGCGTGGTTTGCACATCGGCCTTACATATTGTACAAAACAAAACTGACTTGCTATCAAACTATAATGTCATTTTCCAAGGTCTCGTGGCTGACAATCGGGCTCATGGCTGATGGGAAAGAATCCGGGGTGACGAACCAGTGGAGATAGCCCTGTCTGGGAGAGTGTGTCCTGCTTTGGATGTAAGCAAACATGTGCTGATTTAGTCCAGAGTATTGATCAACCTGAGAGTTGTTGTCCGGCCAATTCATTAGTTTCCTCAACTGTCGTTTCCAGTTCGACTGCTTCATGCTGATCTCTTAATGTTCTAATATATCTGCGCACAAGGAAGACGACGACGGCACCGGTGACGCACAAGATAACAGGCACAACAATCCCAGCTACTAAGCCATCCTTTAGTGCGTCAGCCTTTGATTCACCACGCCCTGCGGGATACAAGTATGGATGATCAATCAATAATATCCGTATTATGAGACATTATGAGGGGTAATGTATTGCCATGGTGAGCCAGTTTCATCTAACTTAGGAAAAGGATCTGAGTTACTGTATCATAAACCTCCTTGTGTACGGGCCAAATAGGCAAAATGATGATGGAAGCCCAAAGGGGAGTGAGGGGGGGGGGGGGGGGGGGTTGTCACAATCATGTCACACAGTCAGATATATTCTGAATGAGTAAGAGGTCATAATGAAATTGCACTGGTGTCCCTGCTATTTCATTCTGCACGTAATAGTTCGCAAAAAACCACCGATTTATTTAGCATTACACAAAAGACCTTTGATGAGAGGTTTTCTGTCTATACAAACTAAAAATCTTACACCATTGAGGTTCTGACAGTCATATAGACTGATTATGTTTGATGGTACCTATATACCCATCAGTTGAGGAAACTGTCAGGTCCTTAACACTACTAGGCCTACTACTACTCACGTGAGAGTGAAATTGTTGCGTTTTCCACTTCCCTGCTGTTATTTGCCAGCGAGCACAAGACATCGACTTGCTTGCCGTCCATGGCGACCTCGAACTGCATACTAACGGACGACGAGTTATCTCCATTCGTCTCGTTCGTCAGTTCCGACAGTTCACGTACCGTCGCTCTCCCGTCTGTTATGGTGGCGCGTAGAGCAAGCCGGCCTTGATATTTGATACCACACTTCGCGCAGGTGAAGTTCACTTTCTCGGTACCAGTCGGGAGGGTAGTGGCGTTGCACGGATTACTAGTAGACTCGGTGGTCTCTCCATCGCAAAAGATCTCAAGTGGTCCGTCTGTGATATGGAAACAAAAAGAAACAGAAACATCGGAGAATGTGCGCAAATTACTACAGACTTTATCGACTTCAGCTATCACATTTAGCTGCGATGGGAAACATTCTATTCTCGATATAAGCGCCACTAAATGTAATGATGGGCCACATGATGACTTCACACTAGTTTTTATTTTAATCCATAATCGCTGGGTTGTCAAATCAATGTCAAACATCACTGCTCTGTTTGATTTTAATCATTTCACTAAATTCTCTTCCATTGCTATGATGTACGGTACATGAATTCACATTTTGGTCATTCTTGTAAAGTATGCATTCTTTTTTTCTCATATTACACCTATTTGTAAATTTACTCTGTATTATGCTTCGTGATTTTTACTTCTTACAAATTGTTGAGATAGTATACTTGGTCAAATTTTGTACATCTCGTCTTATGTATAATGTTACTTTTTGTCGGATGGAAATAGAACGTAATTGCATTGATAGTCTTTTTTTTATGATAGTGCAGTGCCGGGAATAATATTGTAACGGGTCCAATAATGTTTCTTGAGTATACAAACATTTGAAAAGTAAAATGCTGTAATCTGTCACCATGTCTTCTTTCCCCCAAAGTATATGGCAGTCCTTATGTGTAGACACAATATGATAGGCCTATATTACGTATTTGTATAACCTGCTGAAAAAAAAAAATGATGATGTCGTTTGTAAGTTCAATCAAATTAACACTGTATGTGAATTATGTGAAGAAAAAAAAAACCCCAAGAGGTCATAAAACGCTATAATCATGTAGGCCTAATTGCTTATTTATCAGTTTTTGAGTACTCAGATACGTCTGCCACAACAATGTGCTTTGCTGCGTCTCTCAAATATTATATAATTATTTAGTTCGTTGTTCAGTTAGTTCTGACGTAAACTCACCGACCACGTTAACGCTGTAGTTCTTTGTTCCAGTCGCTGACGAGCCGTGGCGACCATATGTACAGGTCAGCGAGCCCGTGTTCCTGTAATCGGCCCTCAGTAAGATAAGGTCCCCGTTGGTCCTGTTGAAGTCCCAAGTTGCTGGCAGGTACACCACCACATCAGATTCTCCAGGGAATGCGTTTGCTATCGTATCCACAGTGTGTGCGCCATCAAGTTCTTTTGAAAGGGAGCGAGAGGTGGGGGGGGGGGGGGGGGGGAGTGTATAGATGTGGAAATAATAATAATGATGATATTAGCTGGGCTCACACGTACAAAAAACCCGAGATACCGATCGCGATGCAAATCTCGAGATTTGTATCCCGCTAATTGTGTGAACCCCCTAATAATAGTGGCTACTTGCACAGCGCACAGGTCCACTTTTCAGTGCTCATGGCACTTCAAAAATGAAAAGATAATAGGCCCTATATACATACATAATGCATGTTCAAACATGTCAACAAAGAAGAAAATGGCAAACAAAAACAAATATATATTACCAAATAAAGAATACAACATATACCAATTAAAAATACAATATTGTTCCGTAAAATGACATACAGCAATTACAGTCCTTAGTGTGAGAGGAACAGATAAATTTTATAAGTTTGGATTTAAATGACTCTGTAGATGGCAGTTCCCTTAACTGAATATAGGTAACTGATTCCACAATATTTTGGTCCCATAACGGAGAAAGGACGATCAACCCATTCATGTTTTACTCTGGGTGTTTCGAGTAACAATGTATCGATGAACGTAGCCTTCGTGTCGGATTGTATTTTTGAACAGAATTACTTATGTATACGGGGGAAAAAGAATGAACTGAATGATGTTCTAATAACAGAATCATAATAATAATACTAATATGGAATGATCACAATCAATGCGAGTTAAAACTTTACACAATCAACACTACTATGGAACGTTGACAGGCTTGTCACAATAATATCATTCTAAATGAGTAAGAGGTCATAATTATACTGGTGTCACTGCTATTGCATTCTGCACATAATAAGTTAGCAGCAACTAAAAAAATGATACGTGAGGCTAATATGCGAACACGCGTACACGTGATTATTATGCTCCCCATCAAGTGGGCCCTTAACAGAAGTTGAGGTAATGATTATTTCTCGTCTTATTCTCGACATTTTCGGGTCCAAAATACCAGATCTCACCGTCTCGACTTCTATGTTCCGAGAGTGCGATGAGGTAAGATATGAAAAGTTCCTTTCCAATAGGCGCTAAATCTATTTTTCATCACATTTGTCTTTTTTTTAATAGAAATGCCTTCATTTTTAATAGTCCCATGCACACAGTAAACTCTTAAAAGTATTGAAATTCTTGTGAGAAAATGGAGAAATCGGGCGATGAAAACGAGTTTTGTTCCAAAATGTTCCAAAATCCATTTCTGTTTTGTTCTATCCAGATGCTAAATCCAGGGGGATCCAATCAGAAACCACGCAGTGTGCATGTTTGACTGCACTTTGAGTAATGTCAGACTGACCAGCTTTGCTGCCTGTGTATAGCTTTCCAGTCTACCCGCATAGGCCTATATCATATGATTAGCTGTGACATATTTCATTTCTGTATAATGGATGTGAATTCGTTGGAGAGATATAAAAAACATGTGGAGAATGTGTATACAGATAACAAATTGTCCCAGAAAAATACACATCAAATCATAGGAACCAGTTGCCGAAACAACATTTACATGCTGTGCAAAAGGTGCCAAATCCACAACATCCTCCCAAAACATTACTTTTTTTTAAAAATCACTGAAAGACTCGTAGATAGGCACATTTTCCTTAATCCTAAATGGGGAAGGCCTAATATGGGACATACATTCATTGCATGAAACCATTTAGAAGCTTGTGAAATAAAAATCGAGTTGTTGTTTTTTTTCCTTATACCATTAAAAGTGGATTTAGCACCTTTTTGAAAGGAAATCTTCATAAATATAATCATTATAATCGAGGATCTCGTCTTCTCGAGTCCTTTAAGACGATGAGGTGAGTTGTGAGAATGATCTATCTTGTGCTCTTCTATAAGTTTCTTCTCTTTTTGTTCAAAAACAAAACAAAACAGATATATTTCTGCCTGATAAAGGTTGGCACATACATAGATTTTCTCACATTGTTGTTTTCTTGCCCTATAGTTGGGCATTCAATAGATTTCACAACTTAGCTTGTCTCGTTGCGAGAATTAGGACCTATCGACTTTTCTTCCTGCTCGACATAAAGTTAACAGTAATGAATACAATCCTACTAGAATCAAAACCGCCACGGAGTGAGTCTTTATGCTATTTTTATATAACGTCTGAAGAGATTGTTATTGGTTGTTTGAAATTGATCATTCGGCCCACTTCACTATGACGTCATCATCCGTGTAATTGTGGCTCCATTTACCGTGCAAGTTTGGGTCTCCATTGCACGCTCGCTGATGCCCGGCACACATGACGTGTCAAAACGCGCTCAGTGCGTTTGCAGTGTGTGTATGTGTAAAGCGCTCAGTGGGCAGTCTCGCGATCTCAGATTCTCTCTTGTTTCTAAAGCAGCAAATGACAAGGATCTATTGTAGGCGTTATATAAAACAAATAATAAATATTTTTCATTCTTGCAATGGACAGAATATTTCATTCGGTGAAAGATGAAATGTTTAATCCATTCAACTCCGCTGCGCCTCGTTGAATGGATCATTAATTTTCATCTTTCACCTCATGAAATATTCTTGTCCATTGCACCCATTAAAGATTCATTATTTGTATACTCACTGGTACTTGTCCACGTAAAAATCGACTCGTTCCAAGGATATTTGCCTTGGTCCTCCACAGGTAGACACCGGAAGGTGTACCTCTGACCCCACTTGAGTGTCACGTTGCTCTCACCCGTCCGTGCTAGGACGCCACCAACGGCTGCGGAGACATCGAATAAAGGTATTAATCGCATCCTGTACGTGGCTTGAGTTGAGGCTAAGTAAACTTAGATTTATTTCCCACTTTGTTCTTTTTTTTCTCGAATCAGATGACAAATTAGTGATTGTAAAATCAATCTCTTTTCATCTAACACTATTTTAAGTGACCGTGCATCACAAAACCAACAAAAAGTCGCACCTCTTGGTTTTACGTGAGCACTCAAGAAAAGGTGAAATGGGTCAACCGAGTCAATCTTGAGTTTTTCATAATTTCTGAAAGAGTTATTCTCCTTCTACATTATTCGTTAGTTTTGAATCATAAAGTGAATGGGAAAGTGTGAGCAGTTTTTCTACAACCCTTTTTGGGATGAGAGTAGAATGATCAGGTATATCTTAGAGGCCCCTTCCATTTCTTGAAATCCTTTGCACACTCTTCACTTTCAAGTCTATAACTTTTGAAAGGGTAATGCTACTCCTTTGAAAGTTGGCATTAATCATGGACAGAATGTGTCAATAGAACATGCTCAGTTTCAGCTTAATCGGATAATCCCTTTATTGTTGTTGCTCCGGTGGTTTACATCCTGTGTGTTTTTTCCTTTCATCGCACAGCTATCTCGGCTTGGAAAAGATTATGCGCTTGATTAGACCCTGTACTTCAGAGCCTCTTTTCTCAGTTCACACTTTTCCAGAGTACAACTGTATGTGATTTCTTTCCGTTATTTAGATAGGTTAGGGGAGTCCATTTGAATTGAATTATACATCATTTTAAAGCTTGATAGTCTGCTCGTTCAGGATCTGCCCTTATCTAAAAGTCCATGTCTGGCGACGTTTTGTTGGTTTTGTGATGCGTTGTCACATGACTGTATACCACTGATGAATTTTAAATCTACAGGGACCTATATTAGCAGATGAAAAATGCATGCATGACATCCTGGCCCGAATTCACGAACTTGGTCTGATAGTAGTTTGTATGGAGCGCCAAGTGTCGCATGACCTATTTCGTGTCGTCGACAAAATGACTGATTTCGTTAAACGAAATGGTCATTTCGTCGACAAAATGACTAATTTCGTAACGAAGGACTAGGCCATGCGACACTGCACCTTCGTGAATTCGGGCCCCTGTGTTTACCATTTTGTGAATACAGTCCGACCTCTCATATTCTTTGTCCCTTTATCCGGATCTCTCTATTATCTGGACTCACAGGAAAAAGGAGGATTTTCAACTCAAAAAAAAATTCCTACACAAGCTCACATGGTTTACATGTTATTCCCAACAATGTCATAAGTAACATACATTCACATCAAATTTTTATCTAAATATTGGATGCATTCATACATTCACTACCCTAAAATCAACGCAAGATCATAGACAAGAAACTTTTCATTAAATCAGGGCACGGTACAAGTGATCGTTCATCGAACAAAATTATCAGAGAATTTCGAACGCAAACCAGCTCACGAGGACGTGACATGTTCACGCAGAATAACTTATTGATACATGTGCATGTAGCTACCATTGGGATACATGAGGCAGCTGCGTGTTTTAAACATTGAGTCTCCCATATCCGGTCTAATCCCTTATCCGGATGAGCGCCGGTCCCGACATATCCGGATAGGACAGGTCGGACTGTATTTTCCCCTTGAGCCAGCATTCAGGAAGTTCCTGCACTGTTTACAACCAGTTTGTGCTGCCGCATATACAACTAACTTTACGAGGGGTAGAAGTTTCACGAATGTTTGGCCTATAAATGTCAACCACTACTATATTTTTTTTTTGTGTGTAAGACATATATAACATTAACTGATTAGTAATTTTATATTTTTTTTTATGTTTATGCCTTAATTCATGCCCCATATTATTTAATATTATTTATGAATTTTGGCGTCTGATATATAATGTATATTGCACAGTGGTGTATGTAATACCACACAAGGAAATTTTAAAGAATGTGCTGGGTTATGTAGTCTCAGGGTAATGATGAAGTTAAAGTTTTGAAATTATTTTCATATTTACTGTGTATCGAAGATGGATTGGGGTATGTTGATGATACTTGCTGGCCTCATACACTGTAGTGCAGTTAGAGGGGATATTTGTTGTTGTTGAGATGTACTCTGATAACATTTTTTTTTTTTGTATACTGGATTTTTTTTTCTTTTTTACGGGGGGGGGGGGTGGAATGAATACCCATTTGCCACAATGATATTTTTAGCTTGTATGAAGAAAAAAAAAACCCATCTGGTGTACACGCTTAATTCAAATTGTATTATTTCTTTTCTTTTATGTTCACAACTCCCTGATGTGCTTCCTTAAGTTGGTTGGAGAGGCCCAAGGGTCATAGTGATTTTGATTGCTTTTTTCCAACCCGGCACCTTCGGGAAGCTCAACAGGGAAAGCCTGACACTTTGTTTTCTTGTGTTTTGTTTGTTTATTCTGTTTCTCTGTTATCACTTGTATTGTTTTGCAAATGCCGAATAAATAATGATAATAATAATAATAATAATAATAATAATAATGATAATAATAATAATAATGATAATAATGATAATAATAATAATAATAATAATGATAATATAAATTATGATTTTTTTAAAAGTATTTTTCCATCACAAAATACAACGCATTTGCTATGGGCAGGACCAAAAATAGTTCATGAAGGGGTGTAAACGCACACGATAAATATGATTATTTGATATCGCTACTTCCTGCGTCAGTCTGTGTAATAAAACCGTATATGTAATCATGATAAAAATCGATCTCTGCTCCTCAGGGAGATATTGAGGATTTCACTCAATTATATGCTATCCAGGAACCATGGTATAAAATAAATAATACAGAAACTAAACGGGATTGAATATACTGACATTAACTTATGACATGACATCGGTTTAGTTATTCAGACACGTATTCAACAAAGTAAAAAGAAACTGGTGTGACGGTGGGATTAAGAGGGTAGGCCCTATTATAGGGACTACAACCCCCCCCCCCCCCCCTTCTCTCATTCTATACACACGAACATGTTCTCACTTTATGCATATACACCAAATCACTATAATAGTCTTGATACAGATGTTGTTATCTATCATTCGAATCCTATTCTGGCACTAAACTCTCATAAAATCAGTTCGATGTTGTCATTATTCTCTCGTTGCAAATCTGATTAAACCTGGGGGTGTTTCATAAAGCTGTTCGTAAAGTACGAACGACTTACGAGCGGCTGGTGATCACTTATTATGCTGAATTATGGAAATTCTGACAAGTTAGTATAGCACGTCAGAACTGATCACCAGTCGCTCGTAAGTTGTTCGTAACTTTACGAACAGCTTTATGAAACAGGGCCCTGATCACAAACATCGATTCGGTCATTGCACAATATCCTAATATCCTAATTAATATGTCACAATATGAAATGTGGATGACGAACTTCAAGCTCCTTCCGTATTTCCGTTACTCTTCCATCACAAGTAAAGGATCTTCAGTTGCTGTAAGATGAACCCACTTGATGTAAACATTTTCAGATATAGCTAGAAGCTTGTCACATCTGTATGCCCTCATCAGGGCCGGCGGAAGGGGGGGGGGGGGGGGGGGCGGGGGGGGGGGGCGGCGGGGGGTAGAGGGGCTTTTTATGCACCGTATACAAAGGAATACATAGGTTGTCACCACTTTAACCCCCCCCCCCCCCCCACACACACACACACACACACATATCTTCTTTTTTTTTTTTACCCCGGAAGTGAAAGAATAGAATGAAACCTTTGAGCGAGGTAAGGCCGAAGCCCGGAAGCGGGCCCCCCACTTTTGAAAAAACGTGGAGCCGGTCATGCTCATTGTAGACCATTTTTTATTATTACTATCATTATCGTAATTAATAGGCGTATCATATACGTAGGTTAGAAATGATGAATGTGTATGGTGACGAAATTACTTTATACTCATCGCATTGTTCATGCTGGTTTAATGAAGTTTCATTTCTGTTCAGTAGTCCTCGGCCTTTTGTCTCGTTTAAACATAATTATGCTATACTGTTCAATGTGCAATCACGAATGCAGGTACACCCACAGTCTGTTTTTGTTTCCGACCATCCCCCCCCCCCCTTCTCTCTCTCTCTCTCTTCCGGCCTCCTGACACGTCCTTCCTCTTGCACACTGGACTTGATGGAAACCTGTTTGCGGTTAAATGACATTTGCTCCTGCGACAATACTGCTCCCATGAATACGTATAATACACACACACACATACACACACACACACACACACACATATATATATATATATATATATATATATATATATATATATATATATTTATATATATATATATATATATACACTGCAAAAGCCAAACATAGATTCTACCCACAAACATAAAACTAAACCTAATCCTAATCCTCACATCAAACTAAACTTAAAACCCTATCACAACCCTTATTCTATACCCCTATTAATCCTTGGGGGAAAGTAGACCGGAGGAATAATCATTGTCGCAGGAGCAAAGAAAATGTGGTGTCACCCTATGATAGTTGCGATGAATGGGTTATTTCATGATGAAAAACTGTATGCTAAATACTGCTCATATACCAATACATGCTGCTGCTGGCTACAGCCCAACCACCTCTCTAAAAAAAAAATCGAGTGAAAATATTCACTCTTACAGGAGTGAATACAAAAAAGAGTGAATTCAACCATTTGGGGTGACCTCAGGGATCACTCGAAGATTTTGGAGTGATCCTTGACGTCACTCTAAAACGAGTGAAAATGAACATTTTCACTCAAAATTTACCCCAATTTCACTCTAAATTCACTCTTTTTTGTATTCACTCCTTTAAGAGTGAAAATTTTCACTCGATTTTTTTTTAGAGAGTATACATTACTTTTTCTGTCACCCCTCTCAATTCCTCAATTCCCTCCATTTTTTCCTAGTATCAACTTTGGCTGTTCATTTTTTTAACGAGATGATCATAGCTCACTGTCGTTATCATGCATGTTTTTGTTTGTTTCTTTGTTTGTTTGTTTCTGTCGGAGAAGATTGCTGGATATCCCATATCATTCAGCTGCAATATTATAGGCGGGACCACTTCACCGGGTTAACCCTTCAGCAATTGAAAAATCCGTACTATTAAGGTACAGCAATATTACTCTCATTTTGACAGTTTTCTAAATGTATATTACATACCATAATGCAAAATAGCTCACAACATGTTTATTTTTGTCTTGGTAATATGTTATGTTACAGTAATTTGGAAGCCTGTAAGACTTCAAGAGAATTGTGTGTCAAGAAATGATGCTGACACACTTTTATTGTCCTTTAACCTCTTTAAAATTGCGTAATTCTATATGAAAGCAATAAAAATGGTAAAGCATAAAAGTATTTAAAAAAGGCCAACGTGCTGCAATTCGGGTGTTTTAGTGTTTAGGAAGACGCCAGACGGGCGGTTTCTGGCGGTTCAGTTACTCATATAGGTTAAACACCCTGCTCTTTGCGATGAAATAAATGAAGCGGGATCTTTTGCGTGCATGAGTTGTGACTCCTCTATACTGATACACGGGACCTCCATCTTTTTATGTCCTATCCGAGGGACAGTATTTTACCTCTTACTAGAGGTATACACATAACATTGCTCAGTGGAACTCGGTAATCGACCCCGGGTCCTTTGGATCGTGAGGCAAACGCGTTATATACCTCTGAGCTAACTCAATGCCCTGTTCGCCTATCGTTGAATAGACGAATAGTTTCTTATTCACTTTTCACGCAGTTCTCCGGGGTTCGGTAAATGGGAAAAAAAAATACTAATATTCATTCTTATACTCCTGAGGAAGTGCTTCTTTTAAGACATGTTCTTGTTAAATAATCATTAAAGGGCTACGTTTTTGCATGTCCCCCCTCACCAGACAAGTTTTGTCTGTGCATGCCCATAATATTTCTGAAAAATTGAAATAAGTGAAATTGCATGTACAAAACAAAACGGAGAGCTGCTACCTTGCTCTGTTATCTTTTACATGAACTTTTTGTTTTAATAATTTTACCATAATTTTTATTGATCTGCTACTCTGATTTTTTCATTTTCATGAAAAGGAACATGATATCATCAGAATCTAGGACTTTCCCTTGACTTTGCTGTTTCTTTATCTTTCACTGGAGACTCTGCATAATGGCACAACGTGATAACGTTTCTAATTACACTCTCTGTTTGGGGAGCTAGGGATTCTTCTGGTGTATTCACATTTCATAAGGTGATGATATGTTTACCATTGTGGCGATCAAATCATGCATCTGCACACAGGTTTTAGAGTTGATAGGCGAAATGTTGAATTGCTGAAGATTTGGTATTGGATTCGTGTCTTCTTCAAGATTTGAACATTTCTGCTTTTATTTGTTCGTTTTTAAATTTGTTATTACAAATTTTACAGAAAGACTGAAAATTGCAAACTTTTTCATAAAGAAAAATCAGGGCCTATAATAATACTGGTGATATGAAACTGCTTTTAAAGGTGGGGAATCCCATTTGCATGCCTTAAATGAAGAGTTGCGTAAACACAGTGGTATGTTGAAGAGAGTATCATTTTAGAAACTCCCATAAAGTATTGAAAGTGGAAGGTAACATTCAGTACATTTTTATTGACCGTTAGATTTTGAATTGAATTTTTTTCGGGGCTCACCGTAAATTTCAGTACATTACTAGGCTACCTTTGCAGACCCATGCACTGCATGTGTGTCCATCATGTATATTTTGTCAATAAAGTTCATCAAAACTTACAAACATTTCTATATACATTCTTGCCACACACTCTATATGTTATTACATCAGCTCTTATACTTTTAGATTTGTGTTTATAGATAAAAAAATACAGAAGACTGCAACAAAAAGGCTTGAGTGTGGCTGACACACAGAACTACTGAGTAGTTGAGTTTTGTGCATTATTCAAATTGTAGATAACTGTTGACTTCCAAATTTCTAAGCAGTGGCCTAAACAAGTCCCCTGAGGTTCATATTTAATGTTTTGCTGCATTTTGGGAGTTCTGTAAAAGGTATCCCCTACCTTTAAGGATAATAATCAATATGCCAAAGATGGCATGATTATAGATTGACACGACATTGCGCATTTACAGAAGAATATCACAAAATTTAAAAAAGCATGGAAATATACATTTTCTTGGTCAACTTTTCGTATACCGGTACAAGAAATGATGTTGGGACGGTGAAAAGAAATATGTGTTAGTATCTAAAGCATCATAAAGTTTAAAGCGATGCTCCAATACGTAGATCTAGCGAGGCGTGAGGAACCGTGTAACTCCTGCTATGCCATGAAGGAGAGCAATGTCGACTACGAAACAATATCTTTCTATAAACTGGAAATCAGTAGGAACGGACACATAATTCATATTCATATTCATCCGATCATTATATAGGTACGCGTTAAGTAGGCCTATATACTAGTAAATGGCAAGGAAACCTCAGGTTCAAAGGGGAAAATATGCAAAATCTGAGAAAAAAAAAAGACATCCCTTAGGTGCATGGATTTGATTCATTGGCAACGTTGTCTTCTCAACCATTACAAAGGTTATTGATGTGCTAGCATTTATCGTTTTAGTATACTAGTATATGATTTTATATATGAAATAGGCGTAAGACACTGTTTATATTCCACTGGTCTAGACTTAAAGCTATATCTTTCTCTTTCCTTTATTTTGTTCTCAAGCTTTCGGCCATTTTAGACCTTCATCAGGATATGTATTATACAAACAAAGACACAGAATGACAAAGTGTGCCATTGCCAGATATACTAAGTGTAACATCATGACTTTACAAAAAACAATATTCTGTAAAAAGGCATAGTGGAATATTAGACTTTCTTGGGCCTATATATATTATAATCTCCAAAAAAAAAAATTCGAGAGAAAATGTTCACTCTTGAAGGAATGAATAACATAAAAGAGTGAATTTAGAGTAAAATTTGGAGTGAATTTTGACTGAAAATGTTCATTTTTCACTCATTTTTAGAGTAACCTCAGGGATCACTCCAAAGCCTTCGAGTGATCCCTAAGTTCACTCTAGAATGAGTGAAAATGAATATTTTCACTCAAAATTCACTCTTTTCTGTTATTCACTCTTTCAAGAGTTAAAATTTTCACTCGTTATTTTTAGAGAGTATATATAGGCCTATAATGATTGTCTCCACCACCTGAAAGTTTTGAAGTGGTCACAACATTTTCTTGCACGTACATGCAAGATTACATATATGGTATATTATATATATGGTATATATATATATATATATATATATATAATATATATATATATATATATATAAATATATATATATATATATAAATATATATATATATATAAATATATATATATATAATATACATATATGGTATATATATATATATATATGGTATATATATATATATATATATATATATATAATATATAATCTTAGTAACTAACCTCGAACAGAAAATTACAAACTACCAGAACTCACAAAGTAGGCTCAGTATTATGCAGACGCTGATGCACATGACGGCTGTTGACCACGGGTTCTTATTCATGGAATCTGGTAACAATAACACATTCCGCTATCTCTTCCTTAGAAACCTGGCTGGGCTTATGCTTGGTCTCCAAAACTGATGTGATAGAATGTTCTTTTCCCGCAGTCGCATTAGAATGATATTAACTGGTACTGCCTGACGTCACGATTTAATGATAAAATGCTGCTTCCAATAATCAGTAACTTAAGAATCTGCACACTGGCACGATTGTCCATCATAACATCGGACAGGCCTAGTCCACCACGAACCTTTTACACTAGCTCAGACAGACGATTTAATGAAGTGTATTGAATATACGTTCTGTTTTATTACTTTAACGACGTACGCAAATGCTGAACAGTAGGACGATGTTTTAGAAACGATCGTAGGTGGCGTACGAGGACTCTAACTTGAACTCTAAGTTGAACTTAGGTCGGCTGAGGGACATGGTGAATGGGTTAAATATCTTGCACATGCATGGACGTCATGTTGGCGGGAATCGAACTCGGGTCCTCCGATTGGGAGTCTGGGGCCCGTTGCATAAAAGTTCTATGGTAACTTTGCCATCCAATGGTAACTTCCATGGAATTCTTGATTTTGATTGGCTGTTGAGTATTGTTGACATGGTAGTTACCATTGGATGGCAAAGTTACCATAATTGTAACTTTTATGCAACCGAGACCTCTGTGGCCCGTTGCATAAAACTTACCGTTGAATTTCAATGGTAACTACCGTCAAAATTAGGCGTCACAGCCAATCAGCATCAAGGATTATAAAATTTACCGCTAATTTGAAGACTTACCGCTAGAAAGGAGCGGTAAGTCCAGCGGTAAGGGTTTTATGCAACAGGGCCCTGGAGTCTTATCCACTATTTTACAGCGCCCCTGTATTCATATAGGCCCCATACTAGATTTACTAATAGTATGTCAAACCAAGTCCTAAATGACTTTATTTGGTTTCTGTCATGTTATTTTAATGATTGGTCTGCTTTGTTCGCAGACCCTTCTTCAGATTGCTACGGTATAAGATTCGGCGTAGGATTTGTGACCTCACTGTGCGGCGTATAGTCAATTTTACCCGATGTTATACATGTATATATCAACACACATACTAGTAGATGGCAATATGACAAATCGCACCCGCTGAATAATATCTTTCTTTCATGACAAATCAAATTACTAAAGAAAGACAGAGCACACTATCAAAAGTTATACATAAACATTTTCGTTAGCTGCAGGAAAGCAGAACGAATATAAATTCAAACTTACAGATTAGAAGCAGCATGAGCGGCGAGCCGTATATCCACTGAACCCTCGTCCCTGATACACGCACGTCCATATCCGATGTATAAACTCGCGGCCGAGGTCTCTTTCGCTGCAGCTAACCGTCGTGACTGTGTACTGTATATTATAATATACAGCAATTTATCGCACAGTTAGTCCTGCAACAGAACCTTTTATATGTTTTCAGTCATGACAGCAATCTGAGCTGATTGAACGTCCCGTGCTTCAGTCGGTTGCTGTTGGTTTTGTTTTGTTTTGTTTTTCGGAAAATCCCCTTCTTCTAGATGGCGCAAGAGCTACCTGACTAACATTAGTATGTTGCAAGAAGCTTTGTGCGACGGAAAAGTTGTGGTTTTGAGTATAATCGTGTTAATATTATAGGGATTGCCGGTATAACAATCTTCCAATTTTTATAATGGCTCAATCCTTTGGAATGATTCATAAAATTCAGGAAAGTAAGGCAAGTCTTTAAATCAGTTCAAGAGATTATATTCTAGAAATATTAATTGTTTGATAAACTTGAAATTCAGTGCAACTTATTTACGAGATTGATATTAGATATCTCGATTGATTCTATTCCTTTTTCTGTACCCTTCATTACTACTAGTATTTCCTATATTTTAAACATGATTGTGACTGACAATGTTTCTTTGTAAATCAAACCCGTGTTGCTTTATTCAGGGCATCACTTTGAATACGCCTCTACTGTCTGCTTCTTAAATGTGATTCCTCCATGTTCGTATCTTCTCCTTCTTTTTTTTGTATGACCAATGTTATTGTTGTTTTTAATAATGAATGATGTGGAAATAAACTCACTTCAAATAAACTTAACTTCCCATTCCCCGGATGGCATACTAGTAAATATATAGTTTCATATCCTGTCTATATTTTTTATTATGAATCTTCGTCTTTGTATTATTGACTCTGGTCACACTAAGTCTTGTATTATTCAATGTTATTACGGTCTATCCTAAAGTTTCGTTTGTTTATTTGTTATTATGATAACGTGTTGTCAGGGGGACCTTACTGCGCTACTTTACTCTACTATAACCCACGTAAATAACACAGCGTGAAGATTTTTGTTTTGGATTCAAAATGCAATAAACAAAATTTTAATTCCTCTGCGGGTTCTATGTTTTCTGACAGATGTCATCATAGCGCAACACAACATAAATAAATTATCTGCTTAAATACTTACATCAATTATTCCCCTAAATTCATTAGATTAAATCAACCTCATCAAACTCCCTGTTACAATTACACTGATACACTTGTATTACTGCCTACGGAGCTCCTGTACTATCAACTATCAGGCGTTATCTTGCCGAGTTCTGTGTCCTATGACGTCGCTGGAGGGCGCCCTCGTGCGTCTTGTAGATCGCTAGGGTGCAGCGTCGGTGCCGACGTCGACCAGTCTGGCCCGGCCAGTGATGACAGCGTCTCTGCTGACGACCGTGACTGTGTCACCGAGCAGCGGCTGGTCCCGGACTCAGCTCGTAGTGCGGCTGTGTCAGCTCGTAGCACTGCTGCGGCCTCAGCTCGTAGTGGTGCGGCTGTCTCAGCTCGTAGCACTGCGGCTGTCTCAGCTCGTAGTAATGCGGCTGCCTCAGCTCGTAGCAATATAAGGATGCGGCTGTAAATTTACAATTAACCACCACTAACACAATAATGTCCATCCATATTAATACTGTTCTATCCTCACTTGGATATTCCCCGACTACACAGCGACTATTCTGTGTCACACATAACATCAATATCACAATCTTCTTAGAACATCAATATCAAAATCATCTTATAACCTCATGGCATTCGCGCTCTGTATGGCGAATATTAATACCTATTCCTACTGTAACTATTCCTTTACATTCGCCCAAAAACATTTGTCTATACCTGAGAATTCTCTTCACCATAATTTATAACTTCCGATTTTTTTTCCAATGTTTACAATGTGTGCATAAACCAAAACCAAGCTTCTTGGTTTACAGCTATAACACTGTTAGATATACTTCTGTACTTTATTTCTGCACACAGAATTACCACCCTACTTTCTTCCACGTATCAATTCATTCTCACCTTACACCTCAAATCATTCTCTTCATACAAAAAAAAAAAAAACTAATATTGTCATTTACTACCAGGCGCCTCGTTTTAGCAGCGCCTCTATTGAGTCCCTAAACAAAAAACTAACTGGAAGGAAATTACTGAAATCAGCATATAAACTCCACTTACAGTTATTTCTGCCCTGCACCGCGCGGAGAGTTGCCGTCTGCCCTCGGAGTTGTCGTCCAGTACCCCGTCTGCCAATTCCGCTCAGCAGCAGGAATACTTTAGCCTCGGAGTATCACAGGTTCAATTTCTCTCTCGCTTTCTCCCTTACTGCCTTTTAGCTCGGATCTCAGCGGAGTCTTATCCTGGATTCCCTCCTATTTCGACGAGCCTGGACCCTTCCCAATGGGCACAAACGGTCTTTCCACTCTCGCGTCGGATTAGCTTCTCCTCTCTTATTCCTCCTTCACAGCTATTTATCTTCTGTCACGCTCCCTCTCTCGCTCTTACCCTTGCATACATTATCACTCGCCAATCAGTGCGATTCCCTTAATTCTAACCTTTCACTCCCATACCAATACAATAATGATTAACCTGTAATTTAACTACTCACTATCACTTACATTCTCTTTATTCAAATACCGGGGTGCGGCCTTTATTGATAACCAAATGACTCATAACAAAATTCGCGGGAAACCCAGCCAAGCATTTCTTCCCGCGCTGCGAGAAGGGTGCAGCTTGCAACCTCGATCTCGCCAGCTGTTGGCCTAAAAATTCCTTCTACCTAGACAGTAGCCCACCGTAAACAAGAGGGTAGGAGAAAAGGAAAAAAAAAACCTTTCCGTGCCGTTTACCTCTGACAATTCACCCCCTTCTTATGTTTTTTTTTTCTCTTTATGTACCTGCTCCAACCTTTTGCCTACACATTTCAGTCTCCCTTTTCCCTCAACTTTACAATATTACTTGCTTCTTAATTATTTGCACCTTTTTTGTATTTGTGCCCTTTACCTACTATCGGGATGACTGCGGCTCAAGTAGTCTGCCCCTACATTTTCCTTCCCTTTGATAGCCTCTACTCGGTACTGGTATGGCTGTAGGGCTAACGACCATCTGAGCACTCGGGCGTTTGCTCGTGAGATCAGGTCTTACCTTCACGTCTTCAAAGGTTTGAGTTTGCTGTAGCGTTGGTACTTCCAGAAGCTTTGGTTTAGGTTGGTCCGTGTGCGTTTCGGCGTCATCGGTGTGGGGCTCGTCGTCATCCTCTTCGACGACCGAGGCTGCGGCGACGTCGAACGGGGTGCCTGTTTTTGCATTGCCCTGCTGGTCATCCTCTCTCCGCAGATATCGTTTCAGCAGGTTTGCATGGAAGGTTGTCACCCTCTGCCCAGTGTCGATGCGGTAATCCATCTTACCCACGACACCTACCACTCGGAACGGCCCCTTCCAGTGCATCAGTAACTTGTTCTTATCGGTAGGGAGTAATAACAGCACCTCGTCTCCTACCTTGAACGATCGTGCCTTGGCTCTCCGGTTGTAGTTTTTGCGATATCCTTCGTGTGCCTTCATCAGCTCCTGGCTTGCTATTTCACATGTTTTCTCCAGCTTTTCTCGGAGGTCCATGACGTATTGGTACGCCGTCTTCGTCTCGGGCACCGTGTCCTCGTCTGTCCACAGTTCTTTCAAGATCATGAGGGGTCCTCGAACGTCTCTGCCGTATAGCAATTCGAAGGGTGCGAACCCCGTGCTGTCATGGGGCGTCTCTCTATAGGCGAACAGAAGGGAGTCGAGGTACCGATCCCATTCTCTGGGTTGTTCTTCACACATCTTTTTGAGCATAAGCTTTAATGTGCCGTTGAATCGTTCCACTAGCCCGTTACACGCGGGGTGGTAGGGAGTGGTGGTAAGATGCGTGATGGACAACAATCGACTTACTTCCTTCATGACGCCTGACGTGAATTGGGTCCCCCGATCTGTCAGCATTTCGCGCGGGAAGCCTACCCGAGAGAACATGCTGAGAAGAGCCTCCGCCACGGTTTGGGTATCGATGTTACGTAGTGCCATCGCTTCGGGGTACCTAGTGGCATAATCAACCAAAGTTAAGATATACCTATTCCCTCGTCCGGTGACCGGCGTGATTGGGCCGACTATGTCAACCGCGACGCGTCTGAATGGCTCGTCGATCAAGGGGGTCGTGCCGAGGGGCACCTTACTGACTTTTCCCTTGGGGAGTGAGCGCTGACATCCGTCACAAGACCGACAGAATCGACGAGTGTCCGCATACATCCCCGGCCAGTAGAAATTTGCGCTGATTTTCTCCGAAGTCTTCTTCGTTGCCAGGTGTCCACCTAACAAGGACTCGTGAGCGAGGGACAAGACATGTCGTCGAAGTTTTTCCGGTACAATCAACTGCCATGTTGCATCCTTGCTGTCTGCATAACTGGATGAAAACTTCCGGTACATCAACTTTCCCTTCATGACAAATTTAGTCTTATTGCCCTTTCGGCTCACCTTCTCTTCTCCTGACTGGATCTGTCTCCGAATGTTCCCGAGCGAGGCGTCCTTCTCCTGCTCTTGCCGGAATTGCTCCGCCGTTATCGCCTCTTTCTGACCAGGCACCCTCAGTTCCCTCAGTGGTTTGGTAACGTCACGACGTTTACTCCGAGTCTCCACTGCTAGGGCTGTATCCTCGTCAGGCTCAGTTGGCGTCCATTCCCGGTCTGGCTGGCTTGGTTCTCTCACTCCTGGGACATTACCTAGTATCAAGTCATAAATCGGGTTAGTCACGCACAACACTTCCAATTTCCCTTCATAGTAGGGCGTATCCACGTGTACCTTAGCGACTTGGAATTCTCTCACCGTGCCATCAATCAGGACACACGTGCGAACCTCCTCTGTCAACTGCTGGTGGTCGATCAACTCGGCCTTGGCGACGGCTGTCGAGCATCCACTATCTCGCAGGACGGTCACCTTCTTGCCGTTTAGGAGTCCGCTAACTACTGGCATTGCCCGAACTGGCTTCGCTCCACAGGCGGCACTTACACTCGGTAGCATGGTATCCTTTCGCTGCTCTTTTTCGTGTACCTGTGTGGTGGGACTACATGAAAAGCAAGAGTCGATTAATAGACACCCTTTCTCACCCGTGCCTCGCCGGTTCTTGTCTCCCTCTCGACGGTTGTCAGCTACCACGTCCCTCTCTCCTTTTTCGTCCGTCGCGGCCGTCGCTCCCGAACTCTTCCCGTCTCGCACCTGTGGATAGGACGACTTGTCGACTCCCGCGGCCAGCTTCTCCGGCTTGTGGCGTTTCTGACAGTTCCTCGCGAAGTGTCGGGTGCTACCGCATAGAAAGCATCCGGGCTTGTCGCGCGGGGTCTCCTCCTTTGGCTTGGCGTCCGGCTTTGGGCGAGCGGTACCTGTATTGGGACGACTACTCTGATTCGGAGTAGGCCTGGTTAGTGAGCCCTTGTGACCTGCTGGTGAATACCATCCTGATCGAGATTCTACAAAGCGGTCGGCGATCTCGACCATTTCACTTAGGGCTGTCGGCCTACGTTCTCGAATGAACAGTACCATTGGTTGCGAACAGCTAGTAAGGAATTGCTCCATTAACATCAACTCTACTAATGCTTCATACTGAGGTTTTGCTCCCGCTAGTTCTACCCATTTGTCTAAATAACTCCGCATTCGAACAACAAATTGACTGGCGGTTTCCCCATTGTCAGGCTTCGCCGCCCGTAACTTCTTTCGGAATCCCTCACTTGTGAGAGAGTACCTATTAAGAAGCGCCTTCTTCACAACCCCATAATCCTGTGCTTCTACATCACTCAACCTTGAGTACGTTTCCAATGCTTTCCCCGTAAGTAAAGCACTGAGATTCGTGGCCCACGCCTCCTCCGGCCACCGCTGTGTGGTTGCGTATCTCTCAAACCTGTTAAGGTAGGCATCCATCTGATCTTTACTATCATTAAACGTCGGTAGCTTTGGGGCCTGTACAACTGAAGCATTACAACTATTGTTCCCATTATTTGAGTTTCCCTTAGCCTTCTCTAATTCCAACCTTAACTTAATTAATTCTCGCTCTTCTGCCCGCGCTTCCCTCTCTCTCGCCCACTCTTCCTTAGCGTTCTCCCGTTCTCTGGTTATGAAATCCTGCAACTCATCACCCTTAAACCCAAGAGACTCACCAATCTTCGCCAATCTCTCAAGCTCCATCTCACTCAGTCTGCTTCGTCAATTCCCTCGGAGAATACACTCCCTGACAGTAGCTCGTTCACGGATAGGCAGGCGAGGCGAGGACGAATCGATGGGGCAGGCAGCACTCTCCCAAACTGCAACGCGCTCTGACGGACCTTCCTGTGCTAATAAAAATTACTCATACAGACAAACCGGTTACAGTCTACAATTATCACTACACTCTTAATTACCTTCACAATTCTCTATTGTAACATGATTGCCATACCAGCCTATGCATGAATAAAGTTTCACACTGCTAACTGCACAATCCTAACCCTTTTCTTTTTGCCTACCTTCTAACACTCTGCTTTATAATTTCGCCTACTTCCAATAATCATTCACTATTCCCCAAACATAAGGTCCCTTCGTGGTCGCCAGAAATTGTCAGGGGGACCTTACTGCGCTACTTTACTCTACTATAACCCACGTAAATAACACAGCGTGAAGATTTTTGTTTTGGATTCAAAATGCAATAAACAAAATTTTAATTCCTCTGCGGGTTCTATGTTTTCTGACAGATGTCATCATAGCGCAACACAACATAAATAAATTATCTGCTTAAATACTTACATCAATTATTCCCCTAAATTCATTAGATTAAATCAACCTCATCAAACTCCCTGTTACAATTACACTGATACACTTGTATTACTGCCTACGGAGCTCCTGTACTATCAACTATCAGGCGTTATCTTGCCGAGTTCTGTGTCCTATGACGTCGCTGGAGGGCGCCCTCGTGCGTCTTGTAGATCGCTAGGGTGCAGCGTCGGTGCCGACGTCGACCAGTCTGGCCCGGCCAGTGATGACAGCGTCTCTGCTGACGACCGTGACTGTGTCACCGAGCAGCGGCTGGTCCCGGACTCAGCTCGTAGTGCGGCTGTGTCAGCTCGTAGCACTGCTGCGGCCTCAGCTCGTAGTGGTGCGGCTGTCTCAGCTCGTAGCACTGCGGCTGTCTCAGCTCGTAGTAATGCGGCTGCCTCAGCTCGTAGCAATATAAGGATGCGGCTGTAAATTTACAATTAACCACCACTAACACAATAATGTCCATCCATATTAATACTGTTCTATCCTCACTTGGATATTCCCCGACTACACAGCGACTATTCTGTGTCACACATAACATCAATATCACAATCTTCTTAGAACATCAATATCAAAATCATCTTATAACCTCATGGCATTCGCGCTCTGTATGGCGAATATTAATACCTATTCCTACTGTAACTATTCCTTTACATTCGCCCAAAAACATTTGTCTATACCTGAGAATTCTCTTCACCATAATTTATAACTTCCGATTTTTTTTCCAATGTTTACAATGTGTGCATAAACCAAAACCAAGCTTCTTGGTTTACAGCTATAACACTGTTAGATATACTTCTGTACTTTATTTCTGCACACAGAATTACCACCCTACTTTCTTCCACGTATCAATTCATTCTCACCTTACACCTCAAATCATTCTCTTCATACAAAAAAAAAAAAACTAATATTGTCATTTACTACCAGGCGCCTCGTTTTAGCAGCGCCTCTATTGAGTCCCTAAACAAAAAACTAACTGGAAGGAAATTACTGAAATCAGCATATAAACTCCACTTACAGTTATTTCTGCCCTGCACCGCGCGGAGAGTTGCCGTCTGCCCTCGGAGTTGTCGTCCAGTACCCCGTCTGCCAATTCCGCTCAGCAGCAGGAATACTTTAGCCTCGGAGTATCACAGGTTCAATTTCTCTCTCGCTTTCTCCCTTACTGCCTTTTAGCTCGGATCTCAGCGGAGTCTTATCCTGGATTCCCTCCTATTTCGACGAGCCTGGACCCTTCCCAATGGGCACAAACGGTCTTTCCACTCTCGCGTCGGATTAGCTTCTCCTCTCTTATTCCTCCTTCACAGCTATTTATCTTCTGTCACGCTCCCTCTCTCGCTCTTACCCTTGCATACATTATCACTCGCCAATCAGTGCGATTCCCTTAATTCTAACCTTTCACTCCCATACCAATACAATAATGATTAACCTGTAATTTAACTACTCACTATCACTTACATTCTCTTTATTCAAATACCGGGGTGCGGCCTTTATTGATAACCAAATGACTCATAACAAAATTCGCGGGAAACCCAGCCAAGCATTTCTTCCCGCGCTGCGAGAAGGGTGCAGCTTGCAACCTCGATCTCGCCAGCTGTTGGCCTAAAAATTCCTTCTACCTAGACAGTAGCCCACCGTAAACAAGAGGGTAGGAGAAAAGGAAAAAAAAAAAACCTTTCCGTGCCGTTTACCTCTGACACGTGTAATTACGACATTTTTTTTTTCTGATTTCATTTTTTAGTTTGACTATCTAGGAATCGCTTTTTGTTTATTGTCATGATTGTGTTTTACCACCAATATTGCAATATTGACTTCCCATTATTCATTTTATGTGAATAAGTGTACTAAAAGAGTTCTGTATTTCATATTGACCCAAACAAATTTGAGTGAAGAAAGTATCTAATTCTTAACACACACACACACACACACACACACACAACCCTAACAGTGCAAAAAGTTGGGAGTTAAATATGAAACTCTGAGCTGGTGCTAAATTTCCGGTGCTATTGTGTTGTGTTACATTCGAAACGTACACGGGCATATAAATATTCAAATATTCAAAATATAAAACTTTTCCAACAGGCATTTAGTTTCTGTTTGTCTTGTTGATGTTGAATTTCAACAAGACGAACAAGAACTTCCCGATGAAATACTTGATCTTCGAGGGGGAAAAAAATCTGAATACATTTACACCGCAGTAACACCAGAGGATTTTATCTCCTATTCACACTGATGGGCGTTATACCATTGAAATTAACACCAGGCATGCCAGGAATATCAAATCAACACCATACAGTGTCATTGTTGAATTAGCACCAGCGCAGTGTCAGAAACATAACAAGCTACTGTCAAATTAACACCACGAATTAAGTGCCAGGTGAACACTTTTCAACACCATGACAACACACTTTCTACACCTGTCTGTGTGTGATCCTGTATTGGCACTGGTTTGTGTTGGATTTTACACACGCAGTGTTAAATTTAGCATTGATTTTGTTTTGTTCTGTTTTTATTTGTTTGCAGTGTACGCTTGCGAAATATTATGGTAGCATACAAATAATGAATGCATTCTCAAACCATGAACACCGTGATTCGCGCTCACTTTACGGTCAATGGATATGATTTGAAATACATTATGTCATTGAAGACATCTGACCGTAGTGCACATTATTTTCAAAACCCCTGAATTGTTCTTATGCACTTTAATATACAATACAGAATTGAACAAAAATTTTAGAACACGTTTTAGAGGACAAAGGTTATATTTCTCTCTAAATAAAAGTATGCTTAAATGATATTTTCTTAATCAAACTCTTTCGATATCAGTGAAATTCTATTTCTTTTCTTTTTTATACATTGATGACCTTAACGACTTCCATTGAATCTTTCTCCAATGTATATCGAGACGAAAGGAATTTGATCTGCGTGGAAGAATCTGTGGGGAAGGCAGCGACGGTCTTGATGATGAGCGAGTTTAGCATGAGGCAAACCATTAATTACACGTTTATCTATCTGATCTCTTCCAGCCATGCCAACCTTGCGTCCTGTATACGTGCATGCCTTTTGAAGAATAATCGTAATACGTGTACCTGTCACGTGATCATACTCTAATACGAGACTGAGTGTGACGTTGTGCACATCAGAAACAACTAGTCAGTGATGCTGATAATAAAATACAAGTAACACATTTCTCATCAATGCAAATCGAAAAAAAAAACAAAGAAAGAAAGATAACAAAAACGATAACGAATATTGAAGAAAATGGTATAGACATTCTCCCACACAATATAACCTGTAATGTGCATTCAACGATGGGTACTTTCATGAATATACATTGTGCAAATTATATAATGTATGCATGATTCATTCAAAGAAATATGTATTATGCAAATTAATGTATGCATGGTTCGTTCAAAGAAACCCACGTGGTGGGAAGCTTCTCAGAGAACACAGCAGACAACGCGCGCTCAAGATCGAGGAATCAAATTGGTTCATTGTTTCCTCATAAATACAATTTTGGTGGAGATATATAGCTTTCTTGCTGTTTGGTGCCACTGAATGACGCGTGAGTTGCTGCGTATCGCAACGATCTTCTTCTCGAGACCATCAATAGTATACTAGAAATGGGAAGTTTCCCGATACATTGATTGTGCTCAAAGATTCGGCCAATGCAGACAAAGTAATATAACACATCAGAGAAAGTTTGAGGAAAGTCGGACAACCTGTTCTAAGGATGTCAATGAGTTCCACAGGTTTGCTGCCTGTAGTTATGTTAAGAAAGTTTAAGTTAAATAATATCATTCATCATTACTACGCGTGAAACTCCGGTCACTTTAACCTTCCTTTGGTCCGAACAAATGCTTGTATAGAAACACTGTCTTTTTTAAAGGTCCAATCCTTTGGAATAGTTTACCACTTCTTCTTAAAAACATCCCATTCCTTAATGGTTTTAAACGTGTTTATAAAGATCATCTTATGAGTTTGTATTCTTCCTGTCACTGATTTGTTTGTAAGCTACTTTTGTATCGTTATCTACTTTTTTATGATTGTAAAGTTGTGCTTATGTTTTGTGTCCTTCTTGATGTAATATTTTATATTTCAGGGGTTAACGTGTCATAAGACTTTAAAGGTCTTTTTGTTGATCGATCCCCATTCACATGAAACAAGATTTTACGAAGTTTGTAGTTGTATATCTCCTTTTATTTTTATGTATTTTATGATGAATGAAATAAACTGAACTGAACTGAACTGAACTGATTTCAAGTTTGGCATTGAATATTCAGTGCACTGCCCTCTCGAGGTGAAAACCATCACAATGCGTGTGATGTCGAATTGGTTTAAAGATGAATAGGACAACACATGAAGTCAGAGGGGAAAATAATTTATTCATATATTTATTTTTTTTTGCGGGGGGGACATCAAAGTACCACTTGGATGCCCTGATAGCTCCTCAAATAGGCAATGAAAATAGTATTTGCCTGCTATATAACACCTCCAAGTCGAAGGCCCAAGGGAACTTTGAAACAAAATCTTAAGTTGTCTTTGTGTATGTACGTGCGTTTTAAATTTTCACACTTATTCTTGATAGTGTGTCTAGGCCTGAACACTGCATGCTTCTTCGTGCCTGGTGTATGCTTAATTGTTTTTGTTTTGTTTTGTTTTTTATTGTACTTGCTAAACTGAAGTTATTTCTGATGGTTTTTCAGTTCCAGCTAATCAGTTTATCGCAAGAAAGGAAAATCCTTTTTCAAGAAACAAGTGGCGAAATGCGCTCAACTGCTTTGAGCAAACTATATCATATCCCTAGTTTTGGGCAATTTGCGACAATTATTATGTGTGCTTATAAAATATTAAAAATACGGAATTAGTTATTACTCAGATCTAGTCATGAATGTATAAGATCCGTAAGATTTGACATATTATCTGCCCGATGTTTTTGTATGTTTGTCTTTGTACAATGTTTTGCTCTGGGTTGTTGTTTTGTGTGTGTGTGTGAATGTGAATCCTATGGCACAGAACGAAATTGAAATAAAGAATCATTAAAAACTATTATGTGTTTGTGTATGATTGTTTGATTTTACTCAAACTTGTACTGACGATGCATCACAATTTTCTGGGACCATGAAACGACACATAATATGCACTATAAACAACAGTCTGAAGTTCGCATCTATTAGTGTGGTATAGATTCACGAACAGGCGATGTGCAAAATAATTATGACGGGCTACTAATGTTCATATATTAGCTCTTTTGTGCTATACGTGGAAATAAAGACTAGTATACTCGTAAATAAATGGGATAAAAACATTATGCCACATATTAATATCATAATATAATGAGCCTAAATGTCTACCTCCCAATTCAAAATTGGCAATTTGTATTGTATCATCCGTCATTATTCCTTTCTCCCTTTTCATTTTGTCCTCACTACTTCTCGTAATGCTCTGCGGGAGTAAAGTTTTTTCATAAATGAATTTAATAATTCTGATAATTCTCAATCTCTTCGTTGTTTGTCGCTATCTTTGTCTTATAAGGATACGACATTATTTTTTTCCCCTTCACCGTATTCATATGAGCTCAAATCTGTTAATTTTTTCTTGCGCCAATCATTAACGTAAGAGTTTATATATTATCAGTCAACGTTACTTATAGAGGTCTTTCGATCTCCTTCTTTTTCTTTTCCTTCTCTTATTCTCCTGTACATACCAGGTTATCATTCTGAACCCTTTATATTCCTCTGCAACCGCAACTAAGGGCGGTGAGTTAGCTCGGTCGGTATATTAGCACGTCTGCCTTACGATCCACAGGACCCCGGTTCGATTCCCGGGTCCTATCAACTGAGCAATTTTGGGCGGAGTAATCATAATTATATCATCCACTCTATATAAGAGGCAAAACACTCTGTCCCTCGGATAGAACATAAAATGGAGGTCCCGTGTGTCAAAGAGTCACAACGCATGCACCTAAAAGATCCTGCTTCATTTGTTCATCGGAGAGAGTATAATAGAACGTGAAAATGGTCCCGCCTACAATCCCCTATGTCATTCAGGTGCATGCATGGTCCCCATGGAAGATCAGCTATTGCAGCTGAATATTCAACCATCTTCTCAGATGGAAATCAAACAAACAAATCAACGATTATGAAGATTATCATTGTCAGCGTCATTGTGGAGATTAGGAAGTTTGTCTACTTCCTCGTTTATTGTCACCTCGCCTTCTTATTTCACTTTGGTATAGAAACTCATGAGTGCCACATCAGAGAAAACGAGATGTATTCCTTCTCAATCTTTCGGCCCCAAAAACTGGCCACAACTCGGTCCACGTCCGACACCAGGCTCGATCATTGAAACGTTGAAAGCATATTCACTATAATAATGAATGTTTTACTCATGGAGATTTTTTTTTTTCTGGTTAATATCACAATTTGTTTTTATTCTCTGTATGGGATTATGTATTCCTTTAAATACAATTGCAACCATATTAGTGATAATGCCTACCAAGTTTGGTGACAAATTTGACCATTACTTGCTGTGTTTAAAGAAAATTTAAACAAATTGAAAAGTATAGGCCCCAAGGGGGTTTTCAGGAAGAAAAACATGTAAGATAGGCTCCAATTTGGACCCCTTAATCAGGGCCAAAAGGGGGCACCTCTGGATCCGCCATGAACAGAGTAATAATAGTCATCAATACTTATAACTCGTGGTACCAAACTCAGCTCTATATTGCTGTCTTCTGGTTCTAGAGAGCATTCTTGAAAATTCTTGAAGATTCTTGGGAGGTTTGCCGCACCCCCTCCCCCACCGGCCCCAAGAGGGGGCGGGGGCACATAGTTCCCATTTGAACAATTGAGATCTTTTCCCACTACAGGGATACTGCCTGCGAAGTTTGGTGGGGGAAAAATCGTTGTGCGTGATGTTTCAAGATGAAGATAAAAATGTAAAAAATTTACATGCCCGACGATGAATGATCGCAATTACAATAGCCTCAATTTGCAGTTCACTTGAGTTTTCGTGGCAGGTGAGCTAAAGGTATATGAAAAAGAAGAAAAATGTTCAAGAACTCACCTCATTCATACACTCGTGACGCAACAGTTTTCATATTCCATATCATGAGATCCAAATTGGCACGTTTGATATTCCGAAAGTGAACTCCCACACAACATTGCTATTTGACTCCTTCAATAGGTTCCATCGACTTTCTTTATCTTCAGATGTTTTGTTTTTGTTTTTGTTTCTATAAACCCACCCCCTCCTTCCTTTTTTTTTTTGTTTCATATTTTCGAGACTCAAACAGCCAGATGGAGTATAAAAGATGAAGACAATGGCTATGTTTATAGCTAACAATCGAAGCTGCCCCCATAAACGCCCATGTGCATTGCACAGGTCAAAGAAACGTATGTGAGCCGTGCACATTAGCGCAAGGCGCAACTTTCTCCAGTTTTGATGAGACGCGTGATAAAAGGGAGGGTGGAATGTTTACCACATAACAGGAAATTCGGTTTCCGCAGGGAAAACCAGTCACACAAAATCCGTTTTGCTTTCTGGTCGACGTTATACAAGCTGCTGCCGTTGAGGGCATCGTTTTAACAACAAGAACAAGAACAAGAACAACAACAACAATAACAGCACATTATTTTTTTTTTAAAAAGCCTGTTGTCCTCTCTCCTTTTTTACTTTCCCTTAATTCTCTCACATATTTTTTTTTATTATCATTCTCCTGTATTATAAACGCGATCATTTTTTTAACCATATATTTTCCAGCATTATGAAGATTTATACCTTGCCTCAGTGTCGTTCGTGTGGAGAAAAGAAATAATTTGCATACTTCCTTGATTAATGTCACCTCTTCTTTTGTGCGTTCCTTTGGTATAATTATATTAAAAGCTTACTGAAAGCCAAATTTAGAGAAAACTATATAGATAAAGAATTCCTCTCGCTCCTTCTCGATCATTTCGAGTCCGGGAATTTAAGGCGCGAAGATGAAAATAAAAATGGAGATGAAGATGAAGATGACGATGATGACGATGATGACGATGATGATGATGATGACGATGATGATGATGATGAAGATGAAAATGACGATGAAGATGAAGATGGTGATGAAGATGGAGATAAAGATGATGAAGATGATATCTTCAGTTCGGTTCTGTTTCTGCTTGTCCGTGTTCATTACATTTTATATAACAAAATATCCGTTCTCTAATTAAAAAGGACGGGATCTCGTCTTGTAGACCTCGTGGGTTGCGGGAAGGCAAGAAAGATAGATAAAACGATTATGCTTTTCTTCTCGACGTCTTAACAACTCTATACGTCGAGTTCTCGAATCTCGCCTTCTCGCAACCTCAAATAGAGGTCTAGAAGACGGAATTCCATGACTTGCCCCTTGCTTTCTAGAACCAAAGAGTTTAGGTCGAGAAGAAAAGACCACAATAAAGGCACCTTATACCGGCCTCACCTTCTTTAAACCTTCTCAGAATGATCTGAGATATCGAGAAGACGCGATCTCGGATCTCGCCTCCTCGAAATCGAAAAAAAAAAGTATATTATGCAAAGGACGAGGAATCATCTCGTCTTTTCGATGGCTCTTGCAACAGATAAAAGTCATGTATGCTTTGGTAGATAGTCCATAATAAGTATACCCCAAAAATGTGTTTAATATTTCCATTATACATGAGATCCAAATTGGCACGCCTAGATCCGATTGCTATTGACTCCTTTCGACTTTCTTTATCTTAAAGACATCGTCTTGTAGGTATTTTTATCAGACCCCCGTCCGGCCTCGTTCTCATTTCGAATACTAACGGTTGAGACTCAAACCGACAATTAGTATAAAAGATTTAAAGGGATGGTACAGTATTGGTGGAGATGAGAATTGGGCTTCTACTTTTTGCGAGATTATACCATGCAAGAAAACACTTATGATGTAGTAGGCCTTTTATACAGAGCATGCCACTTTAAGATGAATTCAAAGTTTATTTGATGAAAATCAGGTTTGGAATGACTGAAACATCCAAAAACAGAGTAAAACAAAGCGATCGTAATAAAGTGTGGGTTCCACACTTTATTAGAATCGCTCTTTTTTGGATATCTCAGTCATTTCAAAACCAATTTTCATCAAATAAACTTGAATTCCTCATAGAATTACATGCTCTTTCATATTTCATAAGAGGTTCCTCATTATCTCACCAAAAATAAAATGTTAGAAACCTGAAATTAGGTGTCAACCAAAACTGTGGATACGATCTCTTTAAAGCATTAATTCTGCATGCCCCCACAAACGCCCACGTCGTGTCTCTGGTCCCCCGATCAGGTCATAAGAACATAATAATCTTTGTGAGCAGTGCTTAGTGAATGGCGTACATAATTTCTCGAGTTCAGAATGAGACACCATATAAAGGGAGAGTGGCTGAGCTATCAGTACCACACGTTCAAAATGTCGGTTTCCGTACTGAAAACCAGCCCTGTATATACTTTCTCTTTGAACGTCCGCTCTCGACATGCTTTCTGGTAAATATTATACGAGCCGCTACCGTTGAGGGCATCAGTTTTATTCAGAAAAACAACAACAACAACAATAACTTTTATTTATTCATTCATTTTTTTCCCATCGACCACCTAGGCCCTTTTTTGTTTTGTTTCAGTATATAGGGTAGGCCTACAGTTTATGTAGGGCCTATAGCTCTGTCTGTGGGCGAAAAATCCAGAGGTCCTTACAAGATTATAGGGGGTAGTATACAGGGCTGGCGCAGCGTTTTCAAAAGTGTGGGGGCCCACTTCCGGGTTTCATGAGCTAACAAGCAAAAAAAAAAAAAAAAGGTCCTCAGCTCATCTCTCCCCGTGCACTTCCGGGTTTCTTCAGCTGACAGGCAAAAAATGTACAAATTAAAAAATTTAAAAAAAAGTCCTCAGCTCATCTCTCCCCGTGCACTTCCGGGTTTCTTCAGCTGTCAAGCAAAAAATTTAAAAATTTAAAAATTAAAAAAAAAGTCCTCAGCTCATCTCTCCCCGTGCACTTCCGGGTTTCTTCAGCTGACAAGCAAAACAATTAAAAAAAAAAGGTCCTCAGCTCATCTCTCCCCGTGCACTTCCGGGTTTCTTCAGCTGACAAGCAAAAAATGTAAAAATTTAAAAATTAAAAAAAAAGTCCTCAGCTCATCTCTCCCCGTGCACTTCCGGGTTTCTTCAGCTGACAAGCAAAACAATTTAAAAAAAAGGTCCTCAGCTCATCTCTCCCTGTGCACTTCCGGGTTTCTTCAGCTGACAAGCAAAAAATGTAAAAATTTAAAAATTAAAGAAAAAGTCCTCAGCTCATCTCTCCCCGTGCACTTCCGGGTTTCTTCAGCTGACAAGCAAAACAATTTAAAAAAAAAGGTCCGCAGCTCATCTCTCCCCGTGCACTTCCGGGTTTCTTCAGCTGACAAGCAAAAAATGTAAAAATTTAAAAATTAAAAAAAAAGTCCTCAGCTCATCTCTCCCCGTGCACTTCCGGGTTTCTTCAGCTGACAAGCAAAACAATTTTAAAAAAAGGTCCTCAGCTCATCTCTCCCCGTGCACTTCCGGGTTTCTTCAGCTGACAAGCAAAAAAAAAAAAAAAAAAAAAAAAGTCTTCAGAGAAAAAACATAGCTAACCGCCGCCATACTTCAAGATCTCTGTATCTATTTTAGTGCCACTTATACGTACTTCCGAGTTGAAAAAGTGTGGGGGCCCAAAGTGATGACATCTTATGTATTCCTTTGTATGGTGCACAAAAAGTGTGAGGGCCCGAGCCCCCACGGCCCCCACGGCTGCGCCGGCCATGGTATGAAATATAGGTTTACCAAAAATGACCCTGACCCCCGTGTACTGTGTATAGGCCTAGCCATTATCGGCCCTTTGCATCTCCCGATATGCAATTTAATAGTAATCACTATAGGGCAAGTATAGGTCCTATCCAAATGTGGCAGATGCTTATTGAGATGAATAACATTCCAGCTTTAAAGACATTGCTTTTGTTTAGGCCTACAGGCCTATTCACTTGGTGAAACAATAGGCCTATCATTATAAATACAAAGAAGATTTCGCTGCGTTTAGGACTTTGTAAATGTGGGTAGGCCAATTAATGATCGAGGCCTCTAAAGTCAGTCACGGCCGGCGGAACATGCACTGCTTCACCGCATGACTACTAGTATTATTTTCAAGATCATGTCATACCCCAAGTGCATCTGTGATAGACTATAGGGCCTACTGTACAAGGCTAATTCTGTCGGCCTATAGGCCCTATCTACACATCACGATGGTTGTGATGTATAGTAAGGGTACTAGGTCTCGCGCAGGGACGTAATGATCGCGCATAGCGTAACTGCGTATAGCAAGCGATATTACGCGTAGGACTAAGCGCAAAATTTGCCGATACGCCCATGGAATAAACATACCTGACTTACCGCTCAACATGAGAAGGAAGCAGGTAAGAAATTTTGATTTCCAACAAATTTTCCACTAAATTTCCAATTTTTTACCTTGTAATTTACCTACCTAACCTTAAAATCTGTTCTAAGTGACTAAGGCTGTTGTAGCCTAGACGTGTCGTCTCGCTTGTCTCGTTCGTAGTCGATAGAATTCGTAATTTGTTCGATCGATCGTGTACCACGTGACGTCATCATACACAAGAACAATGTATGCTTCCAGCTACGCTGAAATACTGTTAATAAAATGTTGTTTTAAGTCAAATTTTAACACAACGATTATAATATTACAAAGGAATAAATATTTCAGTCTATCGAAGTTGAAGTGTGATTTCAATTTGAATTTGCTTGTGATTTTTTGCGCTAACTTGTGATATATTTGTGACAGGGGAGGGCCATAGTGATACTGAAGAAAAATTAGATGAGAGTGTGACAAATGGGTGACGAAAATGAGAGGGTGACGAATGGGTAAGCACACACACAAACACACACACACGCAAAATATATGTTCATATTTTACTTTTTTCCATTTAATATTACGTGTATATTATTGGTTAAAGTGATTAGAAATATTGTAAGAAAATGAAAATCATTAACGATTATGAAAATATCAATGATAAAAATAATGATAATAAGAATGATAAAATGATGGTGGTGGAAGTGATAATAATAATAATGAAAATAATAATGATGACGATGATTTTTTTTCCATAATCTTTTATTGATTCCATATTCAATAGTTTCATGATAAATCAAATCACATGTATCATAGAATCCACGATTCAACAAAACACGATTATAATGAAATCAAACCAAGCTGTACTTTCAGCAGAAACAGTGCATTCGTAAAGAATATACAATGCACCGAAAAAAAACCCAACATACACTGCTTACTTACTTTCATTAAAATCAAATGGAGCTGTCCTTTTAGCTTGACATTGCATTCATAAGAAAAAAAAAAGAATATTTATATTAAATGGAGCTGTACTTTCAGCATAACAGTGCTTCATAAAAAAAAAGAAAAAAAAGATGATGATTATGATGATCGATGATGGTGGTGGTGATAATAGTAATAATGATAATAATAATAATAACAATAATAATACTGCTGTTGCTTAACAGGGACAAATTTAATATCAAGTGAAAAATATTCTAGGAAAGCCGGAGCACGTTACAGCCACAGAGGGGCAGACACTTTCACGCATGAAACTACAGAGGGCAGCTGCGCGATCTTTACATACCCCGAGAAATTGAACGCATAAAAAAAAGTCCGACATACAAACGGCGACAGCGCACTACTCCGTCATCGTATCATCAGGAGATTTTGGGAGGTGATTTTTCTGCATTTTCGTGATATTCATTGAGAAATTCAGGTACGATTATGGAATAACTTCTATTATAACAGCATTTCAAATTTTCGTGCGCGATATCTAGACCCCTCAACCATACCACTTATGTTCCTCGTTTTTAATGCTTCAACATGGCCGGCGCCACGTTTTCAACATAAAAAAAGGGGGGCATTTCCGGGTTTCATGAGCAAGTTAACAAGCCAAAAAGCAAGCAAACAAACAACGCAAAAACAAAAAGGCATTCAGCGCAACTTCTGGCGCTACTTCCGGGTGTCATCAGCTGACAAGAAAAAAAAAATAAAAAAACAAAAACAAAACAAAAACAAAAAACAAAACAAAAAACAAAAAAGAGGTCTTCAACGCAAAAATAAAGGCCTTACCCAGCTCAAAGGTTCCATGCTTTTTTTTTTTTCAGTGCTACTTCCGGGGTTTCAAAAAAAAAGTGGGCCAAAGTGGTGACACCATATGTATTCCTAGATATGTACACTGGTGCAATAAAAAAATTTAAAAAAAAGGGTGTGGCAAACCACATCCCCTCCGGTTCCGCCGGTCCTGTTTCATCGATGTTCTTCCAGGTGTAGCCTTCGTCCCAGAGGCCCGACTGTGCAATCATCCCTCCCACCTCTTCCCCCCCCCCCCAAAAAAAAAGCGTACAAGCTACCTGTACTTAACTTAGTTTAAGGCAACAACTTTTCAGTTTGCGATTGACAACTTTGTTGTTGTAGTGGTTTTTTTTCTTGTCTTTTAATCTGGAATTCGTAATAGAAGGTAGGCCTAATTCTGTTGATAATTCTTATCGATGGCTAGAACTATAGTCTCCTTGTGCAATACGAATAAATCCACAATCCACCATTTGATTCATGATGAAAAGCATTATTTGCATAATTAAATAGTTGGCCTATTTGAAATGCAAACAATAAATCATTAAAAGATCTCGATCAGCGCGAAACCATTTTTCTGTCAACGTTTGATGCGCCAACCAGTCGGCATAGATAGGCCTGTTATCCATGATCATGACGTGTTTACGGGATTAAAAAACAAGAAAAATCACAAACTTTTAATGAGTACGTGTGTTTTGTTTTGTTTTTTACTTTCTTTCGCATTTGTACGGTTCTCAAACATACTTTGATAGATTGTATTGATACGAATCCCGATTCCAACCCAGCGATACAGACGAAGTATAATAAAATCTAAAACAGAACAATCTTTCAAGCTTATTAAAAAGGGGCGTATCGTTTTAGGTTTGCCTACAACACCATCTATCATGAAAAGAACCCGTGTTAGAACTACTCAGCTCATTCGAATACTTGTGTTTTGTTGGGGTTCCAAAAAGATAGACGATCTTCTTCAAAAGCACAAAGTCTGAAGTGCTTCCTTAAAATGTTACAAAATCTTGCGATACGAAACCTCTGGATCAACATGGTCTTGATATTCATAGTATGAAGTGGAACATTACCACTCGCTGGATAAGGCGTGAAATTCATATTTTTTTTTCCTCGCGCCATCACTCAGTCTCGAATGAACTCCACGTGCCATCCATTTGAGATTAAATCTCGCATTATGACCCCACAAAACTCAATGAAACTATCCTTTCATTTTCCTCCGAATGTCCAATCCTTGGTAGAATGCAGGAGTATGCGGAACAAACCAGAAGTTAACCTACCATACACATTGCCTTTGCGTTTTGACGACATCCATCTGAACTAAACTGTAAAGTAAGAGTAGTATCAAGACGCATACATTTTCTCGATGGAGAATGCGGCATGAAAATCAGGCAAAGGTTTTGAGTTTGACATTAAAAACTCTAATCACATTCACGTGCTTTTCTGTTTATTGTGTGAAAAAAAGAGTCGTTGGTACGATTCAAAGTGATACAATCATCGAGTAAAAACAAAGGGGAGAGAGGAAGGAAAAAACTATGACAGTAGGCCTACTATTGTACTTGATTCGTCAAACACCAGTAGGCTAGCAGCTAGCCGGCTAGCCAAGAGCGTGTCACCACCGAATTGCACTGCATACTCAGAGTCACTACGCAGTACGCGCAGCCGAGGAAACCACGGAAGTGTGTTAACCGCGTTGAAAATATCCTCGAAAAACAGTTATTTTCCACCAATATGAGACATCTTTTGCGAGGTAACGATTGACTCTGGAATCTAAACATTCAATGTCGTGTATTTTCTGGTAGCAAAATTTAGTTTTCCGTGCATTTTCGAAAGAATAATCTTCATCTTTGCAAATTTAGTGCGCATGTAAACGATTGTTTTTCTATATATTTTGCAAATGGACAACCCATTTCAAAATAATTTTAGTCAGTTTGACAAAGAAATTCTTCAACAAGGTAATTATCGCGTTTAACATTGCATTCGTGTTCATACTGGTGAGATATTATCGACTTTTTAGAGGTACTAACACAGTTTACAAATGTACTTCCATTCGTGGCGAAATCTACACAGACACAAGACGCGCATTGGTGGTGTTTTCCCCAACGTCCGCATATAAGTTATAAATACAAGAAACATTCGCGTCGCGCGCACTGTTTCATTTGTACTTCTCTCGTTGATAGTTCGCATCGCATATTGCTCTCATCCAACGAAACCATGGCAGCTTCACCGCAGAAGCGCTCCGCGTCACCACGCAAATCTCCGCGTAAGAGCCCCCAGAAGAAGAGTTCGCCGAGGAAGGCGGCCGCCTCTCCAAGGCGCAAGAAGAAGGCTCGTGCTGCAAGTCATCCTCCAGTGATCGACATGATCAGGGCTGCGATCACCAACATGAAAGAGCGCCGAGGCTCTTCTGCAGCCAAGATCAAGAGCTACATCGCCGCCAACTACCGCGTCGACATGAACGCACTGGCTCCTCACGTGCGACGTGCACTCCGCAATGGAGTGAAAAACAACACGCTGAAGCAGATGTCTGGTACTGGGGCTACGGGCCGATTCCGCATCAACACTGCAGCGGCAAAGGCGACAGATGCCGCCAAAGCCAAGAGGGCCAAGGCCCGTGCTCGAGCCGCCGCCAAGAAAGCCAAGGCAGCCGCCAAGCGCAAGGCAGCAGCAGCCAAACGCAAGGCCAGGGCAGCCAAGAGAAAGGCAGCGAAGAAGACCAAGGCCAAGAAAACTACCGCCAAGAGACGCAGGTCTGCCGCCAAGGCCAAGAAGCCTAAGAAGCCTAAGGCGAAGAAGTCTCCCAAGAAGAAGGCAGCTGGTAAACGCCGTTCTCCGAAGAAGGCAGCCAAGCGCCGTCCAGCGAAGAAGGCAGCAGCCAGACCCAAGTCTGCAAAGCCGAAGAGGAAGGCCAAGGCAAAGAAGGCGTAAAAAATGCCCTCTTTGTCGACTTGCCTCGACCAACCCAACCCCAACGGCTCTTCTAAGAGCCACCCATACATTCAAGAAAGATATCAAAGCTTACTCTCACCACAGTCTTTGTCTAACGTTTACGTTTAACGGTCTCTAATAGAGACCAAACAACCCTGAAAATAAGGGTTCATAACTTTACATAAGCGTTACAATACATATCTGGTCTAGATATTCTAAACCGTAGAGTCTCTCTAGGACCCTACTACTCTATCTAAGTTAGGGTGTCTAGTGACGTCTAACAATAGCCGTTAGGAAATCCTAAAGCTCCTACACTAGAGATGGTTATTGAGTTAGAATCTAGGCCTAACATTAGATTGTCGGTAGGTTGCCTAGGCCTAGAAACGTTAGGGTCCTATTAACGTTAGAGTAGGAAGAGCTAGAAAAGAGCCTTGAATGGTTGTGAGGTGTAGGCCTAACGTTAAACGGTTACTAGATAGGGCCTAACGTTAGACAGTCTAGACACTAGGCCTAACAGTTACTCTAGATCTAACGTTAGTGTTTAGTGTTAACCATATGCATAGAATCTAACGTTATGAGTGTTAACACAGATTCTATTGGGGAAAAAAAGCAGTCAAACTGAGTTGTCTAAATAGTAAAGTCTAACGTTAGACCTAACTCGTAACTGTGTATCTTGCACGTTAATATACTTGGGTGACCCGCACCTCGTCATAGTTAATGTTTGCCCATATTTGAATCACATTTCGCCACTGAAATTCTTTGAAATCCAACTCACATACAGGAAAAATGCTGAAAATTCCAATGGAATCACAAGTTCACTGGTCGATATTGAAAATTTGCAGCTAGATCTATAACGTTAATAGGGCAGGCTAGAGATCTAACGTTAGGGCCTACGTTAGTATTATTTCTAGGACCCTACTCCTTAAAACGTTACAACTAACAAGTTAAAGAGTCTCTAACAACTGAGCGTCTCTAACAATTGTTACAAATCACGTTATGTTATAGACCTATTGTTAGTTAAAACACAGTTAGTCTAGAGAGATGTCTCGTTAGAGAGTTTCTAAAGACTAAATTTGGTCATGACAAATTGCCCTTTTTCCAAGTTTGAGTGTCTGATCAGTCTGATTCTGAATGAATGTCTCTGTCAATTAATGAAAATGGTCAACAGGCCAGCCTGCATGTTTGTAGGACTGTGCATGTTAAAACTGGTATATGAACTTACTGAACTGTTTGACACTTCAATAACACTAAACGTGTTGATGATAGTGTCGTTAAGCATAGATCTATAGATTCTATCAATCAATCAATCAATCTTCTAACAGTTAACCTTTTTATGGTTCATAACCTAACGTTAAGCCTAAATGCCCTAAGGAGTCCGAGCTAGCAGACTGGCAAGAGATCGAGAAGAGATCGCGAAGTTTGGGCCATTCGCTCGGCCGTGATTTGGCAAAACAACATTAAAGGGCCTAGATTCTAGGCCTAGTTCTACCGCTAACGTTAGAACATATAGGGTCCTACTTATACTATCTCTATAGGCCTAGGCCCCTATCTGAAATTTTGTGGTTTTTCAGGTTTTTGGCTTTTTGGATACATTAAGCCATTTTTGAACATCTGTCAAAATTTGAGCTCTGAAAGTGATATTAATTTTTAGAAAAATGCATTTTAATTTCAGCGATTTTTCAAAATAAGTCCAAATAGGCCCTAATTTGGCAAAACAACGTAACTTACTTACTGTACGTACACTACAGACAGTGTTCTGCCAAAACAGTTTCTGTCCCAGATCTCATTTGAGCTTCCGGTTGTTCTGGCAGAATAACGCATCTTCGTTGTGTGACAATGACAATGTTTGACAATGTTTTTTTTTTTTTTTTTTCCCATGTCACTCAAATATAGAGTACCTGTATTGGGGAAAATCAAATCATGGCACAGAGTATGTAACACGAAAACGAAGAAAAATACAGTTTACTACTAGGCCCCCTACTGTGACATGGCAAAACAACGTAAACTGCAGCTATGCGCTGCTCTGGTACGCGCGCAAGAAAGAGTGCGCCGTTCGATGGCTACTGATTGTGACGTAACAATACACATCTGTACATGACACTGGCCCTGCGCTTCGGAGGCAACCCCCGCAAACACATCGGGAAGTTTCGCGGGAAGTTTCGCGGGAAGTTTGCGGTCACACTGGCAAAACTTCTCGATCTTAAAGATCTCGATCTTAAACTTCTCGATCTTTTGCCAGTCTGACCGTGTTTGTTTGATAGATACTTTATTTTCTGCAAATCAATATACATAAGTTACATATTAATCATGAACGTATAGGAAATATACAAAGTAAAATTACTACAGAGTCGTTTGACTTGCATAAGCAACGATATAAAAGGAAATTAATGATATAATATACAGTATGCATGTCTATGCAGCAGGGATTACAATAACATTGTAGTTAAAGAAGCAATTATGCAGAGGGCCGCCATTATAAGCATTGCTTGAAAAGATGGCCGGCCCGAGGAAAAGATAGTGACGTAGGCCTACTAACATTAGCTTTTTAGATTCGTAACAATACAAATTCTGCTGCGAAGATAGCAGGGGAAAATAAACTCTGATGTGTGATGGTGTTGAATGTGCGTGCAGGTGCTTGAAAGGGCAGATAGGCTGGAATTTAGAATAATAGAATCTGTTTGCTGGAAGAGGGGGCGATATGCGATGTTGCTATCGGGAGACCAACATTAGTCATATAAATTATTTGTTTTTTAGTTCGTATTTGAAGTATACTGTAATAAAATGTGCTTCTTTAAGTTCGCTTTGAATGAAAACAAGGAGGCACACTGTTTCAACTCCTCAGGAAGAGTGTTCCATGTATCCGGACCGTGATGTCTGATCGACTTTTGAGCAAGTAAAAGCTTTAAATTGGATTACTTAAATGAAAATCATGAGAACGACGGGTAGGGTATGAGTGAATATAATCATTGGTTACTAGGGCATTATGAAAAAATGGTAATAAATGTCGAGTGTGTTTATACATAAATATGGCAGTTTTGTGTTGTGTTGAGTATGAACAGAGAAAATTGGCTCTTTCAGTGACAAGTTATCGGACAGGTGACCATGTTGCAGCTTTAACATGGACCATAAAAATAATGTTAGAAGAAACCCCGAACACAAACCTAAACGCAATATTTACGTGCATTCGTACAACCTCAGGCTGGCCTGTTTGTTTGGACACTTTCAAGATCTCATCCATTCAGTATGACATTCGTTGTTCCTTCATGTGACACTCAAACTTTGAAAGGATGCAATTTGTCGTAGTGTCTTTAAAGCTCATATGTTCAGTCATGCATGACATTTCTTAACATAATTAGATCTAACTGTTAGGTATATTGTGTACAAATGGAAAGAAGAAGAGTTCATCTTTCCTCACAACAACATTGTTCTCTCCATTATAGCTGTAGTGTTTCTAGCCCTCCAAAGTTGGGCTACTTTTTTTCTTTTTTTTTATGGGCAATGTATACTTTCTGGTCTTAGGGCAATTACCCCTGCGGCCACTGGCCTGGGCAATCATCCCGGACCCTTCCCCGACCCTAAACTTAACCCTAATCTTTACTCTAACCCTAGATTTCTGTCATTTAAACCGGCATTTAACGGGTGGGGGGGGGGGGGGGGTAAATGTCCGGGGGAGAATTATTGTTCTGATAGATCTACGTATAATTAAAGAGTAGGTTCTACTCAATAGAGAGTTTTCTCCTCTCTACCATCACAGTTACATGTACTGTATTGGGGAAAAGCTCTGACGGCACACTGGGAACGCGAACGTCGAACGAACAGAGCCTTTGTAATACTGAGTATACGAGTAGAAGGCTCTGGGCCGGGAACGAAAGAGGTCTAGCGCCAGCTAGCGTCACTTTCGCAGACAATATTCTGGATCGCTGTCAACCAAGATGAAGAGAATGCGATTCTCAGCTCGGCGCATATTAGAGTAAACAAAATTAATACCCACGAGCGGTTAGTACAACGTAACCTCCAAACAAGCAACATCCTTTCCTCTCCGCTAAAACTGTCGTTTCCTGCCCGTTACCCCTTTCCCCAGAACATCGTCAACAATATTCTCTGGACACGACCCGCTTGAGATATTTTTATGAATCACACTTCGCGCGACACGCACGTGCCGTAATTTCATTAGGGAAGCTGGTACAGAGAGTTCAGTTGTCAAAGGCTTTAACACATGGAAAAACCACACGGCCCATTTAAAAAAACGTGCCAAGAAGTACATGTAGGTTTAACTAGTAGGCACTGCGCGCAGTTAGAGACTTCAACAGACGTTCATTCTGCTCCAGCCCAAATTTTCGGCGTGGTTCTTTTGAGGAATAATGGATTTTACTGTAGACGCCGAAATGCAGGGCTGATCGTATTCTCCGAGAAATAGTTTACATCTACCCCATCACATACTCGTCATATTTGGTTTCTCCTTCCGATTGTAAACGTCTGTGTACACCATGTAGCACCCTCTGGACTGATCGTGTGAATTTTGGGCCGACTTTTGTAAATTATTAGCCGTGTGGATTGGAATACTCTAAAATTCTTATTGTGGTAAGACCAATCAAAAATATTTTTTGCATGATTCTGAGCATGATATAGTAACTAACCTTCGTAATTATGTTACTACTTCTTCATCCCTTTTGTTGAAGGCTGGTATCATACAGGCAATCCGTTATCGGCAAAAAAATTTAGAGTATAGGATTATTAAACTGAGCCTATGGAATAGACACCTACTAGTAGTTAATTCGAATAAGACTAAGTTTGCCGACATAATATATACAGTCACGTCCTATATTAAAGAAAAAAGTTCATAATCACACTAATGAACTATAAAAAACGTTACAGAGAGACACGAACTTTTCTTTTTTCTATTGCATGAGCAAGAAAAGTGGAGGACGCACGAATAAACCTGGGGGCATTTCATGAAGCAGTTTGATCGGATATTTTTCGGACAAACTGTTACAAGCTACTGAAAACCTTGCATCTGATTGGCTGAGAGCAATAATTTGTCCGACAACTTTGTCGGACAAAATGCTTCACGAAATGCCCCCATGATTTTGATGCTATCAACCCCCCCCCCCCTTCTTCTTTATCAATAGTGGCTTCCTTTTCTTTCCCAGGCTTATTTTATGAAATTTGAGAGCTTTCTAATAAGTAAATTGGGAGATGCATGCAAGAATCGCACTTAATTTCCACTATTTTATATGCGTACTGTAGCATAAATCATTTATGGTAGATTGCGCAATCTTCTACAATTTATTACGTAGTATTATTACAAATCCGATAGCAAAGTTTTTTGGCGAGAAGCCGGCAAGCCGAGACGAGAAGATAGGCCTACGCAGACAAACGAACACACGTCGCAGAAAGATGCATTTACATTATTCGAGAACCGGCGTGCTTGCGGTCTGAACTTTCAACAGTAACTTTCAACAGTATGAGGCACGCATGCCCAGGTGCAGGCACAAACCAAACAACTGTTTATTCCGTCACCCCTCAACAAAACCTCCCCTCCCCTGCCCAGTCCCTCTGTTCGCGTGCTTCCAAAGACGAAACTGACATGTGAAACGCGTCTTTAACCTTTTCTATATGACAATAAGTCAAAGAATATGCTGAAAGTTTCAGGCACAAAACTATAGGACCTACAGAGAGGAAATCAATGAGACATTAAAAGGGACTGTACAGTACTGGTTGAGGTGGGGATTCATGTTTTGAACATTCCTAAGTGAGATAATGAGAAACCTCTTATGAAATATGAAAGAGCATGTAATTTTAAGAAGGATTCAACGTTTGATGAGAATTGATTTTCAAATGGCTGAGATATCCGAAAAAGTGATAATAATAAAAGGCAACAGGCCACGCCTTTTATTGGGATCTCTTTGTTTCACCTTGTTTTTGCACGATATCTCAGCCCTTTCAAAACCGATTTTCATCAAATAAACTTTTGATACCCCTTAGAATTGCATGCGCTTTGACATCTCATAGAGTGGTTTCTGAATATCTCGCAAAACGTTAAAAGCCAAATCCTCACCTCAACCAGAACTGTACACACCCTTCAATGGGTGATTGCGCAAGCGGTATTTCGCAACATCATTCCAAATCGGCAACAGCAAAACATAAACGTAAGTTCTATCGATTACGACATCGTACACCTGTGAACCGCGCCGTTGCATATAACTTTTTAGCACTAACTCTGCGATCACCTCTTTAAAGCCATCAGTGATATCTTGGCTTTGATTGGCTACGTGGAATATAATGTTGCTATGGTAATTACCATTGATTGCAGTATTATACCATTACTTGTAAAGTTTATAAACCATTTTAGGCAATTGACTCTGATCATTTTCAAAAGCAACAAAAATACAAAAACAATTAAAACAAAACGTGGAAGATATTGTATTGTACTGCGTCTATACCTGTATGGGGCATTCAAAGGCACTAAAAGTCAGCTCAAAATGGATAGAGTCTCTATAATACTGTGGCACTCCAATCAGTTATTATAATCAAGCTTCAAAGAGAGAAACAGATGCTGCGAACAGCGATCTAGGAGAATGTAATCCAGGTTTAATCCAGGTGTGAAGAGTTGTTGTTATCATTTTTTTTTCTGTCGGGAACATACATATCAAGTTTTGCCTGCCATCAGCAAATCATCACGCGTGTTCATACGTTAACCATCGAACCCTTGGTGGAGCGATGAAACAGGCTATTATACATTTAGGAAGCTATGCTCTTTCCTATTAATCTCTCTCCCTCCCTCACTCTCTCTCTCTCTCTCTCTCTCTCTCTCTCCCTCTATGTTTGTATCCGCGTATGCATATTATGTATGCATGTATGTATTATCTATTCTATTTCACCTAAGCACAATGGTATATATCCATATATTTCATTTATCATATTTTGTAATGTTGACATAATAATACACTTATATTTTATAACCCTAAAGCAAAACGTATATATACAAGTTTTGCTGGAGATGGAAAAAATGATTGACTGACTGACTGACTGACTGACTGAATGAATGAATGAATGAATAATGAATGAATGAATGAATGAATGAATGAATGAATGAATGAATGAATGAATGAATAAGAGAATGAATGAATGAATGAATGAATGAATGAATGAATGAATGAATGAATGAATGAATGAATAAATGAATAAATGAATTAGTGAATGAATGAATGAATGAATGAATGAATGAATGAATGAATGAATGAACGAATGAATGAATGAATGAATCTATGTATGAAAATTATAATCAAATGATGTTAGAGGCACCATTACCTTTTTGAACAATATTTAAACGCCAGGTTTGAATTAAATCGTTTCATTCAATAACTGAACCCCGTTGATACATAAAAAGCCAATCGCAAAATCATACATAGAGATATATCAATAAATTGCACGAGTCTGTCACTGTCAAAGTTCGTATCAATGAGCGCATCGTACACCCTTTCAATACCGCTATATTAATACCTGTACTTAAACCGAGAGACACAGATGAGATAATCATTTCTTTTGCCGTTTGCTCACGATGCCGATGTTTGTGATGTTCTGAATTCCGTGAGAAAGCACCGTGGTTAAGCTGGGACTGATAATTATTATAATGATGATTAGAATTGTGATTATAATGTGGAAAATTATGCTTTAAGGGATGGTACAGTATCGGTTGAGATTTCCAACTTTTTCGATGATGAATTTTTAGATAAGCATGAGAAACCTCATTTTTAATATGGAAGAGCATAATATTCTAAGAGGAATTCAGAGTTTAATGAAAATTGATTTTCGAAATGGCTGAGATATCGTATAAAAAACAAAGCGATCCTAATAAAACATGGGACCCGGCCTCTTTTGTAGGATCGCTTTGTTTGACTTGTGTTTGATATCTTAGCCAACTTATACCCATAACCAATTTTCATAAAATAAAGTTGGAATTCCTCTAAAATATGCTCTTTAGCATTAAATCATGAAGTGGCTTCTATATTAGGTATCTAGCAAAAAGTATTTAAAAAAAATGAATCCTCACCTCAGCCAAATACCATCTCTTTATGACAGACGTTGCTCCCTCTCTCTCTCTCTCTTGTCATTATTGTTAATTTACTTAATTTAATTCATTATTCTGCATTGCGTCAAGGAACTTTCCTGTTGACCAGACCGCGTGGGGTATCAATAATTTCTACCGCATATACGTTTGATATGCTTACGTGTCCATAAACCTCGCTGTATTAATTTTCTTTCCTTACTCATACCAAGGAGGTGAGAGCGCCTCCCATCTCATTGCTCAAATTGTACCTCGATTCAACAAATAACTTTAATGAAAGCAAATAATTACATCATAATACAAATACAAAAAAAAAAAATTACATCACAAAAAAAGAAAACAACAACAAAACAAAACAAAACAAAACAAAACAAAACAAAAACAAAACAAAACAAACATACACACATTATTTCCATAGCTGTGTTCTATACAACTTTGCTACTTTTAATGGTATCCATCCCCCTCCCCTATCCCTCTTATACCCCCTTCTCTCTTGTTGGTCGTGACCTTGGTGAAATCATGGAGCTATATCAGTAGCATCATAGAGCTAGGTATATCAGTAGCATCGTGGAGCTACGTAATATCAGCAGCTCCATGGTTAAAGGGTGTATAGGATGAGTCAGATTGTGCAGACTGCGTTAGTCATTCCCTCACACGCCGATGACCAGCCATCTTCCCGGCGTCTTTCCTCCGCGTGCATTCAAAGTTGAACGAGTGTGTGAGCAGCTGACGTCGGGTTTTCCCCACTGGTACATACAGTGTAGCTATCTTCCTCGGCTAGAATCGGACTATATAGACCCTGTTAGGCCTGTACTTTTGAGTTGTAAGTGTTTCATCCATCCACCCACCTCCCTAAAAAATATAGTGAATAAGTAAGCAAATAAGGATTTAAAGACACAGATCTTTTAGTGTAAATTGGTGGAGTCTTGACCTTCTGAAACACCAATAAGATATTTCGAACGTTTTGCGAAACGGAAAAACAACATAAAACAAGCTTCGCTTTGCCTTAGCAAATAACAACAACACTTTTCAAAATGATATTCTTATTGGAAGTCCGTTTGATGTCACTATCATTTTCACAATGAAATGAATACTTTCAACACATTCAAACATTCAACTACTGTAAGTAAATCAACACACGCACATGTGATACACACACACGCATAGACACACAAAAAGTAGAAAGTAAACTGCCAGTCCTTGTTATATAAAGAGCACAATCAAGTATTAAATCAATAATGATAGAAGTTTCAAACCGGACGGAATGAAGGCTTCGTATTACCTCTGGACCGAAGGGTCTAGGTCCCCTCCCGACAGGACCGAATGACTGAATACAGGGTTACAGCTCTTTATTCCGAAGGTTCGTTATTCCGAAGGCTCTTTAGTCCGAAGATTCGTTATTCCGAAGGATCGTTATTCCGAATTTCATTTTCGGATTAATGACGAATCTCCGGAATAACGAACCTTCGGAATAACGCCACAAATGTTCGGATTAACGAACCCTTTTTCATTTTCGGATTAACGAACCTCTATAGGTATAGGGAATTTACGTGTTTCGGATTAACGAACCTTCGGAATAGCGAACATTCGGAATAACGAACAGCAACAGAACGAATGAGGACTATAATGACGACGATATGCTTTTCCTGGGACAATAACCGTGAAGGTTCGAATCAGGGATTTCACGATTGATATTGATTTAGTCCATGCATGGTCTTGTGTATAATCCACTGAGCCACACACACACACAAACACACACCAATATTACTATATCGTCGGCCTCATGCCAAAAGGGCCTTAACACCATATACTTTGTACACTGTTATGGCCCTTTTGGCAAGTGTTTTTTAGTATAATGAAAAAAAAAAACCAAGCAAACAAACAAAACGAAACGAAAATGAATGAGAAACCAAACGGAAACGCGCGAAAACATTTAACAACAGAATCACTTCTTATCATGATTCATATGAAATAAATAAAATAAAACCCTTAGTAGGGCGTTCTGTTTGTTTTAATGTACTCGTATCTATAGGTAAAGTCAACTTGAACATGGTCTTTGAGCTGAAATTTGACCTTCACACACCAGCCGGGACGTGTTATGTTTATCATAATCCAAGGTGGAAATCATTTAGAGTCAAGCTATAGGCTCCTCTTTGCCACTTCTCAATTCTGTTTTGTGCTTTTTAGTACGGACTGGAAGTGCGATTCTGACATGGTGCCGCCTTTGAACAATATACTATTTCCTCCGATATTGTAATATAGTCATTAATAGTGATTAAGACTTACTTGATATGCATATATAGGTTCTACTGCAATTAAGGATTTTCTCTTTTTTTTTTCTTTCTTGTTATATGTATTATGCATTGATGTGACCAAGTTTCTCAGATTTTGTCGAATCCATGCATTGACTTCTGATCACTATTCCCCCGAGGTAACCATACTTAGGGTTCTAGGACAATCATACCCCCTGGACAATAATATCCCAGACCCTCCTCCAGACCTGACCCGACTAATTCTGAACCTTATCCTAAACCCTATAGCCCAACTCTAATCATAATCTTTACCCTATAACATGACACGAGAAAAATAACACGTTGCAAAAATGGAAATAAACATTTCCGCGCCCTCCCCCTTTCTCCACCCCCCCCCCCTCTCTCTCTCTAGTCTCTACTCCATTGTTTTGCTATAAGGTATATGGGTAGAGTATCCGTTTCATGAAGTCATCACATAAAAGTCTTTTCATAAATCTCAGAATGGCCAAAGTCGCACTTTACAGTAGCTATAAGAAATTTTCAGAAAGATGTGAAATCCATTTAATGAAGTCTCTCCTAAGTGTATCATTCTTATGAGCGAAAAGTCTATCTTAAAACTTTAATGAAACGGACCCCTGGACGCGTTGATCGACCAATCACACACTCACACACACACACACGCAGACACAAACTGATCAATGGCATCGAGTGGTTTCGAAGTGTATGGAACTATCGAAGCAATATCAAACGTGAGAGTGTTAGTCTTTCATTGTTCACAGTCTGTTTCTCAAGCACTGGTCCGTGAAGCGAAACATGACCTAAAAATTAACCTTGCTGTAAATTACTGCAAATAATTATGACAGTTGAGTTTTGTGAATTTTGCTAGATTTACGCCATGTTCTCAGCGGCCACGGCAATCATAGTATCTCAGGCCACCGTGAATCAAACGGGATCGGTATGGACGTGAGAACATCGTCTGTATTAATTAATAATCATGTTCACCAGAACTCGAATGAAGAAGACTTACGAAGAGGGGGAAAACAGGAATATGTTTCATCTACCCACGGCGCGTTACATTTCGGGGAAACGGGGCTACCGTGGCCGCCGGGAACATGGTATAAACGCAAATTTCATCTTGGGCACGTATTGCCTTGTCGAAGTCTCAGGATACAATAATTGTTATTGTCTGGCAGGGAGGCTTTATTTTTATACTTTAGGACATAAACGTGTTCCATCGCCACTGGGTGTCCACGTAGAAAACCTTGACAGAACGTAGACTACCCTATCAGAACGTGACCACATGCCTGGAGGGAATGTCTACTGGCATCCGTCCGTATACCGCGCCTTTTGAGCCTCATGGACTCAGCAGCCCCTTTCCTCGAAAGACCCGTCATTGATACTGTGACAGGTCGTAAGGAACCTAAGCAAAACCTAACAAAACTTGAATACGAATAAAAGAGAAATGGTTAGAAATCGTACGGCGCGGAACGTTTCCAGCAAACGAAGCTGCTGCCGCAGTCGCCGGGAAGACAAAACGTAAGAGCATGGAACTGACAGTCTGTGAGCGAGAGCTGCGCGCCGCTGTCAGGGCGCCTCAACTCGTAACAGCTTCAACGCAGCAATATGTGGATGAGCGCCCTCTACTGATCACTACCAGCAGCTAGCTCATCATTGTACAGTGTTCATCCTTTGACGTGCCCGAGTCCAACAATTATTTCACTGACAATATTTTGTGTTTTACAATATGTGACGCTGAAATACATTTCACGTTATGTGAAGGGGTACAGGAGGTCATATAGTATCCTGAATTAATTTCTTCTTTCGGTGTCTGCTTGTTTATTTGTTTATGCATTTGCTTGAAAAACATTCACACACACTCATTCACTGGTTAGGTTGTATATCTTAGTGAAATGAGGTGAAAAAAAATATAGACTGGCTGGCTTCGTGTGGTGAGGGCCTTTGTGCGATAATGTGGCGCTATTTTGGTGGTTGAACCTTCACTGCGGACGTTTGTTGTTTGTAGCAACTTAAGCAAAGAACAAAACAAAACATAACAAAGCAAAACAAAACAAAAAACAAAACAAAAACGACAAACGAAAGAAGTTAGAGAAGATTTCAGAGACATATCGTAAATTGGACAAGGAAAATAATAATTACTTTTTGATGCTGATCTGTTGTTGGCCAACCACTGCCTCTCAGAATACTACGTATAGTACCACTAACAGAATACATCACTATTGCATAACAAGTTGCAGGATATCTTAAAGGGAAATTTGAGCTGCTTTGATAGTTGTTCGTGTTCTCCGAGTAATTTCTATCACAACTATAGGATGACCTCGGGGTCGACAGGAATTCGTGTTTTTTTTTTTTTTATTTCTATTTAACCTATCTACCACAACCCCCTTTCCAAAATTTTCTTCTTCATAAAAGTAAATTCACGTTGAAAGCAAATCACATACAAGTATTAGCTAAAACACTAAAGTTGATATAGAAAACGAAGAGGCTCATGCAGTCACACTATTGTGACAACAACGATATTACGCAGAAATAGAAATACTGGTCACGGTATATAGAATCCAAATGGAATGTTGGCCATCAAAATGTTGCCTCAATAATGGAACGGGGTGAGTGTAATATTCCTCTTCGAAAGTTGCACACGCGGATGTTTAATATCGTCGAAAGGGCTTGGCAAAAAATGAAATGTGTCAGAAACAAAAAAGTTAACCAACAAACAAGCCAAAAAGTGCAAACATAGAGGACACTTTGTGGAACCAGGGTAATTATCAATCCTTTCTGAAAGGATTAAAACACAACAAAATAAATGACCCTGGTCGTTTTTTAAAGCATTATTCTCCGCTTTTCATGCAGTAAATCCTCCCCTGGTGGTTGGAGGGGAGTTACACACTTCATGGAATCTTTTTATCAAGACAGAGGGTGTGTTCTAGACTAAGGTTTTGCCCTGCACACTGCACTTCCACGAACTGTATAGATACCAGACCCACCAAAGTCGTTCTAACAGTTAAAAGCATTATTTACCATTTGGAGATGATACAAAAATTCAGCTTATAGGTGATTCAAAATAGTTTCAAAATGTGAGTTAGGGATAGAATCCAGCTTATAGGTGCTTATAGGTGCTTCAAAATAGTTTCAAAATTTGAGTTAGGGATAGAAAACGGCATAATGTAAAAATTTGAATCAGTAATATGATTAATGTTAACTATTGTTCAATATACAAAATGTGAACAACAGTTGCTCCTAAACTAAACCGTCTATATACAGTTATGGTTCGGTGAGGAAAATGAGTGACATCTTTTTATATTTTAGACTTCATTCCAAAACTTTTATGTTGATATGGTATAAGATGTTTTGTGATGCAACTGAGCTACACATATGCATCAAAATTGTGATATCTTGAGCATTTCTAAATCACTGCTCCCAATGGTAAACAGTACCTTTAATGTGGCAGTGTTCATCATGGTTGCATAAATCAATGACGTTAGGTGAAGAAGTCCTGATGTGAGAGCATGACGCGATGTTCGTTATGCAGAAAGTTGGTTAGTCCGAAAATGATTGAAATTTTAAGGTTTGCTACCACGAAAGTTCGTTATTCCTGAAACACACTTATTTCCTGTACCTCGATGTTCGTTAAATCCGAATATGAAAATGGGCTTATACAACCTGAACATTTCTGGCGTTATTTAGAAGGTTCGTTAGTCCGATAGTTCAGGTATCCGAAAATGAACCGTTATTACTAATGTTCGTTTATCCGAAGATGAAATATGGTAACTTGCTATATTCTGGAGGTTCGTTATTCCGAAAGTTCAGTTATCCGAAAATGAAATGAGGTCCATTATCAATAATGTTCGTTCGTCCGAAAATGAAATAAAGTAACTTGTTATTCTGAAGGTTCGTTATTCCAAAACACGCAAATTCCCAATGCCTCGATGTTCATTAATCCGAAAATCCAATAGAGTCAGTTTATACGATAATTTTGTGGCGTTATTCCGAAGGTTTGTTAATTCGAAAATGAAATAAAGTTCGTTATTCCAGAGGTTCGTTAATCCGGATATGAAGTAAAGTTCGTTATTCCGAAGGTTCGTTTGTCCAAAAATGAAATAAATTTCGTTACTTCGTAAAAGCAAAAGAAGGTGTGAACTTAAGAATCTTCGTAAGAAGGAACCTTTCATTTTCGGTTTAACGATCTTCGGAATAACGAACTGTGACCCCTCTGTCATGTATGGATGACGGCGAAGAATTTTCCCAATGAGTCGAATTTTGTCAACTTAGTATACCGAATCGTACCTTTTTAGGACTGACGTTCACTGCTATCTGTGTCGCCACTTCCCTTTTATGATCGTCAGAGAATAGAAATAAAAACAAAATATCCCTACAGGTTATGCAATATGGATTTCGTTCCTGAGGCTGTGTCTGCGATAAAAACGTGAAATTTTGTGTTGCGTTTATGTATTATTTTCACTTGTGCATATTTCACTTTTGCTGAATATTTGGTTTACTTCAGACAATCACCTTGTGTATAATGATCGTGTATACACTATTTTTTCTTGTTGGAAATTGATAATGAAATGAAATGAAATGGATTTCAGCTTGAACATAGAGTGGCGCTTTCTGTTAAAATGCAATCCCGATTGGGTTGTAAGAAAAGAAACTATTTTAGATAGAAGGTGTGATGTGATATGAAAGAAAGAGAGAGAGGGAGAGAGGGAAAGAGAGAAGGGGGAGAATGAGAGTGTCTTTCTTCAGTGTTGCTACTTTTTAGTCTTCTGCCATATCCACGTTTTTACTTGATCAAGAGTTGTTGTTTTTTTTTTTTATCCTGCTGACGTGAAAATGATCAGTTCTCTTTATTTTTTTTTTCCCTGAGAGTGATGCGCCAATGAGAGTGTGGGTATCGTCGCGACCAACAAAAGTTAATATCAAGCGCATATTTACGTTATTTGACGTAACCTACTCAAGAAAATTATAATCATCGGAATTACCTTTTTAGTTTTCCTTCCCTCTTCTCGCTTCGAATTATCTACCTCTTTCCTTTTCCTTTCCCCCCCCCTTCCCAGCTCTCCTTCTCATTCTCCTTAAATACGTATCTTTGCTTGTCCATTGATCCATTTCTCTCTCTGTGTACATTGGACCTTCGCTGTCAAAATTTGAATTGGGAATTATAAACTTAATTTGCTTTCCCCGCGCTGAGAAAAATCCCCTGTTGTTTTGTGCTCTATGATACCAAGGTATCGCAAGGAGAAATGCATCACACGTTACATTCGTAATGGTCACATTTGCGCCTGTTGAGCTCACTTGTGGATACGAATTACTGAAAATTGTGCTATAATTCATTAAAAAAAACCCTGAATATTATTTATATCGTCGAGTTCCTTTAGAGAGACCAGAGCAACGGGCAGGATCTATAAGGTGACATCTTTGCGGTAAGTTCCGTGATCAACACCGCTCTGGCCCTCTCGACTTTTGTTTTCCGTGACTATTATTGAAGCGTTCATATTTGTGTTGCTATGGAAACAAAATATTGTTGTTTAACCGGTTACTATGTTGCCTTCGCTTATTCTTATGGGACACAATTATGATCGAATTACGTAACAGTCTGTATTATCCTTCTTAAACTGGGGGTATAATTATTTCATCACTATAAATGTTATTATATCGTTAAGCTTGTGCTGATAATGGGTATTAGCGTGTGTAATAGAAGTGGATAAAATGAAATCAAACGGATAAAGCATTTGTATCAAAACTTTTATTTGACAATAGCCACACTTTAGTATCATATTTATTTTTACGTGAATACATTACTGTAATCTATAATCATGTAGGGCCTACGCATGTATAGGTATTGTGAGTTGATCTGGCAAAACTGGTATCGGAAGGTTTCTATCACATTCTTCTCTTTCTTACTGTTTCTGTCTCTCAAAATTATTTTCCCGTATTTGGCGAACAAAGGCCATACAAGCGCTGACGGGCCTCCCTCCGCTGATGCCGTTATTGTCAATTTTGTACTTTTCACTTGAAACTCCACTCCAAAAACTCTCTACCATAGAGCAGGAAATGATAGCACTATACGGGGCAGGAAGTAATAACACTATAATAGTGGAGATGGTGGTAGTAAGTAGTGGTAGACGTATACTAGTATACCTTGTAGTAATAATAGGAGTAGAAGTAGAAGTAGCAGTATAGCATGAGTAGAATGGATAGCAGAAAATCAGAAGGAGAAGAGAAATAACGGTTGGCATGAAGTGAGTATAATGATGTAATATAGTAAACAGAATGAATAATATTCACTTTGTTGCCGAAGTCCAAGACAAAGCGAGCCGTGATCGTGAAAGTATCGTGGTCATAAAACGTGTGTAATCTTTTTTGGGTAACATTCATAATCAAAGGTGAGTTGTGCCGCGATCGACGATCACATTTTCTTCTCAAAGCGTATATAGAATGACCCTCAAAAACACTTTAAAGGGACATATGGTTGAGGTGAGAATTATGATGATACTGATAATGAATAACATTTATATAGCGCTTAATACTGATGTTTCTAAGCGCATCAAATCGGGGAAAAATAATATATATAACGTAAAAACAAAATACAGCATTATGTACATATTATGATAACGACAGCAACAACAACAACAGCAAAATTAAGGTTGTGTAAACAGATGAGTTTTCAACAATGACTTAAACCTATCAACATTTTCAGCGTTACGAATATAAAAAGGGAGTTCATTCCAAAGAAGTGGGGAAATAACTGAAAAGGCCCTATCACCATAACGTGTACAGGTGCGGGGACCACGTGATAATTGGAGAGCGGAGGAAGAACGAAGAGAACGGGTTGAAGTGGAGGAGCGGAAGGAAATTAAATCTTTAAGATAAGATGGGGCAAGATTATTACATATCTTGTAAACAATAAGGAGGATTTTAAAAGTGATACGTTGATGGATGGGGAGCCAGTGGAGGGATTGGAGAACTGGAGTAATGTGGTCAGATCTGTTTGTAAGGGTCACAAGCCTAGCAGCTGTATTTTGAATTCTTTGAAGTGGCGCAGTACTTGAAGCAGGGAGACCAACAAGAAGGGAATGGCAGTAGTCAATATGAGAGGAAACAAATGCGTGAATGAGACGTTCCGTGGAAGACTGATCCAATAATTTACGTATTTTACCAATTTTACAAATACCCCAAGCAGCAGAACGACATGAATTCTTAATATGTTGTTGAAAGTTCAGATTATGCTTTGAGAGATACTTAGAAACCATTGATTTTAAAGACTTTCATCAACCTATATACCTATCAGGACCGCTCATGTTTTGGACATCTCAGCCACTAATTGTGACCAAAATTCATCAAGTAAACCTTGAGTTCCTCTTAGAATTGCACGCTCTTTCACATTAATTTTCATGAGAGGTTTCCCATTATCTCAAAAGAATCATCGTCAAAAAAACGTTGGAAACCTCAAGTCCCTAGGCAGAAACTGCACTGCATGAGATATCCCTTTAAGACTTAAGGTTCAAAAGACTCCAGGAGTCTGCCTATACCACTGACATCTTACTATTTCTTTGAAAGATGACACAATGTATAATTTGTGGTTAAAGGCGTTATTTACCATTTGCAGATGAAACAAAAACCCAGCTTTAGTGCTTCAGAATATAGTTCTTAAACCGTGAGTAAGGGATAGAAACAACCAATGTACTGTATTGTTAGACATACAAAATGTGAACAATAGTTTTAATAAAAATATTTCTAGAATAACCGTCTACAGTTATGGTTTATTGAGAAAAATTGTGATATCTATAGTGATATGATTTATTGCGAAATTTTCATATAGTGGCATGTTTTGTGATACAACAGACCTACTAAGCATCAAAACAATGTGATCACTGGAACATTTTTTTTTTTTTAAATCACGGCTCCCAAATTTTAAATGAGCGATAGACAGAAGGAAAGAGGATGTTCCACATAATCACTTTGATATGGATTGCTACCACTGTCATACTCATGAACAATGACTTACAGGACGTATACTGTTACTTGCCGACGTCCATATTATGGCAGTTATAAGATTATGAATAGATTTTCAATCATCAGGCAACGTAATTATGCAGGACAGTGAATTTTTTTATTAGCCTTGTTCAAAACCTGTTATATTATTATGAACCATTTGGATTTTTTCGTATAGTCTTCCATTTTTCACCTTTCAGTCTTCGTGTTTTCACGGTTACATGTAAAGGTCTAAATGCAATTTATTTTAAAGTTTACCAGCGACATTGTTTGTATACACGTCTCATCCCCCCACATTGATTATGGAATGGGACTGCGTTAACAAGCCATATTTTCTGTTGTCAATGATTTAACAACCCCAATAACATCCTCTTTAACCATCACATTTTAGCTGTTATAAATATAGCAGTTACTACTGTACTTTTTGTCCTCAAAACCGTTCTTCCATTTGAGTTAATTCTTAAAAGTGCAAAGCTCTAGAGTTTGCGTCTGACCTAAACGGAACACTTGCTGTTGTGGCAAAGTGTATTTACTGCATTAATTTAGCTTCATTTGACTGTATATTGGGTTGACCTTTGAGTCTTTTAATGGGTGACACAGTGCGAAGCAAACGAGAGAGGATGACCCACGCATTCAGTTTGTTTTGCTATATTGGTTCTAACTCTGAACTGGTAAGGTTTTCAGTGTGGAAATATTTGTGACCTAACTGGTGAGGTTTTCAGTGTGAAAATGTTTGTGACCGTGCGAGGTATGAGCACAGCTTTTTCCTCAGACAATACAGATGTCTCTGTTCTCCGGGGTGAGCGTGCGCATGCGCTCGTCAGACACAGGGGATGCCCTCTCATACTATATTTAGCGACATGGTCACTCCGATACAATCATGTCATGCGGTAGACGTTACTTATCTATACAGACCGAAAGATCTCACCCGGTCTCACATGATATCCGAGACGTAACTTATGCTTTCCATGCAAACGCAGGAGCATTAGATGTTTACTCTCGGTAGAAATAATGATTATTATTATGAAACGCTCTCCTGCACATGACGTCACGAACAGAAACAAAGCATGTTTGGGGTTCAACATTTTAGTGGGTCTCCGAAATAGTAGACTGGTTCAAGTCACGCTGTGCGGGGCTTTAACATCTGTCGTCGCACAGTTCAATGATTGCTAATTAGGAACGATTTTAAGCTTAGAAACAGACTCGCTCCTACACTGTACGTCCAGGATCGTAATTAGCTTTGACAATCCACAGAGATGTAGGATGGTCCTGGTCTTGCAGTTGGTATCATCCATGCGTAACTGTGTACAGTTGATGGACGCCCTATATGCGATTCTAATGGGAATATTTCTCGATAGAGTATGTTGTATCACCAAAGGTAATGGTCGCTATTATTGATTACTCAAGGCGCAAGCCATGCCATGGAACTTTGCTGACACATTTTGGACTATGGAGCCTGTAAACTGATGAGAATATGTTATCGTGATATATACCTGATAACAGCGCAGAGGTACGTAACCATGAAACCGAGATAAATACAGGTACAGGCCTGAGATCATCACAACATTTCTGCGGTTGGTGTTGTATCTTTCTATGCATAGATTACAACTTCTTATTTCTACCAGTATAGGCTATAATGTGGCATAATATATCATGATGTTATATGGATATATTTTCTGTCTGCTTTTCTCTGCACTACAGTTATGAGGTTCTATTAATGATGTGCATTATACAAGTGTACATATTGTTATTGATTTCGTTATAACTATTATCATAGAACACAATATTCTTCCTTTTTTTATTTGAGCATTTTATAACTATTTGAGGTGCAAATGAAGAGTTTGTTTGCTAAAACCGATAAATCCATTTTTGAAGATTTTGAAGTGCGGTCTCTGTCATAAAGTACAAAATATGGTACAAAGTTATGGTCAAAAGAAGCAAAAATGTTCTTATTATTCTCTTTATTTTTCTGGACATTTAATCGTAAATATCTCCATTTGGCAAATATGGTCTTATCGGTTTTTGCAAAAAAACTCTTCAAATATTGTCAAAAAGCCTCCCAGTTGCTATATTCAAGTTCAAGTTCAAGTTCAATCATAGTTTATTTCCAATCAACGAAAATCAAAACGTAATACAACGTATACATATCATAAAATGATATTGTCTACACTTTTACAAAAGGTTCATGTAATATACGAAATAAATTATATACATCAACATATGTACAATAATCAGAAGGAACGATGCGTATACATGTATACTTCGCGAGCTTTCAGAAAATAACTTCAATTTTGGAAAATAGCGATCCACAAAAAAGCTAAGCTTGTAGGACGTGGATCCCTAGATAATTGATGAGTAAGCAATATATTATTCAAGTTATATATGTGTATATAGATATATATGTGTATATATGTATATACAAGTTATATATGTGTATATAGATACACATGATACATAAAGGGGGGGGGGGCTTCAGAATATCTAAAATTTGTAATTTATTCACTGAAAATTATGATAGCAATATGCACCTCAATGCATAAACCCATTGGATAATCTTTCCTTCTTGTTTTGGAAGATTCTCAGTATACGGCCGTCATAAAGAGTTTCATAAAGCAGCGCATTTTTAGAAGATTAGAGTTCATTTTCCTTCTCGCATTGACACATTTTTTTTTAATAACACTATGTATTATCAATTCCCTATAGAATTTACATATAAATAGTGCAATTCTGAGGTGCTAATTTCTCGACGTAAAGATGATAATTAAGTATTATTACAGAAAAAAAAATCGTTTTAGGACTTATGGATGAGTGAAAAAACAGTCAAGTCAAGACAGAACAGGGAGGATTATAACAAACTTGGAATGCATGCTATATTATGAAAGACACGACTGCCGACACTTTAGATGTGTAGTGTAAATTGTTTTCTTTTCTCCTATTTTTGTTACATACCACATAATTATACTGCCAACATTACTGATATAACAACAACGATAGCAGCTTATTTTGCATTATATACAATGTACAAACTTCTTCGTATATATCAAATATAATTATTATTATACTTTTATTTCTAATCCTGCAGCTGCTATAATACTTCCACCACAAGAACTTGGACCTATAGGGCCTATACCATGCATGCAACATGTATGCTGCCTCTCCAATAAAATAACATCTTGAGAGCAAATTCCATTCCATTGCAAAAGATTTTACGAATATAAATACACCTTTTTCACTTACCAAGTATACTGAGGTGATACTATCATCACCACTTTTATATGCAATTTCTACAACACTTCTGTTGCTATACATTAGGTCTACATCGGATGCTATATATACTGCTGCTTACTGCTACGACTGCTATTTATATAGGTCTCCTAAATAAATTGGTTGTGTTGCTGTTATTTCCGTTGCTAATGTGACTATGATAATGATCGAAATGATATTTTAAATATAGTGTTAGTAATTATCAATGTCATTCATGGGGATATGTGGCATATGACTATTAACTCGAAACGACATCGGATCAGTACCTGTAGAATGAAATGTCTGTGTGCGGCCATGATTATAAATTATAACAATTTGGTTTATCATTGACAACTCAAAAGTGTGAAGCTATGTTCAGAGCGAAATTTGAGCGTGGAGCGGATTTTGTCTGAACTTAGCCCCCAGCATGCAGACTGAGTTCAAAATGGTATCTCTTGACTGTTTACCCAAGGATCGCTATCAAACATTGAATAGGCAATGTGCCACCGTTATATTACCTTCTACGTATAATCAGAGTGTGATGAACCAAACTCGTGGCTCATTATCATATTATACTGGCGAGAAAAATGTAAACATCGGGTTTGATGTCTTTGACGGTATTCGGATAAAATCAATCTATGTTATCAAAGTGCAATATTCCGCACCACGTTTCGAAGTTGACGTTGCCCTATACAAAAATAGAGCTAAAAACAAACAGACCAGAATGGAGGACGTTTCATCAAAATCTGGCACAAAATGAGTGTAATGAAGTTCTTAATTGGATTCTACCAGCGTGGCATGTTTTCACTGAAGAGCACAACACTGATATTTATATAGAGCTGTAATAATACTGCCCTACTTTGGCAAAAGGAAGCAATTAAAGTGACATACCATCCGAATTTGAGTTATTGATGTTTTCATAATTCATATCATGAGCTCTTCTTCCAGGCCAAATTTCATGCAGAAACACTCATCCTACTAAGAGATGTGTTAGATAAGACATCATGGTAGTCCATTGACGTCAGTTTATAAATGACGGACACATTTTGCTCTTTTACGAGAAATGTCACTTTTGTCACTTGCTTCCTTTTGCCAAAGTAGGGCAGAATAGGAGACCACAGTGCAAAATAAAGGAGGTAACATACATCGTCATACATTAATGATGTCGTACAGTGACCCATCAAAAAAATCTTCCCTAAATATATTTATTTTTCTTTTAAAATGAAATATAAAAAAACCCAAACACACACCTAAAAACAACAAACACACAAACAAAATAACAAAACATTATAAATTATTGTATAATAATTTTGAAATCAGTTTGCAAAGTGATGACTTCTAATTATGATTATTTGTGTTAAAGTGTGTGTGTGTGGGGGGGGGGGGGAGGGGTTGCTAGTGCTATAGGCCCTACTAACGAAACACACAAATATCTTAAATTTGTGGACGAACTCTTGGGAGAGCCGACAATATTAATTGTCATTATTATTGCCTCTTCCAAAATTGTATGTCGATGTTTCTTAAAAGCATGCATTTGGGCGCCCCTTGATATCACAGAATATTCTTAACATCATAATATACTCGATTTCGTTGAAAAATCAACAGTTCTAGCTGTGCTTTGTTATTTTCACTATCATTATCAACGTCAACCTGTACACGGTGTCGATGCTTTTTCGTTCAATGACATACATGCTAACTTCCCTCTTGTATAGACCTTTCATACGTTTTACCTAATTTCGTTCTGTGTTTCTTAAATCCTTTTCTTTTCGTCTTTATTCGACACATTTTTTTTTTCTGGAATAAAAAAAGAAAAAAAAAGCAAAAAAAGAAAACAATGTCACGCAGCGAAACAAAAAAAAAAAAACACCATTTAGCTATTGGATGATTTTATGCACATTTATATACTGCATATGGTATGGAATGAATCGCTCTACAGCGCTGCGTTGAATAAAACTGGTAGTATATGGCGAGAATTAGGGAATGCTGATAACGTATGTTATATATCTGCATGGTGGGTATGCAAATATTATTGTATATAATTATTTGTAGCAAATATTTCATATGAATGTATAAATATCAATATACATATCAAATTTATGTCACATAAACAAGTTAAATAAAATGAATGTATTAGTATATAGATATATCTCTGTGTTTATAATGATACGAATAGGCCTATACATTTTTGTTTGTTTGTTTGTTTGATATACACACTTAATGTTGAATTATTGTATATGACCGTTAATCATCAAGATGTCAATATTGTGTGTAAGTCAGTCTAATAACGGCTGATAAAGGCAGATTAAAATGATTTCGTGTATATATATATATATATATATATAATGGTCAAACAGTGTAATATTAGGTAATTTTCACTCATGATAAAATATAAAGTAATGTGTACAATGTAATATTTCATAAAGAAAATAATATAATTTGATAGGTTTATTTTAAGGGCATATTATTATAATGATAAAGGAAGCGTTCAAGAAAATTCAAATTCAAATTCAAACTTTGTTGATAACATATACATAGACAGACCAGCTTGAACATGTTACACTGTTTACAACACAGACACTTGTCACAAATGTACACACAAGTAGTTATGTACATGTTTAATGTATCAAGGCTGTATGCATGCTTGTTTTAATGTGTATGTACACAGGTGGACCAGATTAATGGAGAATATTCTATATGATATAGATATAGTACATACAGGCTGACCAGATCAGTGGAGAATTTTCTACATGGTATACAATGTAGCTACAGTACATGTATGCATGTGACAGGAAATACATTATAGCTCACTCAATCTAGAATGATTTAACCCATTCCAGAAAATTCTGGGAAGTGCTGGCTGAGTGAGGCACTGCCCTTGTAGCCCAAGGTGATTGGTAGTTAATTTTGGCAATGATGTTATGCACATATTAGGCAGTGAGTCATCCAGGATTCCTGGAATTTGGACTTGCTAGTATGTTCAGGTGTGTGGCCCCAGGTTGGAGAAAATTACAGAATGTTCAAGAAAGGGGTGAATGAATATATAAGCCGGAGAAATTCTGAGGTAGGCAGAGTACCCAACACCTCTGCTCTGGAGAGTTACGTCACTTCTGGCTCTGAAGCGACTTGTTATAGTCAGTCCTGTGTTACCTGCTGACCTGCTATACAAACTGTGTTTGTGGAGATAAGGCCTGGGAGACATTTTGCCTGCAGAGAATCAATTTGCCTACGTTGGAGATAGACTCCATATTTTAGTGTCAACGGACATTATTACGGCAAAGCTGTGACGGGCTGGATTCCTCGCTGGACATTATAAAGTGAATCATCATTCAACGCCGCAACTGGACGTGGTCGTCATAACGTTTGAATTCTGCACGTTTCGCTGTGGACACATAAGTTGGATTTTACCCTGGATCTATACCTTGGACTATCGTAACCTGCACCTCCGGATTTACGTCGAAGGTATCATTCATCGGTGCATCGTGGATCATTCCTTTGTGCATCGAGCATCGTATTTGGACATTTCCAGGGATATTGCATGTAATAAGTGTAAGTGATTACATTACTGATTTGTAACTGTTTATATTGATCATTATTGTACTGATGTGAAAACCGATTACGAGTCTGTACCCACAATATCGCTGTTAATAAACCGCCTGAACATTAGTTGATTGTTTCTTTTGTGCGATCATTCTCGGAGTGATTGTGGTCGTAACAAAATTGGGGGCTTGTGTCCGAGAAGTGAATTTAAAGCCAAAACTTAGAATTTGGAACGTTCCGGAATCTAGAATATTGGTACAGACAAAATACCAGTTGAGTTGATTGTTCAATTGTACATTGTGTGTAATACATGTGACAATGTCAATCAGTACAATGGATGTTCAGGCATTTGTTCAGAGGACAGATTTGTCCCTCAAAGATTTGCAAAGGTTACGCAAATGTGATTTGACTGCTATTGCACAGCATTTAAATGTTGATGTTCCACAAGGTGTAAGAAAGGCAGAAATTCTTGACTTAGTAGCTGGTCACATGGAGCTCAAAGAAGAAATTGACGCTTCAGTTCAAGCTCAAATTTCAGATCAAACACGGCTTGAGCTCGCAAAATTGGAAATCGAGAAAGAGAAGATGAGGCTAGAAATGGAAATGAAGAAATTTGAAATTGAGCAACAAGTGAAATTGCGTGAGATGGAATTGACTCATGCACAAACTGTTGGAAATCGTGAAAGGGCTCCCTCTGAATTTGATTTGGCTAGGAACATTCGATTGGTGCCAAAGTTTGAAGAAAACAGAGTCGATGCATATTTTGTGTCATTTGAGAAGGTGGCTAATAGTTTGAACTGGCCACAGGAATTTTGGCCCTTGCTCCTTCAAAGTGTGTTTGTCGGCAAAGCTGCCGATGTGTACTCATCTCTCTCTGAAGAGCAATCACGTGACTATGCTACAGTCAAGAAAGCAGTGTTGAATGCTTATGAGTTGGTGCCAGAGGCATACAGACATAAGTTCAGAAATTCGTACCGCAAACCAGGCCAGACACATGTTGAGTTTGCTCGTGAAAAAGAAATGACGTTTGATAGGTGGTACCGATCCCTGAAAGTGGATCAGGATTTTGATAACCTACGTGAGGTTGTTCTTTTGGAAGAATTCAAAAAGAGTGTTGCTTTCAGTGTGAGGTTGCATCTGGAAGATCACAAAGTGACAAGTTTGCATAAAGCAGCCTTTATGGCTGATGAGTATGAGCTAACTCACAGACATGAAAACAGACCACCTTTTAGAAATTTCTCTGGAAATAGGAGAGACAAAAATCAGTCGAGCAACCAACAGAATGCTGGTTCAGGAATGTTGTCTGCACCACAGCCTCAATCTGACAAAGGGTCCAGTACAAGTGCAAATGTCATCAGATGTTTTCATTGTCACAAGAAAGGGCACATAAAGTCGCAATGTTGGAAGTTGCAAAATGGTGCAACGAAGGAGGTGGGATTTGTCATGTCAAAAAGTGTCCTACCCGAAAATAGTGTCCCTTTCAGTGAAACACAGGCCATTGAAAGTCGATCTCCCAAATTCAAAGATAGGACTAAGCAGGTGGATGAGAGCTATCGTAGCTTTTTGTTTGATGGTGAGGTGACCCCATGTACTTCTGGTGAGGCAGGTAAGCCAGTAGTCATCCTGCGGGATACGGGGGCCTCTCAGTCGTTGATGGTGGATGGTGGTATGACTTTTCCACCAGATAGTGCAGTTAATGCAAAAGTCTTGATTCAGACTGTTGATGGCAGTTATATGTCAGTACCACTGTATAGAGTGGATTTGAAGTGTGACCTAGTTTCTGGTCCTGTTACTGTTGGAGTTGTTCCTGAGTTGCCCATGGCAGGCATTGACTTCCTGTTGGGGAATGACTTGGCTGGGGACAAGGTGGTTGCGTCTCCAGTTGTTTCGGATAAACCAGTGGTGGTTGCTGAAACTGAGCAGTTGCAGGAGGAGTTTCCTGGGATTTTCCCAGATTGTGTTGTGACTAGGTCTCAGGCTCGTAGAGCTGTTCAAGATGATGCGGATTCTGTTGATGTGGAGGAGAATTCCGGTGTTTGGTTGGCAGAAACCTTTTTCAAGGATTTGAATGATGGGGTTGCTGTATTAGGCTCCGAGGCTAACAGTGATGGGCTGTTTAGCAAGTCTTCCTTGGTTGAAGCACAGCAGGCAGACTCTGAGTTAAAAGGCTTGTCTCAGACGGCGTGTTCTGAGGCTGAGGCTGAAAAGGTCCCTGAGTGCTATTATGTCAAAGATGGCATTTTGATGAGGAAGTGGAGACCTCCCCATAGGCCAGCTGATGAGGATTGGACGGTGGTCCGTCAAGTTGTTGTCCCTCCCAGTTACCGCGGTGAGATCTTGAGGATTGCTCACGAGTTACCTGTTGGCGGCCATTTAGGCGTCAGAAAGACAAAGGATCGGATCATGAGGCATTTCTATTGGCCAGGGTTGAATGTGGATGTGGCTGAGTTTTGCAAGACTTGTCACACATGTCAGGTGGCTGGTAAACCACAGCATTCAGTGAAGCCGGTGCCATTGATTCCGATACCTGCGTTTGAAGAACCATTCAGTCGGGTTCTAATTGACTGTGTTGGACCTTTGCCTAGGACTAGGTCGGGTCATAAGTACCTCTTGACAATCATGGATATGTCTACACGGTTTCCAGAGGCTATCCCGTTGCGAAATATCACTGCTAAGACTGTGGTAGATGCTCTAGTGCAGTTTTTCACTAGGTATGGGTTGCCCAAGGAAGTGCAGTCTGACCAAGGGTCAAATTTCATGTCAGGCATATTTCAAGAGGTGATGTATCGTTTGGGTGTGAAGCAGCTGAAGTCGTCAGCTTATCATCCCCAATCCCAAGGTGCGTTGGAGCGCTACCACCAGACCCTAAAGACAATGATTAGGGCATTTTGTGAGGAGTATCCCGAGGATTGGGATAAGGGCATCCCTTTCCTGCTGTTCGCAACGAGGGACTCCCCAAATGAGTCGACGGGTTTCAGCCCATTTGAGTTGGTGTACGGTCATGAAGTTAGGGGCCCACTGAAGCTCATCAAAGAGAAATTCATGACTGAGGATGATGAGGTCCACCTACTTGACTATGTGTCAAAGTTTCGTGAAAGGCTTTCAAAGGCTTGTGAGGTAGCTAGGGAACACTTGAAAGTGTCACAAGACTCAATGAAGAGAAAGGCAAACAAAAATACCAAAGCTCAAACCTTCAAACCAGGTGACAAAGTTCTTGTACTGCTGCCCATACAAGGTGAACCACTGAAAGCCAAGTTCAGTGGCCCACACTGTGTCAAAAAGAAACTCAGTGATGTGGACTGTGTGATCAGCACACCAGATAGATGCAAAGAACAGAGAATGTGTCATGTCAATATGTTGAAAGAGTGCTATGACAGAAAGTCAGTTGGTGTGACATAGGTAGTGGATAGCACAGTAGAAGTTCAGGGTGAAAGGTTTTCACCTCACATTACACATACAGTGTTTAGCTTATCCATTACTGAGGTACCTGTATGCAATTTGAGTTTGACATGATTGTATAAGCTTCGAGAATCCAAGCAATATCAATGTAAATGGTGTCCATGAAAAGAGAACATGGAATTAATGCAGCTATTCAAAAGGCATGTGATAGTATGTGATTATTGTTGCTTGACTTGGATGTTACCTCACATTCGTTGTAAATAACAATGAGAAATTGTGAAGGTAAAAGAAACCCTTGCTACGGCAAGGCTTTCTTTTTCCCATGGGGGATGGTGTCACAAATGTACACACAAGTAGTTATGTACATGTTTAATGTATCAAGGCTGTATGCATGCTTGTTTTAATGTGTATGTACACAGGTGGACCAGATTAATGGAGAATATTCTATATGATATAGATATAGTACATACAGGCTGACCAGATCAGTGGAGAATTTTCTACATGGTATACAATGTAGCTACAGTACATGTATGCATGTGACAGGAAATACATTATAGCTCACTCAATCTAGAATGATTTAACCCATTCCAGAAAATTCTGGGAAGTGCTGGCTGAGTGAGGCACTGCCCTTGTAGCCCAAGGTGATTGGTAGTTAATTTTGGCAATGATGTTATGCACATATTAGGCAGTGAGTCATCCAGGATTCCTGGAATTTGGACTTGCTAGTATGTTCAGGTGTGTGGCCCCAGGTTGGAGAAAATTACAGAATGTTCAAGAAAGGGGTGAATGAATATATAAGCCGGAGAAATTCTGAGGTAGGCAGAGTACCCAACACCTCTGCTCTGGAGAGTTACGTCACTTCTGGCTCTGAAGCGACTTGTTATAGTCAGTCCTGTGTTACCTGCTGACCTGCTATACAAACTGTGTTTGTGGAGATAAGGCCTGGGAGACATTTTGCCTGCAGAGAATCAATTTGCCTACGTTGGAGATAGACTCCATATTTTAGTGTCAACGGACATTATTACGGCAAAGCTGTGACGGGCTGGATTCCTCGCTGGACATTATAAAGTGAATCATCATTCAACGCCGCAACTGGACGTGGTCGTCATAACGTTTGAATTCTGCACGTTTCGCTGTGGACACATAAGTTGGATTTTACCCTGGATCTATACCTTGGACTATCGTAACCTGCACCTCCGGATTTACGTCGAAGGTATCATTCATCGGTGCATCGTGGATCATTCCTTTGTGCATCGAGCATCGTATTTGGACATTTCCAGGGATATTGCATGTAATAAGTGTAAGTGATTACATTACTGATTTGTAACTGTTTATATTGATCATTATTGTACTGATGTGAAAACCGATTACGAGTCTGTACCCACAATATCGCTGTTAATAAACCGCCTGAACATTAGTTGATTGTTTCTTTTGTGCGATCATTCTCGGAGTGATTGTGGTCGTAACACACTGCAGACTATAGGTTAATAACATCCCTTTATTCGTGCATCACATGTGATCATTATCTGCAGATTGGTGGAAATAACAGGTATAGAAAAGATGGATAAGACCATTTAAAACTACCATTATCCCTGACCATTTTTCACACAATACTGGCGGAAGCTTTATATAGCACTGGTTGCCAGTGAGGGTAAAAGTAAAATGCCCTCCATGGTTAAAGGAATGAAATGAAAATATTACGACATAAAAATCAGAGGAATAAAAGTCAAACATCATACGAAGTTGTGTGGATTAAAAAAATATGTATTATATGCAGCAATGTATACCACATAGAAGAACATCCATGAAGTTTCATGAAAATCGAACAATCCGTTCTTTAAGTTATGACTCAAAGGTTCGGTGCCGCCATCGCTGGTTGACACGACTATACAACAGTTTGCGACGTCATCTCAGGACAACGGTATGAAAGAAAACTTAAAGAGAATTCCACTTTTTTCACTACTTTTATAGCATAAAGAAAAAGCACTTCACTTACCTCAGAAAACAAGGGGACTTCGAAGAAATGTGCACTTTTCATAAAAAAGTGAAATTTTGTGGAGTTTTCTTTCTATAGTGCATTTGCAGTGACGTCACGAAAACCTAGTCTTATCATCCACCCGTGGGCTCCCTGTGTTACCATGTGGACGTAAAATAGGTGGGAGCCTATACCCTAACATTTTAAAACCACTGGTCGATGTACAAAAACACCTGAAGCCATTCTAGGAACTTTACGCTGCCAAAAGTCCGGTGTTAAATACGAAACACCGAGCTGGTGTTAAATTTTCGGTGTTCATTTGTGGTGTTAGATCAACACCTCCGGGTGTCACTTCAAAATATGAAATTGTTTTTTGAATAGTTTCCTAGTTACTGTTTTTCTTGTTGATTTTGAATTTCAACTAGACGATCAAGAATTTTCCGATAAAGTACTTGATTTTTGAAAAAAAAGGTGTGAACACATTTACACCACAGTAGTGTAAAACACCAGTTGGTGAGGTCTCCTATTGAAGCTGGGCGGGTGTTATACCATTGACCTTAACACCAGCAATATCAAATCAACACCATGCGGTGTCATTGTTGAATTAACACCCGCGCAGTCTCAAAAATATCACCAGCTGCAGTGGCAAATGAACACCATGAAGTGCCAGGTGAACACTTTCCAACACCATCACAACATACTTTCTACACCTGTGGGTATGGTCCTCTATTGACACTTGATCGGTGTTAAATTTAACACCCGTGGTGTTAAATCTAACACCGATGTTTTTGCAGTGTACTTTCTCAATATCTGTTAAGTCTCCCTCGTTTCAAGATGATAATTTTGAAAAGAAACGTCTCATATAGTCAAATTTCATGACAAGCTTCTTAGTGAAATGTTTTTTTTTTTCTCTCTGTGACGTTCATAATCCATTCGACCATCGAGCAAGTACTAGTATTGGATGAAAATTCGAGCGCGTTAAAAAAAGAAAAAAGAAGTAGTGATGCCCCCCCCCCCCAAAAAAAAAAAAAAAAAATGTTCTCTGGACATTGTGTTGGAATTTTGTGCCATGGAATTGTAAACACGAATGAAAGACTGAAACTAAGAACGGAAACTGGGGCAGGTGACCACTTTGCGAAGATGACCTTACCACTTTGAGAGGTAACATGTCTTGAACTAACAGACTTATCACCGAAATACTCCTCGAGTAGCAAATTCTGTGCGAGGTCAAACTGGGGCATGCAGACAGCAAAAAACGCCCTTGTCTGTCGCTTCACACGCGCAGCTGTGCGTTACCCACAAGTTCACCTCCCTGCTTGCAACAATTGACAGCAATTGTGTTACACTAATCATTCCATTCTCTCCTTTTTTTTTTTACGTAACAACTGTTTGTGCTTGAACGGGCCCAGCAGTTGGGTCCCACGGATTTAAAACAGCCGTAAAACGGGGGAGGGAAAGACACATGGTGCATGCCTGTCTCTGTGTTTGAATGTGCCTCCGCCAATTTATTCAGTGTAGGCTGCGAGTCAATATTAGATCGGAGCTAGAGGAGCATGCACCCACCGCTCTCGCCCTTGCCCGGTGATTTCTAAGCATTCCCAGCGTATGTGGTACATGGCACATTGGCGACTGACATGGGTGATGTATTTCGCCTGCGGGATGGTCGTTGAACAGTAGGACGAGGGATATCGCCGCACAAAGTTCACCTTTGGAAAGGGCCTCCCCTGCATGTGTACCTTCTCATTGATATTTTAACAGATTTTGAAAAAAATATTGGAAATGCTGACACAATACGAGCAGTGATAATGTGCCCTTCTCCGTCATGTACAGGAGACTACGGAGTTAGACGGGATTACATGCTATGGCGGTTTACGGAAACGATCGAGAATTCATTCCAATCTTGCAAGTGATGTCTGGGGACAAGAACACTAAATGGAAGTCGAGTGCCACCGACATCACGGACTTGGTGGATCGAACTGTCCTCAAGATTGCAGGTATGGTCTCTTCTTTAATCCTTTTTGTCTAACGGATTAGTAGTCTGTGGTTAGCGGAATTATCTAGGTAGGAAGGGCTTCGGAGTGTGTGCGTGCGTGTGTGTGGATGTTGTTGTGTACATTACGTTCATGCGTGAATGGCCGGCTGCGGGGAATTGTTCAAGCGTTTACTCAATGACAAAACCCAGCCCCCACATGTATGTTCCCAAGCGCGCCTCGTAGCTACGGAGTGAATGAAAGGGGGCGCGACTTTCACCCTTTCTTTCGACGATAACCGCGTAATGACGTGAGAACAGTTACAATAGGTCACCTTCTGGGGGAGTGAGGGGGTATTATTCTGAAGGACTTGGATGCCCCCGCTGTTCTCAGGGAGCTATTCGCCCGGGAAGTTGATTCTTGGGTATGCGTTCACACAGTGGAACACCGCTGAGAACCCAGCGGGCTTGATTCGTGTTTCATACTGTGTACAAACTTTCTTAGCAGACGACGTCTAGGCGTGCACGCATCTCGTGCGCATAGTTTACTGAAGGCCAGAGAATAGGTACAAGTCCACGAATTTGTGTGTACGCGATCGTCGTTGCATGCAATCAGGGAGCCTTGGCCCTCCCCCGTCCTCTGTGTGCGTACAGTGTAACCACAAACTTTGACTGAGTTGTGAAACAAAGAGTAACTTCTAAAAGTTGCTTTGCCCATTTGCTGCCTGTGTGCCTTGTTCTCCGGACTGAAGAAATTTAGACCTTGTCTGCCTGGAGAAGCGTTTGGCAGATATGTCAAAGTTTCGCTTCTGCCACTGTACTTGAGATGTCAGATCGAGGGAGAGGTTGCCGTCAGTGAAGTTTGTGAAAAGTTCTGAGGCCGTGTGTGGTGTTTGGACTCGGGCCGTCCCCTTGGCCCCACCACTCGGCGTGAAGCCATGGCATCGGAGGACAGCGACACGGGCAGCTTGTATGAGCGGTCTATGAAAGGCAACAAAGGTTAGAGTACATCGCTCACAAGAGTAGACTTTTTTCAACCTTTTATGATAAGGTTTTATGTGTCAGTACTATCGTCTGTGAATAATTATTTAGATCAGATCAATATTTTGGAGGGCTTGTAAGATGTACTTCAACATACCTTCTTTGGATACCGAGTGTGTGTGATGCCCATTGGCATTGTAGTGTGTGTGTGTGGGGGGCCGGGGGTGGGTGGGGGGGGGGGGGGGGGGAGAGTGGGTCTGTAGGACTGAATAAAACATGAAAATGCTGGAGGTGAGAATAATGAATCATACCAGTTAGTACTGATGACGGATGTTTAATTTTGATTTCCAAACCGCAAGTCTTGCAGAGAACACTACTCACCTTTTCTGATGTTTTGTGTATGAAGTTTAGGGGAGCTTCATAACAAGTCAAGTCTTTTGTGATGATATGTCAGTGATGCTGTGCAAGCTCTTGCACTCAGTGAGAGCTGTATTATTTATTAAATTCACACAAAAGCATCAGAATCAGATTCCTTTGCAATGTCCTGTGATAATACAATGATTGGTAACCCAGATTCCTCATCTGTGCCCTGTCCAGCATTATTCAAAAAATGTGACATAGATGTTATGTTAATAGAACTCTAGATATGTGTGGAGGAGTTGTGTTGTGAGGGGAGTTCAGAATTTGAACAACTTATACCAGCTGATGTCTGAGTTGATGCTCTTATAATACAGCATGTCTTAAACACCATGAAGTGCAGTGGCAGATCCAGGGGGGAGCGCACCAGGCACCCCCCTTTATTTTTTTTTTTAACAAAAGAAATAAAAAGAAAAATATGGGGGAGGGGTGCATGCACCTCCCTTTAATTTTGTAAAGGCACCTCTTTAATTTTGTAAAGGTGTCCCCTCTTTATGGAATTCCTGGATCCACCCTGAAGTGAACAGTACAAGAGAAAAATTATTTTGCTGTCATCACTATGGCAACCCTGGGTAGTGTCTTTAATCTGTCACATCATCAACTCAGGTTCCTAGGATACGTAGAACAATACAATACAATACAATACAATATAATACAGTACAATATATGGGTACTTAACACTAAAGAAAATATCATCTCAGAATGCCAGTGACATCATGCATTCTACCAGGCTCCCAGGGATAGAATCAGAGTTAAAAAGGAGTGGGTGTCATCTTCCACAGTACCTCTACCTTTTTTCCTTTAAAAGAGAAATTAACAATAATATTTTGCATTCATAAACCACATAATAACAATCGTTAATTTCTAGCTACTTGACCTAAAAGCATACAAGCATAAATGTTTTAACAAGTAGATTTTTAGAGCCTTCTTGAAAAAAAAAATCAATGAAAGATATTGTAAAAGCTGTTAGTTTCACAACAGGTGTAATTTGTGTGAATTTCACAAATCACTTCAGGGGCAACCTGGTGGCCTGTGTATTAAGTCTATAGGGATTTCAGAATTCAGAATGGAACAGGTTAACAACAGGTGAGAATACCGCAAAAAAACAGGCATCAGTGCACTTACGATATAGCTGTGGTATCAAATTGCCAAAAGCAGTAGACGGCTATCTTGTGAAAATCTATGTGATGTTCTCATTTGTGAAAATATCATGTATGTGAAAATAACACTTTTACAGTAGGTTCCTAATTGTAATGGGTAATGAATTCTAGAGTGTGGGAGCTGATGATGTTGAGTGATTCCTTTGTGTTAAACCACAATTTGACTTGATTGTGTGTGTTATGAGTACAATGGTGCCTGTTTGAGTAGAGAGAATACTATTCATTCACCTCTGAAAGTTGAACTTTTTTGCACACTGTATTCATCTGTGGAAGTGGAGTAACAAAGTCTGTAATGTCTAGAAGAGAGGGTTCCTTATAAATTACCAACAATATTGTAAATGCTTACCTATAGGTGCAAAGTTAACATGCAGTTTCAACCAGCAGATTAGCACATGTTCTCTAATGTGGAATTTTCCAACATGTTCTCTGTGTTTTATCATATGAGCAAAGATCACTTAACAAAGGAACCAAAAAAAAAAAAAAAAAGAAGATATTTTGGTGTTGTCATCTTTGTGTTTAGGTTAAAATGAACCAATGCATTCCTGTGACTTTATTTTGGACTAAAGTTTAGAGAGCACTAAAATTGACAAAATTTTATGAGAAACTTACTTTACTCTTTTATAGGTCAGACAGTTTTGGAAAACTTTCTGTTAAGATGTGAGAAATGTTAAACATAATATGAAAATGATGATATGACTAAAATTTGCGTTAGTGTGACTTCATTGATCTACAAAAATTGTGAATAACAATAAGATGTACAGTGACACCTTCAGCCTGCATGTTTTCTTTGGGTAAGTCCTAACATTATATGATGTAGTAAATAATGCACACAACTATACACTCTACAAAAAGTGGGTTTTTACTTCAAGGCACCAATAACATTACTCTACTTCTTGGTTTCCAGTGTGATAAGGTACTAAGGCTTCTGACTTAACCTCTTCTCCCTCCTTTTCCTTCTTCCCAATCTTGCCCATTGTCTCCTTCTTTTAACTTTCAAGAGCTATTCTTGTTTTTCTCCTTTTAAAGTTTATAAAGGAAATGCTAAATTTGAGATGATATATATTGTATGGTATATCTGTGCCATTATTTCCTGGCAGTGTGTGTACACTATATAATCCCAGTTGATGATGAGGGCTATGTGACATATTTTGTGTGGTGTGTAGTATAGTGGTCTGTAATTCCAGAGATCTATGGAGTGTTGGTTGGGGGATGGGATTTTGGATCTAGGGACTATAATACCAGGGAGGTGGAAATGGTCTTAGGACTTTCCACCTCCCTGATAATACTAAACTGTATTGATTAGTAGTGATTCTAGACAGAATGGGGTGTTCAATGGACACTTGTATGGTCACTGACTGGGATGGGGGGGGGGGGGGAGGAGGGGTATCTGGTTCTGAAGGGCTACTGACCAAGTGAAGTGCAATACTGATTGTTCAATGCAAAATCTTGTTGGGGGTAAGGTAACTGGTAATGGTCATAATACTGGTATGAAGTATAGACTGCTTGGATGTAGGGTCATAAGATATTGATGTAAACCCTTTCTTGATTCCCTGATGCATAGTAACCTCATGAGACATGGTCAATGTGTTCAAAGTAGCTGCTTGTCAGGAAAGAGTACTTCACTAAACCGGTGTATGACATTAGCCAACTACAGTGTAGTAGTGCAGCTGTCATAGTTTTTGTTTTCATTTAATTACTCTACTATTTTTCCAAGGACAGTATGCTTTCGACTGAACTTGACTAGTACCCGGTATACTATTTTTGATATATTTGTTGTTTTTCTTATTTGGCTGTAAAGGTTTCTTTACGTACAAACTTGTCATTTATGTTTGTCACTCATAATACTATTGCATGATTCTGGCTGGTTTAAGGTTGCATTTAACAGTTACTCCCTTTACCAACATGTAGGAAGCAGAAAAGAACTAGATCATAATGGTCCCCTGTCTTGACATTAATGCCCTTCAGGCAGTCACGTGGCAATTACGTATAAAAGAATTGTATCGGGGAAACCATATTCTCTTTGTACACATTTTCATGCTCTGTAGTTTTTTTTTTCCAGTCCCTTGAGTCTGATAGAATAATGAGAAGGAGAGAAAGAAAGTGTCACAAGACTGGGGTCCTTAACCCTTTGAGGACGGTTTGAATTTGCTACAACATGCATTTCCCATCTTGAGACACCTGCCCGAGTATACATACTCGGGACTCGTCTTCATCGGGATAAAAAGAGCAGTAATTCATGAGACGCTGCTTAACAACTTTGAGGTGAGGTACTCCCGTGATTAGCCTGACCCGGAAGAGCAGTGGAGAGCAGCGAGCTCTCCGTCGCTGATGGACGTGACGGATTTAGTCAGGCACGCTGATCCCAAATCGGAAAATACCTTTCTTCTCCTCTCAGGATTGTCTCCCACAAAACATTGGTTACACCTAGGAGCACTTGTCACAGTTGCTGACTCAATCACAAAACAGTCGTTAGTCACATGTATCGGATATCTCCGTGAAATGGGACAAAACCTGTAATCACTACTAGACAGGATGCATTCATATTTCTCATCTTGATATTGTACACTAGTTTATACATTACATGCTCCAACCGTGATAGTGTCTTTCGCAGGAATGCAGACTGTGCTTGAAATACAGTATAAATGATGTACTACTCACTGTACTACTCACTGTGTACTACTCACTGTGTACTATCAATGTGTTATAAAATGCTTGTTGTGTGCACAGAAATGTTAGTACATTTGTATCATACAACACTTCATGTCTCACTAGATCCTGAGTAGTCATCAATAATTCCAGTTCCACTTAAAGGGACTGTACAGTACTGGTTGAGGTGGGGATTCATGTTCTGAACATTCCTAAGTGAGATAATGAAAAGCCTCTTATGAAATATGAAAGAGCATGTAATTTTAAGAAGGATTCAACATTTATTTGATGAAAATTGGTTTTCAAATGGCTGAGATATCCAAAAAAGTGCTAATAATAAAAGGTGACATGCCACAACTTTATTAGGATCTCTTTGTTTCACCTTGTTTTTGGATATCTCAGCCATTTCAAAACCGATTTTCATCGAATAAACTTTTGATACCCCTTAACTGCATGGTCTTTGACATCTCATATAGAGTGGTTTCTGAATATCTCGCAAAACGTTAAAAGCTAAATCGTCTCCTCGACCAGAACTGTACACACCCTTTAAAGTTTGATGCTATTGCCAATAAAATTGATCATTTCAATTTCATTTATCACATTTATGCCAAAACTGCTAAATTTCGTAATGATTCTTGACAGATTTTGATAGACATTCTGTGTGTAAGGATATATTATACAACATTTACAAAGTTATACCAAATAGCAGAATTTTTGAGAGGTGAATGTGACACAGAGAAATGAATCAATAACTACTTGAATCGGACATAGCTTTAAGATATTCCATGATACCTTTCGTCATGAATTTGTGTCAATACCAGATTTGAGAAGGAAGAAGAATTAAATACCATATATCTGCACAGTATCTCTGAAACGTGACCGCAGAGTATGGCGAATATTTTGTTGAGATATTGGTAGTCTATGAATGTAGAATTTATTTTGACGTACACACTTGTACATGTTTTTTTTTTTTTTTTTTTGGGGGGGGGGGAAGGGTTGATTCATGTTCTAATTTGCCTTGTGAAATTTTGGCACTCCTCAGATAGCATAATTAGATAGTGATCGCTTAAGTTGGATCTTTAACAATGTAGATGCAGCTGTGTGTGATAGATGCAAAATGGCATTCATGTATGTTTCTTTGCATGAGTGCTTTATGGAAATGAGTCAGACAATTGTATATTTGTGTTCAAGTGAACTCTGGGGGAGCTAAATTTGTCACTCACAGTGCAAGTCAGGCACTTTGGACCTAATATTGTGAAGAGGTTTAGACCCTACTGATAACAGTTAGCCCCTTTGGGGATGTATCTTTAAACTGAGAGTCACCATTTGTGTAATCTACATGTATGGAAGAATTTGTGTGCTCACATTTTGTTCAGTAAACATTTATGCAGGTGCTAGTTGAAGGGATAGTATAGTATTGGTTGAGATGAGAATTCAGCTTTCAGCTTTTTGCGAGATTGATTGATTGATTGAAATAATCAATTGATTTATTTCAATACGGTATAAAGCCTGCTATCAGCTTTGAAGCTGCTTTTCAGCAAAGCGATAAACTCAAGGTCCCACCTTTTATTAGGATCGTGTTGCTTGGGATATCTCAGCCATTTCAAAACCAAATTTCATCAAATAAACGTTGAACTCCTCTTGAAATTCATATTTCATATAGAGGTTGCTCATTATCTCACCAAGACAAGTTAAAAACATGAAGCCAGAAGACAGGGGTCATTTCATGAAGCGTTTTAGTCGGATATTTTTCTGACAAACTGTTACAAGCTACTAAAATCCTTGCATCTGATTGGTTGAGAGCAAATTTTTCTGACGACTTTGTCATGAAATACCAAGACCTGTGGTTATAATGTAGTTTAAAAGTGTACACATGTATGCAACTCTCAGTATGTCTTTATCAGTTATCAGTCTTTGAAAAAATATGTTTTATTACTTGCGCTGGAATAATGACAGATTAACATTTTAAAGGGATGGCATCGGCTGAGATGGGGCTACAGGTTTCTATGTCAATGAATCACGTTTCAAAACGCATTTGGAATGGTGTTTGCGAACATGGTTTGAAACGCGATTCACTGGGTGCCGTGTTTATCTACCCATCATTGAATCTTGATACGAGTGTTGTCACTGTGCAGCTGCTTTGTGCAGTTAAACCTGGGAAGCAGTGGTCCACTGAGGCCTGTGTTGTAACTTGTGGGTTGTATACTGCATACAAGATGATCTTGGCAGCTCGGAAATATGAACGCGTTTCAAAACAGCATTGCGTTCCTCTATAGCCAAAAGTGTTTCAAAGCACCATTCGTTTCAAATCAGTGTTTCAAAGCATGTTTGAAAACACAGTTGTGTATAATATCTATCACTGGAAATTACCTCAAATGTGTTTCGGATCTTGATTCTACCTTAGAAAATTTTTAGATAAACACACCCCTAGAAAGTGGCAGTGAGAAAATTGCCATCCCTCTTGTTTGCCATGCTAGACAGGTAGCCATGTTTCTGACTGAACTACAAGCTTGAGACTATGAAAGGATATAAGACCTCCACACGATGCAGAGATGCAACAGATGCCATTTGTGACATTCTTATTTTTGGCGAAACCATTATAAAAAGTGTAATGAGCAAAAAAAAAAAGTTGTTACTTTGTTGTGAAAGTTTGGATACTTCTGTTCAGTTCAGCACAGGTGGGCTCACCTCTCAACTCAAACTTAAAAAAAGGACATAAATATAAACTATAAGTACTGTGTAGACTAAAATAAGAAAAGGATTTGCCTCGATTTGAGATTTTTTATATTCTGTGTGCTGCAGATGAGACTTGCTCCGCTGCTGTAATGCTATCAAAATGATAGAAAATAACCTTACAATATAAAAAGCATTGTTTTGTATCTCTTTGTAGTGTCTATTGTGGGCATACAATGTAGATGGACCGGCATCTCCTCTCTAATCCTAAAGTTTCGCTCCCAGATAGGAGAAGATTCGTTTATTGTCATCAATTTTCACCTGCTGTTGTTTGAGCCGAGAAGTCCCACACATGCTATCATAGTCAAATTCATAATTAGTCAAAGTGTGGACTAGTTTCTACACTTGGGGTTGGAAACTGCCTAATTTGAATATCCTTATGGGCATTTGATTTTGATTCAAAAGCAATTTCTGTTTACTCGTTTTTTTACTGTCTTCTAGAACATTCTGTACAAATGAAGATCTATCCATCTAAGACTAATGTTGAGTCTGCACAAAATGGTGACCAGCTTTGTGTTGCAATATTTTGGTGCTCTCTTCTAATAAGTGATGATTTTTTAGACAAAGTTGAGCACTCATGCATGGGTAAAGTGACTCTTTGAAGGGTGGGTATGCATGATGTGTTTCCATACTGTTTGGTTCACTATTGCCAAGGTGACTAAACACAATGATTGAGTAGTGTGCATGTGAAAATCAGTGAAGATCTAAATGACAATGAATAATCACTGTTTGGTTCACCATTACCATAGTGACTCGTGTGTTTTGTCTCGCATGTGAGGATCTGTCTAGACAACAGACATTTTGGCGAAAATTAATCTGAAGATGAGTGTGTTTATCTTAAATTTGCGTACCTTGAGCGTGCCTGTCTGATTTACATGTTCTGCACATCCTTAGAGTGTGACAGTCAATATTTACATTGGTGTCAAACAGGAGTTTACAAATATGAAAAGTAGATTTTAGAACACCAAACATGGTCAGCTGAAGCTCTGGTACACATTACTATGAAATAAAATCTGAACCAATCACCTTCATGTTTGACTACCTTGTGTGACCTCACCATAAAGTTGCAAATTTAGGTTACTGACAGGTCATCCAGAATAATGATATTAAGCGGGAATGTTCCTTTAGTTCTATTTCCCTTTATTTATCTTCAAACTATATTTGTGTAAAGTAATTATTTATCTCCATATTTACGTTGCACAACATTCAACTGGACTATGTGGAATAGCAGCTTGTGTAGCTGAATATGGGCTATCTAGCCATCTTTTTAGATGGAAAATAAAAGAAAGAAAATGAATTTGCTTGAATTTATCCAATCATATGTTTTTATTTTCTTTGGGAGGGAGGAGCTGGTTCTTTGGGACTAGGGAAAGTATCACCTCATGTGATATGCTACTGTACAATGATTTTAACTGTTTGTGTAGGCCTATGATGCTTGGGTCCATCTTTAACCCGTTCAATACATACCACAGTCATTTAGTACTGTATATGCCGAATATTTCGCGAGGTTTTTATTTTCGTGAATTTTGTGAGTCAGGTGCTATTCGTGAAATTAAAGACTCGCGAAACTACTGACTCTGATCCCGATGTGAATGTGACGTATGCGTGTACTCTTCTCTGTTCAGTACAGGACTCCATGATCGTGAATCTAACCACTCGCGAAATCGTCGAGAATTCCCGATTCGCGAAAATTTAGACTCGCGAAATATATAGTGCATACAGTATAATGTGTGTGTGTGTGTGTGTGTGTTATATGTATACTCACAGTATGGTTGATAGACACACTTCTCAAACCTTGCTTGTATTGTACTGTAATACAATGTGTATGGCAGAATGTGTATTCCATGTTCATGAAGGATAGTTACATGTATCATACACAGGTGTTGGTATGCCCTTTGTGCTCTTCGGATAGCATGATTTGATGAAGTGATTCTGTTAGGCTGCGTTCACATAGAAGTATTCGGTATTCGCTATTCGCTATTCTCGATTCGCTATTCGGGCACCGAGTACACCATCACCCGCACCGTCAACTCACCATCCAATGCGGTGAGGATTTCTTCCTCCTACATCCCAGCAAATCTTATTAACAATTTCTAAACTGCATAAGAATGTCAGTCTACATTCTTATTTTTGCTAAAGGGCAAATCCAGACCAAAATTGTCATTATTTCATAAATGAGAGACGGTATACGCTGCAAGAAAATCGAACAAACTCGATTCCCACTTTGCTATACTATTCGCAGCTATTCGGTACTTTCGAATAGTGCCCTCTTATGTGAACCGGTGTGAGGAAATCCTGTCGTTCGATTCAAGCTATTCGCATGCCCTCGAAAACGAGCCCCGAATACCCAAATAGTATACTTCTAGGTGAACGCAGCCTTATGGAATGCCTGTGGAGGCCCCCTTACTCTGATAAACTCAGCAATATAGTGAAGCTGTATGCAGGTTTTCAACCCTTTCAAGGATGAGCTGTTTTTGCTATTCATTCTATCTATGAAAATCATTTCTCATACTAAAGGCACCTTCACAAGTAAACTCAGAATGAGCCTTCAATGGGGGTATGGTTTGCACTTTGACATTATGGTAAAGCTGACTGATGAATTGAAATTTGTTCAGCACAGATGGAATATGATTTCTTTAATTGGGACCTACAAATAAGGAAAAAAAGGTGTATCATGGAATCTTAAAGCTGCATGGTATGTCTTCTCAAACAAGTGAATAATGGTCACAATCCATGCATGGAGATGAGATGTATTGACCAATTCAACCATGCAGTAGACAAAGTTTTGTACAGGGATAATATTTGTGCAAAGAATTTCTGCAGCACAGATTTGCATTCCTAAGCAGTTAAATCTCTGGAACGTATTTAAGCAATTTAGTATTAGTGCTGTAAAACTTAAGAATTTTAGGCTATTGTGAAATGTCCAGGGACAACGCCGTGTCCATGAAATGGTTTATTGTTTTATATTTGGCAGTTTGCTTGTTTTTTCTTGGTGAGCAGCATTGCGTTGCTGTTTGGAGGCCAACCCCTACCCCTTTTGGGTCTCCTGTTCACCTGTGGACTCGTCCTACTGGTTTCCCAAATTGCAGTGATTACCATATTCATATATTATGAAAGTAGAATAGCCCCTCCCAACAAAAAAGAAACAAAAAACAAAACAAAAAACAAAACAAACAAACAAACAAAAAGCAAACAAGCTCTTAAGGTAAAGGAATACCAAGTACGTGAAATGTTAATTCCATTTCATGTTTGGTACAGTATAGAATGTATATTGACCTTAAAAGAAAATGTGTTGAATTGGCAATTCATATCATATCTTGAAAATTGCAAAAGAGTTTTGAATTTTGTAGGATTCCACAGGAAGGTTATATGGTCTGTGAGAGTGTGAATGTCTGTACATTGAAGCTTTGAATGCACATTTCTGATAATTATAGTGTTAGACCCACTTCAGACAAAATTTTTAAATGTACTCTTTTTATATAGATAGTTTATATTACCTTTTTGACATGATTTTGGTTTTTGGAGAAATGCTGCATAGATAATGAGAGATGATAATGATAATGAAGATAACAGCAACATATGGCATGGTGTTCTAGCTCCATGCATTTATTGACCAACGATCAAAGCTAGCACAATTCTTATGTTAGGTATACTTTCTCTTGTGAATGGATGATTTCAACAATTGCAAAATACAAATGACAATGGTTGAACTTCTTGTATAAATGCCTAGACATGGATTCATTGAATTTATAATGATCGTTACTGTTAATACAAAAGCAAACTTACAGGTAATGAGGTGACTTATTCCAGTTCCAAATAATCCTAAATACCTAGTTCAGTAAAAAAAATCTACTGGGTTAGTGATCCAAAGATCCTAGAGTGCTGAAAATCCACAGGGGAAACAGCCTAAAATCCTGTGTGGGAGATATCCTGTTAAGAATCAAGCCGCTAAAAATGCTTCACAGATGGCTTTCGTCGTTCCAGAGTTTCTACAATTATCCACAATAATATGAATGACTTTATAACTCCACTGATTACAGGAATAAAGCTGTTAACATGCTTCCAATTGCTGGCATCCAGTGTGATATATAAAAAAAAAAATTAAAGTGCACTTACAGTGTATACCCCTGACTTATGAGTGAAACTTGGCAAAATTATTCCCCCTGCTTTCTGAAAGAGGTAAGTCAAGTGCTCATTCATAATGCTTGGAAAGTCAAAATGTGTTTAATTTTCTTCATATTTTCTTTATAATGTTTACCATTTGTGACATCACAAATGTTGTCCTCTCATCTACTGAAATGATTGTAGTTTCGTGTGAATGGAAAAGTATCTTTAAAATTTTCCTGGATCCCTTGGTAGAGCAGTTTTGTTAAGCTGAAATGGGCACCCTGATTAAAAAAAAAGGAAATAAAAATTAGCAAATATGTTGTTTATTTCCTTGATAGTGGTGATAGACACCAAAAATAAGATGACTTCTTGCTTAAGACATCTGTTCCTGTCCAGAGCATCATTTTGTACAGTTGGGTGGCCTCCAAACTTTTTTTTTTTGGAAAAGCTGTGTGGATATTCCTATTGTTGCACAGTGGAGCGAATGATTCCAGAGTACAGATTGCGCGCCATACCTGGGAGTTGACAAGCATTTCAGCTTTGTGCTAAGCTGTAAATCCACTCAAGGTACTTCTATGAAAGGTTAAGCTTTAGAAATGATAGAAGGGGAAAAAAAATGTCAAAGAAACTCAAATAAGTGGGGAGCAAACAAAGAGTGGCAGGAAAACAGTTCTGGCCTGCTCCGTTGCACAAGAGTCATAACGTGATACAAACATGAGAGCCTTGAGAGGTAGGCACTATATAAGGCGACTCTGTGCCAGTATGATCTGAGTCTACTGATTGTTTCAATCAGAATGGGCTCTGAATTATGGGCATTGCAAAGAGCAAACTTGGGCACAAGAGGAAGAAAAAGCCAAGTGGTGAACTGACCTGCTCTGTGCCTGAGCAAGTGGAATCCGACTCAGAGGACACCGGCACCGGCAGGTGTGGTAAAGATCTGAGTTACAGTCGAACAGAGGAGGTGAGTCTCTTGGGTTTCCCCAGGTCCGGCAGAAAGGCACAGAAGCCATCATGGGGAATGAAGGCAGCAAACAGAAACAACAGTCCAAGCCCAGTACCCTAGCAGCCGGCTTGCATAGTGCAACAGGTGTTGCGATGTCAGCGGGCCTCCATGGGAGCGGCACTGAACAAAGCCACTCTGGTCGTCCTGCATCAGGAGAGGTGATGGAGACAAGTAGAGGAGCTAAGGGTGGTGGTCATGTTTCAGGTGAGCCCTTGCCCTCACAAGGTGGGACTGCTACCAATAATGAATTTGGAGTGACTAGTGCAAGCATGACAGTTCCAACCAGTGACCCAGAAGATGAGTTTCAAGCCTCACGAACCACCTCTGTTGCGTACACTGAGGTAGCACCAATGAGGATGGATCGTGAGGTGCTGTTGGCCCATGATAGTGCTGGTCAACCAACTGATAGCCAAACAACCTTCACACTTCACACCAGTTTCACAGACACTGAGCACTCTGAACACAGGTTGCACAATGCTGGAGCAATGGATACAAGTGTTACCGAAGGTCTCCATACAACTGGCATCGATCTACATCCAAAAGCTGATACTTCACCAAGTGCATCTTATGAAGTAACCACTGAAGATATCCCTCAGACCAGTTATGATGATGAAATCTATGAAATAGAGATCAATTTTGGAGACACTGCTGGAGCTGAACATGGACAGGCAGGAGCGATTGTGAAAATTTCATCTCCAGAGGTTCAGGATCAGCCTGGACAGTTTGTATTCAGTCTAGCTCAGGGAGCTCAGGGAAGAGGTATAGAAGACATGACCAGTGTTACCCATGAATCTGGAGATACCACGATGATGCAAGTTGGGCCAAATAGAGACGAGATCCATGGTGACGTCACTGAAACATCCTCTTTCAGAATGGTAATGGATGACTACAGGGCAATACCGAATGTATCTCTTCGACTACCAGTGGTAAATGATCAAGCTCCTCAGGCAAGTGTACAAACAGCCGGAAATAGTCGTGAGACTGCTACTTTTGAAGATGACCAGACCAGTGTACCAGAGCATGATGAAGTGGAGGATCTTGCAAGTGGAAATTCAACCTTTGTCAGTCATTCTTCACCAATGCAGAGGTATTCTTCACAGGTTCTTTTTCCTGTGGCCAAACCAGATCAATCAAGTAGTGCAACCTCTAGTATCACCCTTGAGTTTGGCGAGTCTGTTTCTATACAGAGTGATCATAGTAACATGAGACATGATGGGAAGAACAGTGATACACATTCACAGAGCGTAAGTGGATACATAGAATTTTCTGACTTTGACACATCTCACACCACACCAGAGCATGAAGATGCAGCTTCATATGAAAGGGAAACGGAGGTTGCACGAAAGAAAAGGTCAGAAGTAAGCCTCCAAGTTGGTCATGCTGGAAGGTTGATTTCTGGTGTATATAATGTAAAGGATGATAGGGCAACCTTGAAGCCCAGGGAAAGTGACAGCCAACCCTCAAACAATATGCAGGAACAAACCTGTATCAGTGTAGACAGTGAGGAAAGACCTGGTTCCTCAGCTGTTTTGCAAGGGGAGTATATCACCATGCCTGAAAGATATAATGAGCACCATGAGACAGATATAGAGGGAGAAATATTTGAGTCAAGGGTCAAGATTCCATCAAGCAGATATCTTCCAAGGGATTTTAAGAGCTTGTTCTTCTCCTTATATGGTTTCAAAGGTGACTCACATGAAACAGATAATGATGTGTCACCCCTTGGCCATGATGTTCATGGTGTCTCAATTGTTACTGAGGGAAGAGGTGATGTTACTCGTGATATTGATGCTGGATCAGGAAGTACCCGCATTCACTTTAATAATCTATCTTCCTTTCTTGGTCAAGCCACTGAACGTGAACAACTAGGAGAAAACTTAGAAGGAAATGCCGGAGACCTAAGAATTCTCACTGAACACGGAGAAGTAGAGCAAAGAGTATTGTGCACTGAAAGTGACATAACTGAAACAAAGATCAGTATTCCCTCAAGCACCTACTCTTTTCATTACCTGTTTGGTAGTGATGAAGAATCACACCAGAGAGGGTCTATTGCAGATCATGAAGGTCAGGATGAAGACACAGACATTGAGGGAGAAATATTTGAGTCTAGGGTCTCGATTCCATCAAGCAGATACCTCTCTGGAGGTTTTAAGAGCTTGTTCTTCTCCTTATATGGTTTCAAAGGTGACTCACATGAAACAGATAATGATGTGTCACCCCTTGGCCATGATGTTCATGGTGTCTCAATTGTTACTGAGGGAAGAGGTGATGCTACTCGTGACATTGATGCTGGATCAGGAAGTACCCGCTTTCACTTTGACAACCTTTCTTCATTTCTTGGTGAAGCCACTGAACGTGAACAACTAGGAGAGAACTTAGAAGGAAGTGACCGAGGCCTAAGAATTCTCACTGAACATGGAGAAGTAGAGCAAAGAGTATTGTGCACTGAGAGTGACATAACTGAAACAAAGATCAGTATTCCCTCAAGCATCTACTCTTTTCATTACCTGTTTGGTAGTGATGAAGAATCACACCAGAGAGGGTCTATTGCAGATCGTGAAGGTCAGGGTGAAGACACAGATATTGAGGGAGAAATATTTGAGTCAAGGGTCATGATTCCATCAAGCGGATATCTCTCCCGAGATTTTAAGAGCTTGTTCTTCTACTTATATGGTTTCAAAGGTGACTCACATGAAGCAGATGATAATGATGTGTCACCCCATTGCTATGGTATCTCAAATGTTACTGAGGGAAGAAATGATGTTACTCGTGACATTCATGCTGGGTCAGGAAATACACACATTCACTTTGACAACCTTTCCTCATTTCTCAGTCAAGCCACTGAACCTGAACTACCAGGAGGAAACCTAGGTGGAGATGCACCTACAGGAGAAGATGGTAGAGGAAGTGCAAGTGATCTAAGAATTCTCACTGAACATGGAGATTTAGAGGGAAGAGTATTATGCACCGAGAGTGACATAACTGAAAGAAAGATCAGTATTACCTCAAGCACCTTTTCCTTCTTTTCTAGGGTTGGTAGTGAGGAAGGATCTGGTGCCTCTGCAATGCACCAGAGAGTGTTTATCTCTCGTCTTGAAGGACAGGCAGAAGATGCAGACATCAGCATGTCTCACAGAGATGACAAAGTTGAGAAAGAGGTTGTCACATCTGCAAGTTCCTATGCTTTTGCTTCTCCTGGAAATGAAGGAGTGGTATCTACTACTTACTTAAAGTCTGTCAGTGAACCTGACCAACATATTGAGACTGTAAACCTTCACCTGCCAATGTCTACAAATGGGGAAAAGGAAGAGGCAACATTTGTCACTTCCAAGGTTGCATATTCATTTGCTTCTCGAGGGGATGAGAGTTTGATCCGTACACATGACAAAGAAACTGACAGTGACTACATACTAGGTGAAAGAACATATAGACAGCCCGATACTGGAGAGAGACTTGGTTCCCCTTCAGTATTTGAAGTGCATGAGGAACATATGGAGACTAAGTATATTGATATAGACATATCTACTGAGGGAGAGGTTGTTGAAGCAGAAGTTGTTAGGCCACAAAGTGCCTCTCCAAGTTTTCCTTCCTCTGACAAAGAAAGTAGAACTGATGTTCCAGGAAAAGAGAAAACCATAATCTTCCTTGACATTGTACAAAAAGGAGGTGCCACTGTCCACGAGAGTGAGGCTGAAGAGCAAATGGTGAGCACAGTAAATAGAACCAATACATTCCTGTCAGTTGAAAGAGCAAATGAGTGCACTGCAGACTTTGATGCAAAAACATCAAGCATAGACTATGAGCCACAACACACTGATGATGACAGTGAAGAGTTTGTTCATCTCCAAGCAGAAGATGTTACTATTGAACACTCACAAAGAATCACACATGAGAATGAAGAAGGTGATGTGTCTCAAGTGTTGCAAACAGAAACTACTATCTATTCTGGTGATGATCAGACAGAATACATCAACATTGAAATGACTGCCAAGAGAGAGACCCTTGAGGCAGAGATTACCACCTCAGAGAGTGCATATGCCTTTACTTCTCCTTCAAGCACCTATAAACAGTTGTCACCAGGCTCTGATGGTGTGCCTCCTTTAGCTTTCAGTGTTAAAGATAGTGATGACAATACAAGAAATCAGATATCAAAATCCAGCCTTGAGATCAGTGATACTTCAGGGCCATACAGAATCTTAGGTATTTCTGGAGAAGTCAAGGATAACTCGAGTGAAAGGGACATGGAAGAAAAAAGAGAGATTTCCACTGTCCCTGTTCCAGTTGGTGGCCCCCAAAAAATTGGAGTAACACAGTTGGTGGAAAGAGAGACAGACAGTCAAGTGGAAATGCATGTTGAGGTGGAAAAAAGTGAGGTCCAATCCTCTGAAAGTGAAGCACTTGAGATGACACTAGTCTCTCAAGAGAGAAAAGATGTAATTACTTCTCGTGGTTCTGAAATTGTGATTCAAGTCTCAAGGGTTACAGAAGATGACCCACACATGCGACAGATCTCAGTTCTCAGCCTTGATGTTGATGCCACTTCTGGGTCTGACAAGATTTTGAATCTTGATGAGAGAACTGATGATGACTCTGGAGAAAGAGGAACTGAAACATCAAGTTACAGGCTTGGACCAGTTGGCACTACAGATTCACATGTTCATGTGATTGATGGCAAACTATCAGACAGTGCCAGGGAAGATACCTATACAGTTTTGGAGACTCAAGGAATTGTTTACAGTCCTCCCACTAGAGCTACAGAGATTGTTGGGAACGACTGTCTTCTACCAGAGGTTCAGAATGACGCACATGGAAGAGATGTTGAATCATTTTCAACTGCAAAGAGTGAATATGATGACAGAGTTCAAAATATCATCCACATCAGTACAGGAGAGGAAGAAATTACAGAGAACATCACCACCACAAAGACCACATCTGTATACAGTACTCCTCCAGAATTGACCAAAGTATCAGCAGATCTTAACACAACTGGATGTGAAGGAGATGAGGCTGAAAGTGGTGTATCCACTTTTACTTTTAGAATGGATGGAACTGAAGAAGATTTTGGTACTTTGGATGTCAATCATGGATTTGAGGGTGACCATGATCATAGCCAAACACCTTCAAGCATCAAGGTTGAACATACTGATGTTGACAGTATCCCACATGGAAAAAACATTGAATCATCTTCAACTTTTAGGAGTGAATCTGATGGTATCCCTGAAATACAAAGTGGTCCTCACTTTAGCCCAAGAGATGGGGAAGTAATCCCGCAAGACATCAGTGCAAGAACTGTAACGTGTACACATACCACTCTGCCTGATTCCCTTGATATATCTGTAACTTCTCCAAAATTGCATAGAGAGTGGGTCACAATGCCTGTTAGACATGAAGGAAAAGAGATCAGTCATGCTGAAACATCAATTGCCACTTTTGACACTGGTAACACTGGACGCAGGGATGATGAGCTCAGGTTCACTGCTACATTTTCACGAGAAGGTGGTGAGTCCATGGTTGTAAACAAGGAAATCACCTTGCCTGGTGCTCATAGTGACAGTCATGAGAGTGATGTAGATCAACTCACCCAGAGGATTGACATGACTGAGACAAAATATATTTCAAGGATGCCGAGTATGACCCAAGTCCATGTAGAAGAGAATCAGGTTACAGAGAATGTCATCACCACCACAAAGACCACATCTGTATATAGTGCTCCTCCAGAATTGACCAAAGTATCTGCAGATCTTGACATAGCTGGAAGTGATGGAGGTGAAGGCATAGGGGGTGTATCCACTTTTAATCTTGGAATAGGTAGAATGGAAGAAGATCTTGAAACATCAGTTGTCTGTCATGGAGCTGAACATGGCCATGATGAAAGCCCAACAATTTCGAGTGTCACTGTAGAACGTACAGAGTCTAAGGCTCCAGAAATTCCAGGGAATGAGAGTTTAATCTTCACACCTGACAAAAGAAGTGAGCGTGATGAAATACCAGCTCAAAGAATGGATGGACATCCAGATGTGGAAGAAAAAGCTAATTCTTCAGCAGTATCAGCCTTGCCTGGGGAACATTTGGAGACAGAATATATCAACATTGACATATCTACTGAGGGAGAAGTTGTTGAAACAAACATTGTTAGGGCAAAGAGTGCCTCTCCAGGTTCTACTTCTTTTGACAAAGAAAGTAAGACTGATGGAACAGAAAAAGATAATGACGTTGACAAGAAGATGGTGAGCCACTTGAATGGCAACAATATATTCCTACCATCACGTTCTGATCATTTGCCTCCTACTTCTGATGCAAAAATATCTGATAGAAGTACAGCTACCATTCGAGAAAGCACAGTTTCAGTTGAAGGAGCAGATGAGATGAATGTAGACTTTGTTGTGAAAACATCAAGCATAGGCATTGAACCACAACACATCGATAATGGCAAAGAGGAGTTTGTTCATGTTGAGCCAAAAGATGTTACTTTTGTGCAGCAAACAGAAACTACAATCTATTCTGGTGACGGTGAGACAGAATACATCAACATTGAAATAGCTACGAAGGGAGAGACACCCGAGGCAGAGATTACCATCTCGGAGAATGCATATGCGTTTGCTTCTCCTTCAGGTTCTGAGACCTTGCTTCCATCACTAGGAGATGAAGGGAGGAGAGATGAAACAGAAAAGGAAATGTCCTCCATAGTCCTTCACAGTGGGAAAAGAGAAGTCAGCACATTCCCAGAAAGTGAGATTTTTGAGAGTAGGGTCAGTAAACCAGGAAGAACCTACATACTTATGTCACCTGGTGCTGACACTTCGCCACCTTCTGTTTTTGATTCAGATGTTGGCGCTGACAACATCAGCAGAGAAATATCAACATTCAGCCTTGAAATGAGCAGTGTGCCACGGCCATACAGAATCTTAAGTATTACTGGAGGAGTTAATAGCACAAGTGATGAAAATGGAACATCACAAATTCACATGGAAACCAGCAACCTCCATGATACCAATAGTCTATTCAATGACAGTGAAAGAAGAGTAGAAAACATTGATGAAGACACACCTAGAGGTCAAGATTCTGAAGGAGAAATTCATTCAACAATGCTTCTGATTCCACATATTGACACAAGTATCAGAGATATTGAAATATCAGGTGAAGATGATGCAGTTGAAGCAGAAAGTAAGGCTCCAAGGCATCTATCTCATTATGCTTATCTTGGTTCTGAGTGTTCATTGTCAATCCCCATTGACAGCCAAGTGAACATAGAAGAAGCAGAGAGAGAAATTTCAACCTGTACAATTCATGTTGGTGGCACCAGTGCAGTTGGAGTAACCCAGATACTGGATAGACAGGCAGACAGTCAAATGGAAATGCACACTGATGGGGAAAGAAGCAATGTCCATTCCTCCAAAAGTGAGGCACTTGAGGTGACCATAGGTGCTTCAAAGAAGACTGATGTAATTGCTTCTCATGGTTCTGAAACTGTGATTCATGTCCCAAGGGTTACAGAAGAAGAACCACACACAGGACAGATATCAGTTACCAGCCTTGATGTTGATGCCATTTCTGGGCCTGCCAACATTATGAACCTTGTTGAAGAAGCTGATGATGAATCTGGTGATACAGGAACTGAAACATCAGGTCTCATGCTAAGACCATTTGGCACTAGAGATTATCATGTTCATGTGATTGATGGCAAATCAACAGACATTGCAAGGGAAGATGCCTATACAGTTTTGGAGACTCAAGGAATTGGTTACAGTCCTTCCAAAGAACCTACAGGGATTATTAGGAAGGACTATCATATACCAGATGTTCAGAGTGACACACATGGAAGAGACGTTGAATCATCTTCAACTCTAAAGACGGAGTATGATGGTAGAGTTCAAAGTATCATCCACATCAGTGCAGGAGAGGAGAAGGTTACAGAGGATGTCGTCACTACCACAAAGACCACATCTGTGTACAGTGCTCCTCCAGAATTGACCAGTGTATCAGCAGATCTTAACAAAACTGGACATCAAGGAGTTGAAGTTGAAAGTGGTGTATCCACATATACTCTTCGAATAGATGGAATGGGAGAAGATCTCCTTCATGGATTGGAGGGTGGTCATGATGATAGCCAAACATCTTCAAGCATCAGGGTTGATCATACTGATGTTGGCAGTATTCCACATGGAAAAGACATTGAATCACCTTCAGCTTTCAAGAGTGTATCTGATGGTATCCCTGAAGAACAAACTGATCCTTATGTCAGTCCAGCAGAAGAGGAAGTAATTCAAAGAAACATTAGTATCAAAACCATAACATCTACATACACAGCTCTGCCTGAATCCCTTGAAATACCTGTCCCTTCCCCAACATTGCCAAGAAATTTAGTCACAGTGCCTGGCAGACATGATGGGGAGGATATCAGTCATACTGAAATATCTTCTGGTGCCATTCACGCTGGTGACCATGGGCATAGGGATGAAGAGCACAGGTTCACTGCTACATTTTCACTAGAAGGTGGTGAGTCGGGGGTTGCAACCAAGGAAATCACCTTGCCTGGTACTCAAAGTGACAGTCCTGAAAGAGATGTAGAACTGTTCACTCAGGAAATTCACTTAACTGAGACAGAAGATATCCCAAGGATGCAGAGTGTTTCCCAAGTCACAGTAGGAGATGTGGAGGTTACAGAGAACATCATCACGACCACAAATACCACATCTGTTTATAGTGCTCCTCCAGAATTGACCAAAGTATCAGCAGATCTTAATATATTTGGACATGAAGGAGGTGAAGCCAAAGATGGTATATCCACTTTTACTTTTAGAATAGACAGAATGGAAGATGGTCTTGGTGCATTGGATATCAGTCATGGATTGGAGGGTGGCCTTGATGATGGCCAAAGAGTTTCAGGCATCAGTGTCGAACATATTGAGCCCAAAGTGCTGTCCGCTGCTGCTGTTACCCCCCACAAAGAGTTCACTATTTCTCCTGATCTCAGAGGACGAGGGGTTGGAAACCCTGACACATCCAGTGAAAGGCCACATGTCACTGATGTTACAGAAAAAAGCAATGGCTCACCTGTCATTGCTCAATCATCTGTTGCACATGCTGACCATCCCATCATCGAAACTCCTGTCTTTATTCCTGGTAGTCATTGGGAAGACCAACGCAACAATGTTCGATTTCAGTCAGTTATTCAAAGTTCCCAGATGGAGAGTGATGACATCGAGGGTCACATCAGCCTTTCCAGGACCACATCTGTATTCAGTGTGCCACCAGGGGTCACATATGCTGATGCTCCTGTCTCCATAGTGTCTCAACCTGATTCTGGTGGCATCAGCACCCATACAAGGACCATAAGGGTTTATCACTCTGAAGCTGCTACTGATGGCGAAGATGCCAGCGAAAGCAGGACCATGCATGCTGGAGGTCTCGATGTGGAGGTGATGGACAGAAACTTGGACATTTCTGAGGGCAGCTTCAAGGTGGTTCACGTGAGCAGCCAGGACAGCACAACAACTGGTAGCAGCTTTGGGCAAGTCCAGGAATCTGGCCTGGTGACCCAGAATGCAGGTATGGAATCCAGGATGTGACAAACTTGTAATCCGTATAATACATGAGGCTCAATGAGGAGAAATGATTTCTAACAGCGGTTATAGCTCCGGGGGACTGGTCAATATACACAATCAAATAGCTTTCATATTTTCAGGAAGTTGTGGTTGTATGTTGTGCCTGCAGCTTGCCAGGTTTTGTTCATGTATTACAGGATTGCTCCTCTGTGTCTGTGTTCTGTATACCTCATTCCTCTCTTGACCACTGTTATGAACTTTTTGCTGCATCTGTACAGGATGGCCTTTTAATTTGGCATGATATTGTTTAGGCATGAAACCTCTTCTGAGTCTTGAACTTGCAGCAGTAGCAAAAAGTTTGTGATATACCCCCTACATTGAAGAGAATGGTTTTTACCAGTGAAAATGCTTACATCACCACTTGAGTGCCATTGTACCGAACAATGTAGGATGCTGTAAAAACACATAGCTTTGTATCACAGAAGGATCAGTGTGACAAAGGTGAAGCATTGTATAGAAATGGAAATTCCAGTCAGTGTTCAAGTGTATTTTCTATAAGTGGAGTACTGTCATATTGTTGGAGCTGTGAAAGTTTTCTGTAACTTCCAACAAATACCGAGCATTTCCAATTATTAAAAAATAACATGTAGGCTGTATATCTTCACCCATAGCTTTCTCATGGTTTATATACAGATCTCACATTTTATTTTTTGCTTTTTTTTTTGGGTGTGATGTTGTACCAGCTATGATTTCACCTTCCGAGATTCTTCATTTCTACATAGCTATGATTCCACTTGAAGCAATGAATGCTAACGATCATGATTTTTTTCTCTAGTAACTTCTCGTTGAAAGTGAAAATGAAGTACACGTAGGATTTGCATGTTAGACAATGGGAAACTCATGAGGCGAGGCCATAAAACAACACCTCACATAGTTTATATATCTGTGATTGATATCATTTTAAGCTGCCGAGATATCCATTCGGAAGTCATGCTCTATTAGTGATCTATGGATTGGTGTGTGAGATCAAGTTGCAGCGGCCAATTTTACAGGGTCTTCCTGAGATAAGTTACAGTCTCCTGACATCCGACGTGACTTGCATCAATCCCGATCACTCAGAGTCATCCATACGTTGGTTGGCTTGCCTTCATCTACAGACTGCCAAGTGGAACACTTGGCAATATACCAGTGGATAATGTGCAAGTGAAATTTATTCTTAGTGTTGATTTGAAAGTCAAATAGAGCTGGTGTTCTTTTTCTTTTTAAAGAGAAAACATTTAACAATAACATTACAGTTGATGTGATCGCTGTACCCTTACCATTGGAATCCGATCAAAACTAAAAGAAGTTTTACTTTTGAAACAAATTAGTTTTTACATTATTCTATTTTTTAAAATTAAATTCATCTCTGTTAACATCTGACTGGATGTTAAGGCTTGGTGGTTATTCTGAGATGTACAACTGCATGCTGAAAGGCATCTTTTGATGCCCACGTTCTGTCCCAGACAGATCAGCCCCTAATTGGGCCAAATTATGAGCTAATTGTCGGTTCGCAGGTCTTTGACGAAAGTTGATAGGGTGCTAATGGTGTCGAGAGGAATGCCAAAGAAGCCTTGCCTGCCTGCCCTGCAAAATCCTGTCTGAACTTTCTCCTCTCAATCAGCTTCACTTTTCACAGCAATTTCATTTTCATTACTCATACACCAATAGCATGGGTAGAACTATTTGAAGTATAATTTTTATCCCCTTTTTTTCTTTTCCTAGTGAAGGACACCTCAGTTCTGCTTTGAAATTTGGGTAAATATTTGATAGTAAACTCATTCCCAACCCTCGAGGGCCACCCTATAATCTTTATTGATACCTCTGGTAATATGAATGCAAATATGCCCATGAATTTCATACAGCTTTGATAGTCTGTTCTCTTTCAGACCCAAGTTTCAGTATAACTCTCAGGTCATGCCCCTCCATCAGAAGTCATTGTTTGAAATGTGATTACTCTTGTACAAATATTTAAGGTATTCATAGCATTATTTTGAAAGTCCTTCATCACTCAATACTTTTATTTCCATTTGGTAGGTGTGAACTTTGAGTGACTTTTCACATTAGACAGTTTCTCTCTTCATTTTTAGACCCTGTATGATACTTTGTGTTGCCCCATACTTTCCTGTAACTCTTTTGAAGCATGCAGTCTCTGAATACCTGCAATGTAATTTGCATATATATGCTTTAGGGTTGGGCATACAAGTGCTTGCTCGTTCTATAGGCAAATGAAAGGAAATCTTTCCTGGAAAAAGCTTAATGCTTTGAGAAATAATGCACTTTTATTTTACCAACATTATATAGCCTTTCAGACTGATTTAGACTCTGATTTATAGGCATGACTGCTTTATGGTTATTGCAAAAACTCTTAGCATAGAAATAATGAGGTGTTTGTGCCCCATACACTCCATTGGTTAAGCCGCTATTGTATGCAGTGCGTGCACACAATGACATGTTTAGAACACAAGTGGGCCATATTGATTTTTGCTTCTTCGAATTAAGGGATTAGCCTTTTGCCAGACTGAGGTGCATGTAGTTTGTGGTGTCAGGGAGGAGTAGCTTGAAATTTAGTAACATGATGTTCCTAAAGGCTAGGCTAATAAAAACTGCCAAAACTATAGGTGTGTCTTCATCAGCCCGAAGTTTCAAAATAGTGCGCTATCTTGCGGTTACCAAACTAGTCCGATGTCAAGATAGCGCGCTATCTGTGTAGTGAAGACGCAAATAGCGCGCTATTTGATCGGGAAAATTTCCCCAGAAATCTTGGTCTAGTTTGTGAACTTGAGCGCTAATTCGTGAAATAGCGCGCTATTTTGGGTGCGTCTCCATCAGCCTGAAATTTTCTCGATCCCTCCACGCTTCTGGTTAGCCAGCTGGCTATTGAAAGCGCATGTACAAGCTATAGTGATTGTGTATAGTGCATACACTCATGGCGTATTCAAGGATCACATGTGTGTACTAGGCCTACTGTTGTTGACATCTTTAAAACCAGGGAGGTGATTCTGTGCATGCTAGCTGTTTTTTGTAAACTTCTTCTTCTGGTCCACTCTACTTTAGCTAAGGATTCTTGCAGATTGTGTGTATTTTGGATTTGTTTAAACATTGCAATTCGTTCATTTCATATAAGATGTGTCACTGGACAGAAGAGTAGCATTATCAATATCCCTTTGGAGAGAATTTGCTGTACTGCTCACCTCCCTGGTTGTAGTATCCTACATACGGTGTTGTAGGAGATTTTGAGTGGGAAATCCACTTTCGAACAGCGAGCTAGGCAGAGTAATGATGCAAAGTGCGCATGCGTCAATTTTCGGACTAATTTCCCGAAGTAGGCTGTTCGAGCTGATGACATTCGCTCTATCGGGCTATTTTCTAAGACCGCAAAATGTCCCGCTAGTTTGAACTTCGGGCTGATGAAGACACGCCTAATGGGAATCAACATTAATTTGGAAGACTGTAATATGCCATTGTACAATTTGGATTTAAGAATTGTCATTGAATAAAAAAAAATGCCTACACACATGCTCTTGGTGTTTATGCTACACTTTCACAAGTTCTCTTTTGCGAACTTATGTAATTCCTCCATTATTTTGTAATCGAGGGGAGGAAAAAAAAAAGAAAGGAAAATGTGTCACACGTCATCTCAGACCAACTTTCAGTATTGTCACCGAGAAGTGGAAATGTCTAATCTCACTTTCTTTCTACACTGAAAGCTTCTTGTGAACAACCACCTTGATATTTAATTGTCCACTTTTGCTGATCACATGTTTGCCATTAATACCATGCTACAATATTTTGAGCCAGCAGTTACAATGTGATTAAAAGAAAAAAAAGTTGTTTTGAGAGATACTTGAAGATAGTTGTCAATGCTTATTTATGGAGATTTCTTCTTTCTTGAAATAGTTGAATAAAGGCAAGTGAAATTGAAACAAAATATAAGCACAAATTCCAGATCCTTGGGCACATGACTTCTTTCATTGGCATGGCCTAGGGCTGTGTTATGATTTCATCAAAGCTATAGTGAGGTTATTTGGCAGAGAGTATACATACAATGTAGGAAGATAAACCAATGTTTGGATACAAACTCTATATGGTACTTTTATTGATACCAACCCCCAGTGAATAGAAATGGCATTTTGAAATTGGTCAGGATTCTTTGCAATCGGTCTGCATAAATGCAGGGTATATATCTCTGCCGGGGTTGCTGTCAGTTCGGATTTAGTCCATTCGATAAAGGTTGAGTCCTTTTCAATAGCTCTGACTCAAGGATGAGATATGGTAAGGTATGGTTTGTGGAAACCCAGAAAGCAGACGCTTGGCAATAGGGACCCAGTATATCCAGTACCCAGTATGTAACAATACAATACATTCTTCCCATAAACCTCGATCCTATCATTACGATTTTTTTTTGTTTTTGGGTAATTAGTTGGTTGTGCATGAAAAATGATGTACCTATATGCACTATGCAATGGTGCTCTATGCCCATCCTCAAAATCATATTCCCAGAGTCTCTCTAGGAGGGTTTGTCTAACTACGTAGGCGTGGATTAGCATTGATTTTCTTCTTCATGCCCTGATTGGCAGCGTGGAAGTGGGGGTTACAAAGTCCAACCTGTTTCCCAGAGTGTAGATATCCTGGAGTAATAGGTGTGCCCGGTGTCTGATGACAAATAGGGGGTGTCAAGTGGCAGGGTTCATACTGACTGGACGTAGTAGAGTTTATTTGTATACCGGTCAAATGTCATGAATTATATTTATGGTATATAGTGTGTATATTATATGCACATATATCCATCTCTATCTCTCTCTCCCATATATATATATATGTGTGTATGTGTGCATGTGTGTAAACTTGTTTATACATTCAGATCTTGTCTTTTATTCAAAGCAGTGTAACAACTCCTCATTGGTAAATCATTCAAAGATATTTAGAACTTTAAAGGGACTGTACAGTACTGGTTGAGGTGGGGATTCATGTTTTAAACATTCCTAAGTGAGATAATGAAAAGCCTCTTTTGAAATATGAAAGAGCATGTAATTTTAAGAAGAATTCAACCTTTATTTAATGAAAATTGGTTTTCAAATGGCTGAGATATCCAAAAAAGTGCTAATAATAAAAGGCGACATGCCACAACTTTATTAGGATCTCTTTGTTTCACCTTGTTTTTGGATATCTCAGCCATTTCAAATCTGATTTTCATCGAATAAACTTTTGATACCCCTTAGAACTGCATGGTCTTTGACATTTCATAGAGTGGTTTCTGAATATCTTGCAAAACGTTAAAAGCTAAATCCTCACCTCAACCAGAACTGTGATACACACCCTTTAATTCCCTGAACCCATTGAGGAGGGCTTGATCTTGCTACAACATGCATTTCCCATAGACACCTGCCTGAGAATACTCGGAACTCGTTCCCAACGGGTTAAGGCAACTAAACTTTAGAAAAATACCATTGACACCATTGAATTCTAGGTGTACTCACAAAATTAATCCTAAACGTAGAGATGTTTTAGATAGTGGATATGTGTCTCGACAGGCAGTGGTTAAAGGGATGGTACAGTATTGGTGGAGATTAGTATTGGGCTTTTAACTTTTTTGCGAGATACCAAGAAAACACTTATGATATAGTATAGAACATATCATTTTAAGAGGAATTCAAAGTTTATTTGATGAAAATCGGGTTTGGAATGACTGAACATCCAAAAAAAAAAAAAAAGTAAAACAAAACGATAAGTGTGGGTCCCACACTTAATTAGAATCGCTCTTTTTTTGGATATCTCAGCCATTTCAAAACCAATATTCATCAAATAAACATTGAATTCCTCATAGAATTACATGCTCTTTCATATTTCATATGAGGTTTCTCATTATTTCACCAAAAATTGTTAGAAACCTGAAATTAGGTCTCAACCAAAACTGTACAATCCCTTTAAATATGGGTCTAGATGTGTGTGTGTGTGTGTATTGCTTTTTTGATGGATTTCCCATCATTCATTCTGGATAACAAGGGCCCAACAGATGTAGATCAGCACTGTAAAACATAGTGGCAGACCTTGCATGCTATTTATTCTTTACATGGATGCCTATATAATGTGAGAGGCCCAGTGTTACCACTTATACGTTGTGATGTTGGCTTTAATGCAGTTAACATAAAGGAGATATCTAGCTGCATTCCTTTTCTTTCTCAGGGATGGTATCAAGGAATCGACAAAGTTGTAATTTTTGTACGAAGGAGGCATGGATTTTTCCCTCCACGTTCTCTGAATGTACAATATTTCGGAAAATGTACACAGATTCAGAACATTGCAGTCTTCGCAGTGACTCATAGGCAGCAAAATCATTGCATTCATATAGCACTGTGTGGCCCTACCCCCCTGCATTCTCATATACTCCAGAGAATTGAATGTTATTGTCATAGTTCAGAAAAGATGTGGGCGTAACCATCAAGATTTCCTTCCCCCTTCTGTACAGTGTTTCGAGGTACATTATATATGTAGTACTAGAATGAGAACAGTCAGTGTGGTTAAGCAGCAAAAATAAAACAAAAAACAAAAATTAAAACCAACAAATAAACGAAAAAACCCAACAACAGTGACAACAGCAACACACACAAACACACACACAGAATCACAAAAACAACAACAACAAACACCTCATAATATTTCACTGAAAGCAAGGACTTTTCCTGTATGGTCTCTTGATTGTGTCTCAGACTTTGAAGGACGTTTCGTTAAAATATCTGGATAATTTTCTTTTCACACTCAGGGAGATTATTTTGGAGGACATTTAACCCTTTGTCTCTCAGATAATGCTAATCCTTGCAGCCTTGATATGTTGCACATCTGGTATGCAGCAAACAGAGGGCTAACGATCCAATAACGTTGCCAGGAAAGGATGGGCTAATTGAACTGATCTTCATTTGCTACACACTGGGGACTTGGGGAAAAACCATCAGGGCATTCAGACGCAAAAAATTTATACTAGAATGGTATAGCTATACCAAAACGGTATAGCTACAGTGTATACGATGAATTTATACGCCTGAACGCTGACTAACGAAACGACGTATAACGAAACGACGTATAGCGAAACGACGGTCAGAGCATCGTTTCGAACTAGAACTCGATAACGAATCAGCATTCCCTGTGCGTCTGAACGTACGGCGACCATAGAACGGTATAATTGGGCGGGGCTTAATGGGACCGCACGCGATAGGAGACCCCACAGCTGTCACTCATGACTATAACAGCATGCGCAGTGAGAAACTGCACATCTATACGACGTTTACCAGAACGGTCAAATCAGTGTCTGAACGGTCTGTCGGCTATACAATGATTCTTTATACGTCGTTTCGTTATGGAGTTTTGGTATAAAATGGCATGCGTCTGAAAAGGGGGTGAGACTACTGCAGGCCTCCTAGGGTATTGCCCCTCAGTGAATAGGTGTACACTCAGTAAACGGTCAACTCCATGTGAGAGTCGTTGGCTGCTTGTGTGCCGTGTATCAAAGCTGTACACAGTTTTCTTTATTTTCAGGGATATCTGAATTTTCTAAGTCCCATTGCACCATCTTTCTATGCTATAGGGTGTTTAACCCGTTGAGGACGAGTCCCGAATATACTTGGGCAGGTGTCTATGGGATTTCAATGCATGGTGTAGCAAAATCAGTCCGTCCTCAATGGGTTAATTATCCTTGAAGGTATTTTATTCCAGAGTGCATACATGTATATAATCTACTTGTACCTATACAACATTACCAGTGTGCATGCATGCACAGAGTGTAAGATCAAGGATATTACCCCCACTGCCCCCCCTTAAAGAAATAGTCCCCTGAAAAAAAGCATGTTGCTTATTAAAGCTATCAAAAAAAAAAAAAAAAGAATTCATATTATCAACTTACTGCTGCTTGTGAACTGATGAAGTGCAGTGTCGGTTACTCATGACAACAATTCAATCAAATTTCAAATTCCTTATAATAATGGTTTTCACAGACAAATTATGTTCCATGAACCATGCTTGGGTATCAATGTACTCCTGTAACAGTAATGCTGGTAAATTCAATCAGTCGCTGAAATCAGCTTTTTTTTTCATATTTAAAAAAAAAAAAATCTTCCTCAAAGAGTAGCTAGATGCTGAGTGTGAGAACAATTTTCTACTGAGTCTCTCTAACTCTGAAAAGATTTATTCCTATCAGCATGAATCAGTAGGGCTTTTCTCAAGAGAAGGAAGAAATATTCTATTTGAAAAAAAAAAAATCAATGAAACATACTGCGGTCATTGAAGTCGATAAAAGAACATTTTTTTTTGTCTATTTCTTTCATTATCCTTTCAAGTAAGTCTTGGAAGACTGAATACGTTGTTTGAATCTCTGCGCATTTCTTTTTTCTCTTTGCATGCATGAGGTATCCAAAGAAAAGTAATGTTTGCATTGGGAGTAACGGAAGTGGTGGGGAGGGAATAGAAAAAATATCATACGCTCTGTAGGTATTCCCCAGCAGAAATCTCTAGAGGGTCTTATAATGCTTCTTTTGAGGGCTGTTCTCTTTGTGAGCTTATAACACAAAGGCATGAAAAGTTGCACAACTTTTATGAGCTTAATTTATACATTATATATTTTAAGTTTTTGTAAAGCATGATCAAATTTTAGTCACTGTTTGGGAGGGAAGGTGTGGGGGGGGGGAGCTTGCAGAAGTAATTTGTTCAGGATTTGCAAAATGCTTGGGTGTATGTGTGTCTGTGTGTCTGTCTATTGAATTTGCTGTACATACAAGACGAGATTTAGAATGGACTTTGTACAATGTTCACAGCATGAAACATACTATTTTACTGCCAACCTAGACCAGTCCTCAAATGTGCCAGATTTGAACCACAGCTGTACAGTGTACATATGAAACTCACTTATGAAGTAAATTTTGACTTTTTTTTTTTTGTATTTTTCACAAGGAAACATCATGATCACTTGTATTTTATTGATTCATGCACCTGGTGGATCTGTGAATGTGGTCCACTGTGTAAATGCCAATAGTAGCTGTACCACACACTCTAGGCATACAGTAGAGTTACGGAAGGTTGTAATTCATGAACTGTAAACTTTATGTGGACGGACCAAATATTTGTGTGTTTGTTTTTCATATTACAGCCATGCAGCAGCTCCGCTTGAGTGACATTTAACACACCTAAAATTTTATAATTTTTTTTTTTGGATTCTTTAAAGGTCCTTGCTCTTTCTTTAGTGGTGTACCGTTAAGCTCTTGAAGATACTTTATTATAGGTTACGGCTCTCATTTGCTCAACATTAGAGGGAAATGAATGAAATGGAGCTTTCTTTGACTAAAAAAGTACAATATCCAAACTTGCTAGACAGAAACAGTGTACATAGTATCTGTTTTTGGTGAAGCTGTAGATTTCTGGTCAAGAGGAAAGTTGGGTCTAGAAAAGAAAGTGTGATTGCTCAAATAATCCTGTGAAATACAGCTTTATATGGTGGTGATGACAATACTCTTGTATCGTTCAAATGTTGACAGGACTTCTTCTGCCCAATTCTGCCCAAGGGAAAATTTCCACTTGATTATGTACCTTTTCAAGGCTGTGGGGGAAGCTTAGTCAAATACATTGCTTTGAGAGAGTACTCATTTACTCTGTACTCTATTCTTTCCCCAAGAGTATATCTTGTCACACGAGGGATTTGAAAGTAGATTCAGTGAGTCAGACCCAAGAAAGCTGATAACTAATGACTTTTTTTTTTGAATACGAGTGAATGCAGTTTTTGTGTGGTCAATACAAAATTGTCTTTTGTTATTTCGTATGCCGTTCAGTGATCATGAATTGTCTTTCTTGTTCACGTCACCTGTACGTCACTTTCAGCTTCAGCGTAATTGTTTGTTTCCTTTTATTCAGTTTTCCTCTCTTTTTATCGTATTATCCATATCATGCCTCAGGCAAAAATTGAATTATGTATAGGATAGGAGTTTGTGGTATCAAAAGCTTCCATGGTGGCATGTACAATGGGATTTTGTGTGATTGACTTTTGGATAGTTCGAAGTTGCAGATCCAAACTGCTTTGGACAAGTACTGTAGCTATGATCGTGCATCAAAAATCTGTACAAGGCATGTTTGAAATGTGGGGGGTTGTAGAAGTAAACCTCTATGATACAAAATTGAAAGTATAATGATGAATGTATGTGGTAGAAATGACTGGAACAAGTGTTCATTGACTGAGTTCACTGTGTGCAGCTCAGTTGGAAGATAGGAGCAGAAGATTATGTCTGATATGAAAAAAAAAAGAGGGGAAAAAAATCTGACTGTCTATATATCTGCTTGTAGCCAATCTAGCAGTGATGGTGTACAGAAGGATGGTCATTTTTTACATCCAAGGTGTGGGGATCATGTCCCTGGAAAGTTTAATGACGACGGCAAATATTTGATCGCTCGTAATTGTTTAGTCGTGCTTCATTCAGTGGAAACTCGTGGCAGATGACAAAAACGTGCAGTTGCCTCTTTTATCTGTGATTTTCAGAGCTAATCAAACTCCTGTTTGTGAAACGCAGTGCATATATGAGTGTGACCCACTTTGAATGGAAAATCTAGGTTTGCCTTGTGCTTAAAGGGATCGTATAGTTTTGGTTGAGACTTAACTTCAGAAACCTCTTGTGAAATATGAAAGAGCATGTAATTCTTTGAGGATTTCAACATTTATTTGATGAAAATTGCTTTTAAAATCGCTGAGATATCCATCGATGAGTGATCTTAATTAAGTGTGGGACCCACATTTTATTAAGGTCATTTTGTTTTACTTTGTTTTTGTATGTTTCAGCTATTCCAAACCCGATTTTCATCTAATGAACTTTGAATTCCTCTTAAAATGGTATGCTCTGTACTATTTCATAAGTGTTTTCTTGGTATCTCGCCAAAAAGTTAAAGCCCAAGTTTCATCTCCACCAATACTGTACTATCCCTTTAACGGTTACTGCAAATCTAAATCTATGCACTCTTATAGATTTTTCTCATGGTGGTTACCGTGCATGCAACTCATTTAGCTTTGTTCTGAATATGTGATTGGTTGTTATGCCTTACATTTCCATATGATGCAGATGTACTTGAAGTACCGCAGTATTGCAATGCATTCCCAGATTATAATTTGATTGTGATTGTGATTTTATGTAACATTTCAAAGATGCAAAATTTCGATGTCCTACACTTGTATGTAGTGATTTTCAAAATGAATTGAAATTCCCCCTGGTTCAAAGATTATTAGTTGTTTCTTTTTTATCATTTCATATTTATTTTAATTCCCATTTTTCTTCCTTTATAGCTTCATTTCTATCTATAGAATCAGAAACACTGGTAGCATATATATGGGACTAAGCAGCTCAGGTGATCTGGAAATATCATTCTAAAGTGCCTTTATATTTCATTGATGCCTGAGTGAACACCTGACCAATGGTGATTTGTACTCTGAAAAGGGCATCCACTGAAAGTTTTCAGTTCTGCAAAGCAGATTGGGAAATGGTGTGTACGTACATTGTAGATCCCATTGAAAAGGAGCTAAAGTATAGATTGTATTTTGCTCCTATTTTGGTACAATAGTGTTAAGCTGGTCCATTCTCCTCTTTAGACTGGTGATGATGCAATATACCAGAAGTAATGGTGGTTAAACTGTCTGGGCCACCATTTAATGAGATAAAGGGAATAAAAGGAGGATGAGAAAGAGAGGGATGGGGGGGGGGGGGAGGGGAGAATGGAAGGGGAAGCATTGGGTCCATAGGAGAATTGGTAGTTGAATAGGACTGGGTCTAGGGCAAAACTATCAACCTGGCTAGTATTTGCTTTGGGTGATGTAATAATGCTGTTTCACTCTGTATTGCCATGCTAAGAGACTAAACAAACAATAATGAAACAAACCAAAAATAATCCATACAACTAAGGCAAGCACTCAGAGAGCATATATCTCTTCCAAGCAGCTCATTTTGCACAAGTACCTGCATGCTGAAAGTTGCCCATTTTTCCAATAGGAAGAGTCCTTTTGTTTAATGTCATCAGCTCCAAGCTGAGTGGTGCCCAGCCCAAGCACAGTACTCACTTTAGTGCACACAAGCAAACCGCAAATATGAGCAGCTTGAACTCCCAAGTTCAGTGACCACATTTGCCAAAAGACAAAAAATCCTTCAAAGATTTAATAAAAAAATCAGGGATCACTACCAAAATTTGATCATCTGTTCCTTGTGTCCAACTTTTCCTGAAAGTTTCATCCAAATCCATTCCACTCTTTGAGTTATTTTGCATACAGACAGACAAAGAGATAGACAGACAGACAGACAGACAGACAAACAAACAAACAAACAAGCAAACAAACAAACCACCACCAGCCCCCTCAATATAAACTCCTTGGTGGAAACAAAAAGAGTGTAACAGAATGCTAGTCAGAAGTAATTTACCAGGCTTACAAAATGAAATACAGTGATTGACATGATAGCAGATTATTATTATTATTTCTTTTTATAGTCAAAGTATTAATATGTGAAATTTAGAATTGAGCAATCTATTCATGAGATATTAACATCTCATGATTTTGGCAGAGTTGGTGTATTTTGTGTTTTTTTTTAATCAGCTGTGGATTAAATACATATTTTCCTTCTTTACTCTTGTCTCTGATGTGCCTATTGTGTAGATTTATTCAGACCCTGCAAAAAAGGTTATATATCAGTTTCACTCTGTAAAACAGTGCCTGTGTGTGGACACATAAGATAATTCGCCTTTTGTCTCCTGTTTCTTTTTTAAATTTTGTGCAGAAAACAAACCTATTGAGTGCAGAATTTGTTTTCATCTTTTATGGGAAGGATCTAATAGGATTTGCAGTTTATAGTGACACAAACAATAGATTTTGCACAACTGCCACTTATTTTATGCACAGTGTTCCATTGTTTGAAGATCTGTGCATGGTGCCTGGACTGAAATGCAGTCTTGGGTGCCTGTGCAGGTCGTCTGTGGGGAGCTGGAACTGCATGACGGTACCACTGTGTTTCCCATGGGTACCTCATGAATGACCTCAGCCCGAATCTCGCGACCTCTTCAGAGCATTAAAGAAGGGAGATTAAGTAAAAATCAATATAGTCTGATATTGATTATGTCGCTGCTATTTAGTGTGATCGAAGGTGGGGGAGAGGCGTGGCTTTGTGGCCCCAAATAAATTCCTTTCCTCGCTCCTTTCCCCTCTGGGTTTCTACTGTGAAAGAATCCCACCTATGATTGTATTGGATAATAGATGTGCCCTCATTACTTGCTAGTAATTGCGACCATAACAAATATTGCAGTAAATACCTGTGATCACTATAGGTAAAGAATTCTCTGAACACATCCAAAAGTTGTATTTACCTGTGAGAGTTTCAACCACGGGCTGTCATCTTTTTCAAACGAGTGTTTAGAGAACTCTTTACCTATATCAACCATCCATATAAACTTATAATTTCACAATTTACCTGTGATCACGTTTGGAGATATTGATATTGTCAGTACTGGTATAACAAGAGAGAACACGAGAGATTGCTACTTTAAATATTATACTTTTCTTCGTAAAGGAAAACAAATCCTCTGTAATGATCAAGGATAATCTTAAATCATATTTAACTGTCATATATATTTATTTTCAAGATATGTGGCATTAGTTACTGGTTCTTTGCAGTTCAAATATTAGAAGCTGCCAGTAAATCTTTGAATCGTTGACTGAAAGTATATCATACTTCAAAAAATAGTTATTCCCCGAGTTATATGGAACACTTTGCAGAAATTTCCACTCACTTACAATCGTTGCTGTCTTTATGGTGGATGCAGGGTGGCACCCAGCCATCTTTGAGCATAGTTTATGTATCGCCATGGTAACAGCTGTGATTTTGAGTTGCAATCATAGCACTGTGTTTTATTGAATAGGCCCCCAGTCTCATGATTTTCTTCCCCTGCCCTATTTTTAACTGACATCTTAAATAGCTCAATTTATTTTGGAATTGTGATAAAGTGAAATGCTGAAATTCCTCTCAGCACAAGTGTGTGCATGAGGATCATTAAGTCTAGATTTTTATTATTTTTTTCTTGATGTTCTTGAAGCATGTGTACCAAGGTCAGGATATCGCCTTTCACTTTGTTATATGCATTGAACTGTTTAACTCATGGGTCATTACAAGTTAAAGATAATAAAAAGTTTTGGTACCTCAAAAGTGTCCTCGAATTTCCTTGTCTTAGTTTGTGTTTCAGGTTAAAGTACCTTTCATATAACTAACACTGTGAGACTTACTCGCCCCAAAGTGCTCTCATGTCTTAGTAATCATGCAATTAACTGCGACCAGCAGCCCCTTAGCATAGCGACCAGCAGTCCCTTACGCACAGCGTAATCGGGCTTCGCATTGTAGCATTCAGGATCATGACAAATTTAGTATCGCAGGGTAAATGTCAACTTAAAATCCCATAAATTCTTCAATTTGAAGACTTACCAATTCAGTTGAAGTATTGAAAACAGGCTTCGGGCAACGTTTGGTTCTGCCTATAGTCCCTTTCTGTTCGAATTGATGACTGAATGTGACTCGGTCGACAGGACCTTAGGAGAGCTACATACAGTACACTGAATACTACAGCCAGTGCATGCGAACACATCACATGCACACAAATTTCAAATCCATGAACGGATAAGATGTTTGTGTGCGAATGCGCTGGCCATGGCATCCAGTGTATGTAGCTCTCCCAAGGTCCTCTCGACCGAGTCACATTTAGTCATCAATTCGAACAGAAGGGACTATTGGCAGAACCAAACGTTGTTCGAAGCCTGTTTTCAATACTTCAACTTAATTGGTAAGTCTTCAAATCGAAGAAATTTTTGGATTTTAAGTTGACATTTACCCGCGATACTAATTCTGTCATGATCCTGAATGCTACAATGCGAAGCCCCATTACGCTATGCGTATGGGGCTGCTGGTCGCAGTTAGCTATGCGTACAATGGGCTGCACGCTGCTGGTCGCAGTCAGTGGTTTCGTACAATATTTATCGACGCTGTATAGCGTCGGCTCTGGTACGAAACCATTATTGCATGATTACTAAGACATGAGAGCACTTTGGGGCGAGTAATTCTCACAGACAACGTACTTTAACCTGAAACACAAACCAAGACAAGGAAATTCAGGGAAGCTTTTGAGGTACCAAAACTTTTTATTATCTTTAAGTAAGCATTTCAAATTGCCTCAACTGGTGGGAGTTGATCAAACTTTTTTTTCTTTACATAAAACATTGTTGTTGTTGTTTTTCTTTTCAATTTGACAGGTTAGTTTCTGGATTTATAGAGCAATCAGTTTTATCTTGCTGGACTAAAGATGCTACCATGCAGTTGTATGAAATTTTGATGTACCAGTCAGTATCAGAAGAATTTCTGCAGGGCAATAACCCTTACCCCCCCCCCCCAAAAAAAAAAAAAAACAAAAACAACAACAACAACAACAAACAAACAAACAAACAAACAACCCCCCCCCAAAAAAAAAAAAAAAAAATCCTGTTAGTGGTAGGAATAGAGTGAAGGCTAGGGTAGGGATCAGGATTAGCACCAGAATATAGGATTATGGGTTAGGGTAGTGATCTGGGTTGGGGTTATGGTCAGGATTAGGATTAGGGTTAGGATTAGCTAAGGGAAAATGGGGATGGGTGGTTGTTCAGCTGGTAGTTGGCTGAGAACTATAGCTGTCAGTGGTGATGACAGGGTCAGTGCTCTCTGTAATGCCCAAACTGCCCTTTGCTGTCAAATGTGTGTGTTTGCATATGTGTATACATACCTTTAGGTGTCTATGCTTGTATGTTTTTGTTTGTATGTGTGTGTGTGTGTGTGTGTGTGTGTTCTCATCTGAGTGTGTATGATGGATGCTTTACCTGTTGATTTTCATCCGTGCATCAACAAGTTGATGTAGTACTCTGCAAGTAAGGTACTCTGCAACTTAGTCTCTGTGAATACATGAAGAGCTCCTGCCAAAAATGGTGGCAAAGATATTAGTCTAGTAGGAGAAAGGGGTTCCCATGCACCCCAAACATATATTTTTTTAATCTACTTCATCTAGACAAGTTTTGCGCGTAGATTTCAAAAATGCAATGTTAACAGGTCAAAGCGTGTCCCATAGTGGTCAAAAATCCGTTTCCATGGTAACGCATGGTGAAAATGTCAGTATCTCATAAAAATGCATGTAACCTTTGATAAAATTGTTCAATTATCATGGCTTTGGTATCAAATTAATGAAAAATAAATGATCTATATGATGATACCAATTGTGTAGGGGGTTATACCAACCTTCATCTCAATTTTGAGGCCAGAATACAATTTTTTCACATTTTTTAGCAAAAATGCAATTTTACCATAAAACTTATCTATCTCTAAATCATACCAAAACATAATCAATTTGTTCTTCAAAATTATACTAAATATGTATGCAATACAATGTGAAAATTTCATAGATATTGCTCAAATGATAAGAAAGTTACGGCCATCCAAAGTTGACATTCAAGCATGTCAAGAATGTGCAGGTGGGAGTGTGATGTACGCCCTCTATTGTTGAATAATCTCATTTAAACATTTCAGTTATCATAATTTGGTTCCAAAAGCATGAGAATGAAGTTGGATGTGATAAAGTGGGTCATCTAGACCAGTTTTGTGGGTAGAATTTAAAAAAAAAATGCATTAACAGGTCAAAGAGTGTCCCATGGGAGCAAAAAAAAAAAAAAAAAATCTGTTACCAAGGCAATGCATGATGGAAATGTCAGAATCTCCTTAAAATGTAATATTTGATACAATTGTTCACTTATCATGATTTAAATGTCAAATTTATACTAATCTTCATATCAATTTTGAGGTCAGGGTAGTAGTTTTTGCAGCGCGCTGCTGGGGGGGGGGGGGGCGAGTAGAAAAAAAAAATCATTGGTTCACATAGGAGTACGGTACAGTACTAGTATACTATTCGGGTATATGGTGCACGTTTTCGATCGAGGGCATGCGAATAGCTTGAATCGAACAATAGGATTTCGTAATACCGGGGTCCTGTTTAAAATTGATTATATACTAGTAGTTGATTTCAACTGTAAGTCTATAAGCCAGGGAATTGAGGCTGAATTTTGGGGTCAACTGGCAACTATCGTATAACAAACAAATTTTGTGTTTGAAAGTATACATGTATGTCTTAACAAACTTACCAGTAAAATTTACCCCGAAGTTCTGCTTCGGAACATGCTGAAATGACATCATCAACATGGCTACCCGCAAACCAGATATAGTGTAAATTAATGGGAATTTTAGGATACCTCAAGTGTTCATTATACAACTGACATTATTAAAGATAAGTTTCTAGTGTATGTATTTCTTATTTCCTGCCTTTCTTCAAACAAAATTGGGCACATTTGTGACCTCTTTTTCAAAAAATCTGATCCCAATTAGGTCATTTCTATGAAAACTTTATGCTAAAAACAATGTTTTTCTCAAACAAACAAAAAATGCAACACCTTCTCAACGTTAAACACCATTTTAAATTTACATAAGTATGCAAATTCATAGCTATTTAATTGACTGGAGTTTAGACCTAGCCTGTTAGAGACCATAGCTACCATGGTTACACTCAAACTTGCCTGTAGCCATTATAACACAGCTGTCCAGAAATCACGATTTTCATTATTAGTGGTGTATTGTATTATATATTCCAATATATTCCATCCCTACAGCTGGATTTTTTTTTTGTTTTTCGTTTTGCATTTGGCACAAGCTGACATTTCGTTCAAGTCAATTAGGCACAGAACATAGATTAAGTCAATTTCTCATAGACCCTCTACCTCCACCCCCAATCCCAATAAAAATGGTCAGTTCATGCCTTTTCCTTTCTTGCAGTCCTGTAGGGTGTTTCAACAAACTTTTCATTGGTTTCAGTTTCACTTCACTGGTTTCAGTCTCGCTATCTCACTTTTCTGATTGGTATGCTTCAGTCACGAGGACTTGCTAATAAAGTGAAACTGAAAACATAGTGGCACTGATCTCACTGAAATCAATGTTGGTGAAACGGGTCCTGCATGAACTTCTGTACGATACCAGAGCAAGCTCATTATACTCGATGGACTACTACAACAAATACTGTACTTCTGAAAGAAATGACGCACTGTTAACAGACACCGGATACACATTTTGTCATGGATCACATTAGTCCAGTCAAAATAGGGTTTCACCCAACACTGATTGCAACAGTAGGAATTCCACTGCAGTGCTATACTTGTTATGGGCTCCTAAACACCATACTAAAAGTCCCAAGAAATCCAGTGGGGCAAAGTGGCTAAATTTCCACAATATGCAAATTAGCTCCCATTATGATAATAATACAGTGTTTCCATGAAAACTAGGTTTCTAGTTTTTAGATTGGAACACCGAAAGTGTTGAAACTTCTGTTTACAACGTCACTAGTGCGATGCAAACATTTCACCATGTACATAGTCTGGGCCTCATTTGCATAATATGCAAAGGGTTCCGAACCAACAGAATATTCTGATGCATCAAAGTGCCCGCTATGAGCATATCAAGAGTGTTCAAATATGATATTTCAGTTTCTCTTCACCAAAAACAAACTTTACAGCATTTGTAAACTACAAAAGGTGTAGCATGAATTATCATTATAAGATTAGAGTTTGTTATCAGACAGAATAATGATAGCTTATCCATTAATATTACGTAGAATCAAAGTACGAAATTAAGCAAGTGTCAACATGTATAATTTGTCTATGGTAATTTTGTAATGAATGAACTCTATTTGGAGGGTGGTTTGTTCGAATCTTGATCATTAAGCTCTTGCATCCTTGAGGGTTTTGAGATATTGAAGATGGCACAGTCGAAGGAAACCCTGTGGGTAGTGCCCAAAGTTACCCCAGTCGAGCATATTATCCCACGACCATTAATTTACAAAACATGCATCAACCAACACGATTTCCGTTGTTCTAAGCGTACAAGATTTTAATTCTAAAGTCGTTTCGCCGTCTAGCAAAGACTTTGTTATTTCCATGAAATACAATTGGCATTGACAGCGGAGACATTTTTCTACAATGTGTACATCATTCTTTAAAAAGTGGTGCACAGTCAAAGTGGCTCGCATGAGGGAGGTACCCGAATTTATCCCTATACCCTCACGGCCCGGTACAAAACATAATATACACAAGTGAATACAGCTGTTTCAAGCGAAAAAAAAAACCTCCGTGCATGACGACCTATTCATTTCATTTCCATTAAAATTCAGTGGAAGTTCTCGAAGAATTGTTGTTCTACAATATCTTGGTATAAGGTGAAAATGGTTCACATACGAAGACAACCAAGTGGAGGGTGCCCAAAATTACCCCACCCACAGACAGTCTAAGACATGCAATAATCATGTACCAGTGCAAATACATGAATATGTTCTATGGATACATGCCTTTAAACAGTCCTTCTGGTCCTCTAGCCCAGAAACTTTTATTTAATGAAATTCAATGGAGTCAACAGACGATGTCTTGCTCTGTAATTTTTACTTTTACACTGACATACGTAGTTAAAGTGGTTATCATTCGAAGGGAGCCTACTGTATGGGAAGTGCACACATTAATTGCCTCTATACATGATCTTTGTTCACGCAAATATCAACGCAATTATAGTATATACAGTCGTTCCAAAAGTGCATGTCTCAAAAAAAGGTCATTCCTTGAGTTTTAGGACTATCACTTGAGTTTTGTGATTATGTATATAAATCATCGTATGGTGCTTTAATCATTGTACATTCTTCTCATTCGACATAACTTTACGCACCTCATTTTTTCTGTTACAAAGAAAGTGATATCTATCTGTTCTTGTCGAAAAATGAAATAGAAATTGAACTGAAGTCTCTTGAATTGGATTCCTGTCATATCAAGACACTTTTTTTTCTATAAAAAACTGCCGGGGTAGAGATAAAATAACAACATTGATCCATAATATCTATGCAGTCCAAAGGGTTCATTTGCAGAGACCACCTTGTGGGAGGTGCTCAAACTAATCCTAAATGCAATGAAAAACATGCAGTATACACTGTACAACCGCGAAAAATGTTCCCAGGGCAATATAGGAAACATGCACCAGCATATAGCACAACTAAATATATGTTTCAATTTACCATGCCTTCACGTTGTCGTTACTGTTGTACAGCGATTGCCCTTTTGTTTGTATGAAATGCAATATAATTATAAAAAGTAAAAATGCTCTACTTTAACTATATTGTTAAAAGGGTCAACATTCAAAAGCAATCCCCTGGGAAGTGTCCAAAATAAATACCGCCGCTCAAGCCCCGTAATTACATCACACGGATACTATGAACGCAAATACCGACGTTCTTTCGTGCATGGTTTTAGAAGTAGTTCCAGCAATACAGCTACACACTTTTATATCAATAAATGTCGTGGAAATGATAGGAGAAGCATTGCTTCAAAATATCTATTAAGTGAGAGGATGTACAGTAAATGCCAATCCTGTTGGATGTGCCCCAATTCCCCCCCCCCCCCCCCCGATCCGCCACCTTCAGTGCAGAGGCATGAAAATATACCTCTTGAAATATTGCAAATTTAGATAAAATTTGGGTGCTTCTGTTTACTTTTAGTTTTCACCATCAATTAATTACATAGAACTAGACTCTAACATTACAGATCTATTGTAATGTATACAAAATTATGTGGAGTCTACAGAACTAAGGTCTACACCAAAACTAGTATTATGCTACAGACAGTATCATTCCATCAAACTAATCTTGTAATCTGTTACTTTCACACTCAGCAAAGTAACTATACAAATAACAATCTATTATAGATACTCTCTTTAAATATTAATAAATTCAACTCAATTCAACACAGCACATCAACAAGTTCTGATTTCATGTCATACCTAAATCCTAACACATTTTAAACATGTGAGACTGAAGTTCACTGAACATAAACTTGTAGTGGAAAAGCTTCAATAGATGAAGTTTTTTTGGTACTTTGCTTTCAGGCAAAAATAAATATGTTGCAGAATGGTTTTAAAAGCTATAATATGACACAAAATGGAATCAGATACAAGGGTCAGAGGTTTGATATATGGCAGATTTCTTTGACTGATCCCGGTCTGATCCAAACAATAAAGCTTCTCACCAAAACTTTTGTCCTAGATCACAAGCAAGCTTGCTTATTTCACAATAGAGGGCGCGCATCATCATCCATCTGGAAATATTCTTGACCAATTCTTGACAGGTGTCAATGTCAACTTTGGATGGCCGTAACTTTCTTGTTATTTGAGCAATATCTACGAATTTTTCACATTTTATTACATACATATTTGGTATAATTTTGAAGAATACTCAAACAAATTGAATATTTTTTGGTATGATTTAGAGATAGATTAGTATTATGGTAAAAATGCATTTTTGCTAAAAAATGTGGAAAAATTGAATTCTGGCCTCAAAATTAATATGAAGATTGGTATAACCCCCTACATAATTGGTATCATCATATAGATAATTTAATTTTCTTTAATTTGATACCAAAGCCATGATAATTGAACAATTTTATCAAAGGTTACATGTATTTTTATGAGATACTGACATTTTCACCATGCGTTACCATGGAAACGGATTTTTGACCACTATGGGACACGCTTTGACCTGTTAACATTGCATTTTTGAAATCTACGCACAAAGTTGGCCTAGATGAAGTAGATTAAAAAAATATATGTTTGGGGTGCATGGGAACCCCCCTTTCCGACTGCACTATATAGGCTGTTGTTTCCTGTGGTGAGCAGATCCGAGGTTGTTAGTCGCAAGAAACCTTCAGCCACTGAGAGGTCAAAGATTAATAATGTCAAACTTTCAATTAAAGATTAAAGTTCTTCGATGATCTTTACGAAAAAGACAGAATTTGTTCACCGCTTGTAATCCTGTATGTATCATATCAGCTTCTTGTCAGGAAGAAGATGATGAAACAAGGATGTTTTCATATGCCGTATATCTCTGATTTGCGCCGACATGATATTACGACTTCCTGTCTTGTAAGGTGAGCGCGGATCACGTACAAGGTGATCCTGTTTTGTGTGGGTAACTGTGGCATCATGACCGTGAACATTTTCCAGCGGGATAATGATGATGTAGTATGTTGTTTAAAAAGTGACAGGTAGCTAGGCTTTTGATTGGCAGGCATGTACAGGGAGGCCATGGATGAGAAACATTGTGGCTTTTAATATCTGAATCATTCAGGAACATGATTGGATTACATGACCGTTTCAACACATCATAATCATCATATTAGCTCTGCCTCCAAACTTCATTTAATTCTTGGTGTGCCTTAGATGCTCAATTGCACAGAAAACCGTATAATGTTGTACACAATGTCCAGAGTCTCTGGTACGGAAAGGGTTGAAAAAGAAAAAAAACACACCAAAAACAACAACAACAACAGAAAAAACCCCCCAAAAAATCATGTCAACCTGTTGCCTCTGAGACTTGATAATATTCCACCCAGTTAAAATGTGGCTTTTAGTGTTCCCTTTAAAGTGATGTTCCCAAAGTGGATTTGTGGGCTTCTCATTGAAATTTAAAGGTGTTGTGTGCAAAATACAATATTATTAAAGTAACCAGCTTTGCCCATTATGTGTGATTGTCTTTAGAACTTTGAATGCTTTTGAGAATTATTTTGCCAATAAAGGCAGCATAAAACTGCAAAATCATAAGAGCTGATGAAACAATATGGCAGCGCACTGTTTTGAAAGAAAAGCAAAAGATCATCAATGCGATCTTCAGAAGGGTCAAAGTTTCAGCAGGCTTCCATGCTGGAAAATATTATAATGTATAAAATCAGATGTTCTTATGTATGGTTTCTCCATGACCCCATGATGGTATTTGGGTCATATGACAATGATTCTGTCACAATTACAGAAGACTTTATAACTTTAATAGAAAGGCCACATGAATGGCATTTTGCAACCCTGCTGGTAACATGACTGTAAACAGAATTAGAACTCTTTTGCAATGGGGTGGGGCAGGTATTCACCCTCATCCCATTTCCAAATTCCAGAACAGGATTAGTAAACTTCTTTTAAAACCCTGATGGTAGGTTGATATAAATTCCACAGTTTGTTTGTGAGATTGTATGTGCCTCAATAAATTATGTTTTGCCAGGATGTGGTATATATGTGAGGTCCTGGTAACATATATGTGTGTGAGGATGTTGTGTGCTGCTTGTTTTCTTGTTCCGTTGACCCCACCCTGTGTGTCCTGTGCACTGTTCTTGTTATACTCTTCACTTATAATGCATTCAAGTTTAGCGTGCTTTTATTTTCGCGCTAGCTTCTGGTTGAGCGAAATATGCGAAAATTTACACACCACGCAAAATTTGCACTTTTACAGTACTGTACCATTTTACTCAAAGCAGTCATCACAGGCATAAAAAGGGACAGAACAGCAACTGATAGTCTTTTTGCCACTTGCCATTCCAGTGGGCTTGCCCTTGTATTGAGAGAACATCTCAAAAGTTCATAAACTTACAAGTGTCTGCTGTGGGAAGGTCATCAATTCTCTTCAGCTTGGGTATTCTTTTTTAACCTTCACCAAAAAGATTATCAAAGGTTTTCTTTTATTCTTTTTTTTAGCCCTTTGTCTTGATCTTCCCACAACACCTCCCACTCAAACTATGAAAATGGATTCAGCCGTGTGAATCCGGTTTGTCCCAGACAACCCTGTGCAAATATCTACAAATATAGAGATTTTGCAACAAAAGTATGCCGTTGTGTCAATAATAGCATTGTTTGATACTTAAAACAATACAGTGGGTTCCGTGGTCCATCATGCATCATAGCATACAAGACTGAACAGTTTCCCCACAGTTCAGCAAATTTGCACTTCAGGCAATAGCACCTGCCTATAACCAAGGTGTGAGCGTAATGGGAACTGGTTGTTTAAAGAGATACAGTACAGAGTGTTCCGTCTCTGAATGTTATGAAGCAATATGGAGTTAAATAGGAATCCAGTCACAAGACTTTGGAAGAGGGGGGAACATTTTACCCATATCAGATCTATTTGGATCTTTAACTTTGATATTTTGGGCAGGAAGGAGTTTATAACTGTCTCTTCAATTCAAATGCAATTATCTTTGGGTTAGCGCCTGCAGTTTTATTTGTGCTTTATTTGTGCTTCACTGTTAGCATTGATAGGTGGTATTGTAAGCAGATTTGAATTAGTAGTTATTGTAGATGTGTACAATGTCCCATCAATTTCTTATACAACATGATACTATGTATTATAAAGTTATTTGTCTTAAATACTTGTAACTGTCTTGCCCTTTATAGGGAATGACTAGTACCTGATCAGTGGGAATCAGTGGGAATGCTGGGGGATGATTGTTCCAATTCTTTTGAGATTCATTTGAGAGTAAATTATATATCTATTGTTGTGTGAAAATTATTTGCTTCAGAACGGTCTCATATTCAAGTAATGTGCAGTTTAATGCCCCGTCACTGTACAGGCATGCTAGCCTGGAACCATTAAACTGCACATAACTTGAATATGAGACCATTCTGAAGCAAATAATTTTCACACAACAATAGATATATAATACACTCTTAAATGAATCCCACAAGAATTGGAACAATCATCCCCCAGCATTCCCACTGATTCCCACTGATCAGTTACTAGCCATCCCCTTTAAACAAATAACTGGTTAACTTTCAAGTAGTTGTCGACAAGTTTTTTAATGGCATTGCATACATTTGTGTATTATGGAACAGCCATCAAAGCTATGGAAAACTGGTTGCTCTGCTGCCGCACGCCATTTCCTCCATAATTGTGCACACGTTTTGATTGTCCATTGATGGAAACCAATTGTGTTTTCACATCTGTAGAGGCGCACATGGTTGCATCAGACAGGCGGTCGCTGTGCACAGGTTATTAACTGCACAGGATTTCAGTCGCAATGGGCAGATAATCTCGGCTTCTGTTTGCAAAGATGATAACCAAGTACTTAGTCGATATTTGATTGGCATGTGTTTTGTTGTTTTTGTTCGTGCAAAAAACAAGATAAACAAAAGTCTTTTCTTCATAGCCCTGTTCTCCTTGGACACAAGGCGAATCTTGGACTCATGTTTATTTGTTCTAAATGTTGCATAGTGACAAATAACTGAAGTGTGACAGACGAGCGTCATTCATCTCTCCAGTAATGTGCCCTTCCAAAATGTGGCATAATCTAACCAAGTCCTGAGGGTCATTTTGCCACAGATAGATATGACCATCTTTTCATCACTAAAGTTGGCCAATCTGAATTTTACTGTATATCCTACAATGGAGAAGGAGAAGATGGAATTCATTACATTCATGAAATCTGCACAAAATCAGAAAGAAATTCACAAAACTTGGCCAGTTTAAGAGAAGAAAGGATCTTTATTTTTTGTTAGATATGTTGCCAATTTGATGAAGAGATTCATTTTTGTTAGTACTCTACATTACGAAAATGAAGCAATGAATAGTGTGAAACCATGATATAGACATTCCTCTTTATAAAACCGCAGAAGTGTTGTTCCAGACACTTCAAATGGGTTAGATCTTGCAGTGCTTTTTGCTGATTGACACATATTATGCTGGAGTGAGTGCTCTGTCTGCCTATTGGCTCAGATATTTTGAAACTAATTGCCATTGAGTAGAGGTTTATATGTAAACTGTAATATTTATCCAGGTGGGACTGAAGCACTGTTATGCCTGAGTAGTCAGTGAATTTTCATTTCAATTTCATTTCAATTTATTTTCATATTTCTCACATATATCACAATAAAGTATATAAATACGAAAATTATACAAAACATAATTCAGATGAGACTTCATCAGAATGTACAGAAGTTTGATTTGGTATAAACACGAGGTCTGTATGCATGCGAATTACACTGTGGTCATAATGCGAAAAAATATGATGGGGCCTGCGTAAAAGCATTAGCTTGTACAGCCGCAGGTCCCGTGAGTAATCAGATTAGGGGAAGTTTAAAGTACGGATGTTTTTTAAGACCAACTATATCTGGGGAAACCGATTAAAACAAACAAAACAAAAAATCCAATTAAATATATGTCACTAAATAAAAATACAGAAAAACAGAAGCAGAAAGCAGAAAGGTCACATGTTGCAGCAGTGAACAACAACTGCAGAGATTCAAGGGGTATGTTGCAGAGTATAGAAAATGGCGTAACTGTATGTCATAAATACATGAGTAGAAGGTGGGATAATGAGATTTGTCGTGAATGTAAACAATACCGAAAGCTCAGGAGTAACATTCCAGCATGGGTCCTCAAACCAAGCATTCCGTGTGACCATAGTAACCGACAGCTGTCACGCGCGAGAGTTTCGATAACCGAGTGGAACAATAGGTGCATGAACAGCGCAACAGGCAGACTGTTCAAAAATAGTGCTCATGGTTAGGATCCCGCCGGACTAAGGTGGGATAGACAAGGGGTAACATGTAAAGAGCAACAAGAACTATACACTATGCATGCCGTACAATGTAGCTGCTAAGAAGATATTGCTTCAGTTTTCGTTTGAATGAGGTTACAGTGGTACAACTTACAAGTTCCATAGGGAGTTCGTTCCAATATTTGGGCCCAGCGAACATAATGGTTTTTTTCGCGAAAATTGTTCGGGTACGTGGAAGGTGATATGCGTAACATTGACGAGTTGGATAATCATGAACTGTATAATTTCTTGTAAACATTTGGGAAAATACGTCTGGTAATTGGCCAGTTGAAAATTGAAACATAAACAGGCCGACGTTGTAATAAAATAACTCGGGAATTTTCAAAATTTTATTACTTACAAAAAGTTCGTTCGTGTGGGATAAATATCCAGTGTGGTTAACAATTCTAACAGCTCGTTTTTGTACAAGAAATAACGAATCGATAAGGTTTTTAGAAGCATTTCCCCCACGCCAGAATCCCATAGTTGAGATAGGGAGATATCAAAGTTGAATATATGCTCTGTAGAATATTACTTGGAAAATAATAGCTAAGTTTGTTAAGAACCCCGGTATTTCTAGCAATAATTCTGCTTACATAATTAACATGGGTTCTCCAAGATAAATCACTATCGATATGAAGACCCAAAAATTTTGTATTGTTGACCTGTGACAGATCAATGTTGTTTATCTTGACAGAGAGAGGTAACACAGGTAGCGAATTACTGAATAACATATACTGAGTTTTATCAATGTTTAAGGATAATTAATGTTTAAGGAATTAATCTTAAAGTAAGGATTAGTTTTTTTTTTTGGTTTTTTTTTTCAGGGGGGGGGGGGGTTGAATCAAATGCTTTTCATAGAGCTGGCATTTACCATAAAAAGAAGATTTTTTTTTTTCCTCCGACCCCATTCTGATGAACTTTTCTTGTTAAGAATTTTGCGGATAGTTGTATTTCTCTCTATAACTTGACATTGCCCCCATCTTTGTGTGTGTGTGTGTGTTTTTGCTGCAGTATAGTGTAAAAGTTGAAATTTTCATGTGAATAATCTTTTTACCCTCAGCTGGGTAAGAGTCGCCAGACATGGATTTTCAGTTAAGAGCAGATGCTGAAAGAGCAGACTCTAAGCTTTAAAATGATGTATAACTCAATTCAAATGGACTCCCCTAATCTACCTAAATACTGGAAAGAAAGCACACACGTGAACTGAGAAAAGAGGCTCTGAAGTACACAGACTAATCAAACGCTTACTCATTACCAAGCCGTGCTAGCTGTGCCATGAAAGGGACAAAACACAGGATGTAAACCACTGGAGCAACAACAATGAAGGGATTATCAGATTAAGTTGAAATTAAGCATGTTCTATAAGCACATTCTGCCCATGATTAATGCTAACTTTCAAAGCAGTAGCGTCATCCTTCAAAAGTTATTAGACCTGAAAGTGAAGAGTGTGCAAATAATTTCAAGACATGAAAATCGGCCTCTAAAGTCATACCTGATCATTCTACTCTGCCCCACAAAGTGGTTGGAGAAAAACTGCTAAAAACACACTTTCCCATTCATGTTAAGATACCAAACTGAAGAATAATGTAAAAGAAGGATAGCTCTTTCAGAAAATATGAAAAAAAAATTAAGATTGACTTGATTGAACCATTTCACATTTTTTGAGACCTCACTTAAAATCAACCGGTGCGACTTTTTGTTTGCTTTGTGGTGCACGGTCACATATCATTTCCAACAACTCAGTAATTTCTCTCATTGTCTACGGAGTGATATCTTATATCATCTGCCATGATATGCTGACGGCATTTCTTTCACGAGTTCCTCCTCCCCCCCCCCCCCCATTCCCCTTTTTTCATTTCAGGGTAACCCTGTCTTGAGTGTGCAGGACATGATAATGCTCATTCTCATTGCCAAACCTGTTTGTGGCTATGCTGAATGCATTTGAGGGGGCTTCTGCCAACCACGTTTGCCTACGATGTCTTTTGTTATTCATAATAGTGACATGAAAACATGCAAGTTATGCAAAAGTGCAAAGATAAATTTTGTGAGCTCTGAGTTCACAGGGGACACGAGATTGATTTTTCAGCACTCAAGGTGTTGTGTAGATTTTTGAGTGGATACATGGGTATAGCATCACTGAATCCGCAACCTGTTATTTCTTTGGAAGTGACTGTTGAGACGGTGCAAAGTGGCGCCAACGTTTGGCTGCTGTATGAATGCATTTATTGTAAAGAGGACCCTTTGGAGGTGGAATACATTATTCATGGTACCTTTTATCACTGTACATTGTATGTAATGACAGGATGCTAGGATCATCTTCCATGAGTTGATCATTAAAGTTTGCTGTCATTGATGGATAATGATACGCGATACTTTGTACTCCCAACAGTGTGAGACGTCATTGGTCGTTATTTTGAAAGCAATTTGTACAGGTCAGGGAAAGAAACCACTGTTCTGCCTTGTCATCCTGCATGTTTTGTTAGAGTTGTTTCTGCATGTATCTCAGGTTGGTGCGATACATGAGAATGCCATCACATTTCTGTACTTTAAGAGAACTTTTATGGCTCCTATACTCTAGATATTTGTTTCAAAGGAGAACAATAAAAAATGTCACATTGTTGAAATAATGTCTGTGCGGTTTCTCAGGAGCTTTTCAAGATCAATGATAGTAGCTAGTTTTTATAGAGTGCGTGTAACACTTATTTAGTACAATTGTATCTCATTGCGCTTTTTAGACCGTTATTACCCGGTCAGTGGATACATTATTTCTGACCAGCACTGACAGTGCTCGCTCTCCACTCCCTTGGGAGCATTTCGGCCAATCGCAGCCATTTTACAGGTGTGCACATGGTGATCAACCAACTAAATTTTCACATCCTATCAGGTACCAGTCTATACTCCTGGGTGGAGAGCAACAAATTGGAAAAAGATAACTTTTATGTGTGTTCAAAGCAGACATCAGCAATCAATCAAAATAAAGATGGCACCCAAGAGGTAGAAGAAAAGAATGAAAATGAACAGATGTGTGGGTGTAATTCTGTCGCCCAAAAGAATGACTTTATGGAAAATGTACTTATGCCATGAAGAAGTGGGAGTGTTTGGCGAGGATAAACATTCATGTCAGTGTCCCAAAGTCCACAGTGATTTTTTTTTCTTTTTATTATTGGCTTGGGATAAATGTATAAAGTGATTGATATTTCTTTAGCTTGACATGATGGAGTGTTGACACCTCTACCTCACATTGCAGCTGTCAAAATACTTTTTTAAAACTTGCTCTGAGGATTAATTGAGAATGGAGTCATCATTAAGATTGTGTTTTCCATTGATATGGGCGGATCTATCGTTGGAAGTTTGACTTCATCCTTGAAAAGAAATAGATATTTTTGTTGCTATTGTTGTGGGATGTTGAAAAAACAATCCATGCAATTCAGAAATATTTGGAAATACTTTATGAAAACCATTCATGCCTGGTCTTATCCCAAAACATAACACTTCCTTTGAACATCGAAGCGCTGAGCTGCAAAATGCACAATGTGGAAGTGAAGAAGAATCCCGATTCTTTTCGTGTCGGGTCAGTATCTGCGAAGAAATGAAGGGAAAGAGTGACTACAACTCGTCAAATCGTGGCTGGTCTTCACAGCTCGATCTAGTCTAAAGGATTATCTCGTTGAATACGGACTGGCACGTGAGGCTAAATAAAGCCAGGGTCAGCCCTTTGAAGTGGTGTTGGTGCTGTATGTCACTCCCAAGATTCTGCCAAGGTTGATGTTTGAGAGCATGTTTAGCTACCGACAGAAGTTTGCTACAGTAGATGGCAAAGTACCAAGGAGAAAGTATAGTCTTTGATGTATTTACTTTCTTTCAGTACAATTAAAGTATACTGTGAAAGTGGTGAAGCAAGAAAAATGTAAATATGGAGAGAGAGAGAAAAAAAATATATATAGAGAGAGAGAGGGAGGGAGGAGGTCCAAAAGAACCTTGTGGTATGTTTTCTGTTCATATATAAAGCACATTTTGTGATGTTCTTACTTTCGCAAAGTTTGCCACTTGACTGGTATTTTTTGTGAAATGAATGTCTTGCACAAATATTTCCTGCAGCAAGACAACTGCTATAAAATGAAATGCAAGAGTGGGAAATTACTTATATCAGCTTTCTCTTGGAAAGGAAATATATTATAATCATTATTTCTCATTTTGTCTGTGTAGTTCTCGATCAGAAATCAAGCACTCGCACAAGTGTATCATCAAGTCCTGACGGGCAAAATAATGTGTATTTATAAATGTAGTAGCATCTTTTTTATTTCTGGATATACATGTATGTGTCATACCTCTCTTTTCTTCTATCGTTTGCACTTTATTGTAATCAGATTCATGATTTTGTGGTATTTTTCTTGTGGTATTCATGGTTTCTGTCATGAGGAAGTGTAAAGTTTTGACATGTGAAGGACCCTCCTTTCTCCTCATTTGTATTATCTTAATATTTTTGGAGGTAGGTATGTCTGTATGTATGTTTGTATATGTGTACTTGGATAGATAGATATAGGCTGATATTATATTTTGATTTTTATCTTGGGTGTGCATTGTAAAGCAAGGGATGGTCTTCCTTGAGTAGGCGTGTCTTCATCAGCCCGAAGTTTCAAGATAGCGCGCTATCTTGCGGTTACCAAACTAGTCCGATGTCAAAATAGCGCGCTATCTGTGTAGTGAAGACGCAGATAGCGCGCTATTTGATCGGGAAAATTTCCCCCAAAATCTTGGTCTAGTTCGTCAACTAGAGCGCTAATTCGTGAAATAGCGCGCTATCTTGGGTGCGTCTCCATCAGCCCGAAATTTTCTCGATCCCTCCACGCTTCTGGTTAGCCAGCTGGCAATGGAAAGCGCATGTACAAGCAGCTAGTGATTGTGTATAGTACATTACACGCACGGTGTATTCAAGGATCACATGTGTGTACTATAGGCCTACTGTTGTTGTCATCTTTAAAACCAGGGAGGTTATTTCTCGCACCTCCCTATTAAAACTCAGTGCCATGCATGCTAGCTGGGTTTTGTTTTGTTTTTTTGTAAACTTCTTCTTCTGGTCCACTCTATTCATACCTTAGCTGAAGATTCTTGCAGATTGTGTGCATTTTGGATTTGTTTAAACATTGCAATTCGGTAATTTCATATAAGATGCCTCACTGGACAGAAGAAAGAGTAGCGTTATTAATATCCCTTTGGAGAGAATTTGCTGTACTGCTCACCTCCCTGGTTGTAGAATCGTACATACGGTGATATAGGAGATTTTGAGCGGGGAAATCCACTTTCGAACCGCGAGCCAGGCAGAGTAATATTGCAAAGTGCGCATGCGTCACTTTTCGGACTAATTTCCCGAAGCAGGCTGTTCGAGCTGATGAAGACGCACATTCGCTGTATCGGGCTATTTTCTAAGACCGCAAAATGTCCCGCTAGTTTGAACTTCGGGCTGATGAAGACACGCCTATTGAGTGAACCTGGTGAGTAGTGTGCTTATCTGTTGGCTTGAAGCGATTGTCAAACAAATCCCTGTGTACTCTTGACTTTTCACACAATTCATCTCTTTTTTTCCCCTCTCTCTTTCCTCCTACCCCCTCACTATCTTCCCACAGATGAAAGAGACAGGATACAAAAGAAGACCTTCACGAAATGGGTCAACAAGCACCTAAAGAAGGTAAGAACAGCCCTACTTGATTTGAGTTGGGTCTCATTGTAGCTTCCCACACCCCTCTGCATAAAGGGATTAAAGAAGTGTGATTAAAGAGCCGCTCTGAGCAGCTGAGTTCCAGGGCTTGGGGATGACCATTGACCAAGATAATCACCTGTTAACTCTTTATGTGCCATGGTGGAAACCCCCTGTGTGCCACATTATTCTGAGACACCAACATTGTCATGCTTTGGGGAAAACATTTTGTTTTTCAAATCTATATTACTTTTGGAGATTTCTGCTATTAAAGCTGGACATATAGTGAGTAAAGTTGTAGAGAAAATGTCAAACTTTGCTTTGATGTAAATAGTATGGCAAATCTGTCATTGTTTTTCTTTAAAATGACTACAATAGTAGCTAAATTACTGTAGAGGCATGACTTTTGCAGACCAAACAGTGATAGAAACTTAAAATTCACAAGCAAATTCAGTAGGGAACACCGCTTGTTAGCCAGTCAGCACATAAAATGCAAGCTCTATGTGAGACAACAGAAGGGCGAGGAAAGCTTTCATTGTACTGTGCACAGCATTTGGTGACTTATCGATCAGTTTGGGCAGGTTTTGGGGTTTGAGCAGAATAATATGCGAAGTTGGCACGCCGTCGACCGAGTCGGACGTGCAAACGTGGCACATAAAGAGTTAAAGAGCAGCCCTGCACAGCAGAGTTTGAGGGCTGGTGGACGACCATTGATCAAGATAATCACCTGCTAAAGACAACTGCAGAGATGTCAAAACTCTGAGTGGATAGGACACTGCATCCGCTTGGACAACCTCTGACCCGCTGATCTCCACTGCTGGTGGTTTCGAAGGGGCTTCATCTTGAGTGAATGCACACTTTGTTAATAGAACAATCATTCAGATTGCTACAAAAGACATCTTCTCTGTCCAGTATATTGTATAAAAGTTATGATCCAACCTATTACTTCCAAGTTCATTCCAAGGAGTTAGCCACTTCCCTGTTCATTCAGTGGAATTAATCTCCAATCACTGAATTGATCGTAATATCACTTAAGCAGCCATGATTATCCTTTACATCACAATCTTATCTGTGACACTATACTAGTAATCATTAAATATTCAACTATGGAGTGCCACATCTACAATCATAATGTGCCATTGCTGTCAATAACATTTTTTTTTAACCCGTTGAGGACGAGTCCCGAGTATACTTGGGCAATCGTTTATGGGAAATGCATGTTGTAGCAAAATCAAACCGTCATCAACGGGTAAATGTGTGTGTGTGTGTGTCTTGTTTTACATATAAATCATAATTTCCGTACTTCATCTGAAAGTATTGTCAGAAGCAGTTTTTCTCTGTCAAGAAAATGGATTTCAATAGCATTTGCCTTCATATTCCAAAATATGATATCCTTTACTCATCTGGTTGTTACATGATCTTATGAGTGTGTAGAATTTTTCAATAGACGCCATGTCCAACTTTTCCAGGCTGATATTGTATTCTTCATTTGATTTGCATTTTTAGCTCACCTGAGCCAAAGGCTCAAGTGAGCTATTGCGATCGCCCTTCGTCCGGCGTCCGTCGTCCGTCGTCCGTCGTCCGGCGTCCGTCGTGCATAAACTTTTTACATTTTCATCTTCTTCTTGAAAACCCCAGGACCGATTTTCATCAAACTTGGCAGGTAGCATCCCTAGGGGGTTAGGAAGTCAATTTGTTAAAATGGGCACCATGCCCCACCCAGGGGGCCCCCAGGGGGGGCCCAAACCCCCCAAAATTAAGGAATCTGTAAAAATCTTCTTCTCTAGAACCAGAAGTGATAGAGCTAAGTTAATATAGTATTCATCGCATAATCGGGACAGGTTGGGAGTAGCAAACACGGCCCCTTTAAGCGGGGTGCCCGATTTCGCGATGAGCACTCACCATACACTAACGGCATATGACATGTACATGTACATTATGTAGTGCACACAGACACACACACACATGCATACTGACGTACTGTACATGTACATGAATACACAACCACGCTATCCCTCGGCGCGACCCTCTGTCTAGCTGTCCCTGCATTCTCGCAATGATGTAGAGTAATCACAACCGGGTTCTTCTTCTGTCAGCTCTCTTCGAACACAAAATATGTGGATTAAAAGCTAGCTCTTTCTTAAACATTCGTAGAATTCTAGGACACGTAGGGCGTTCTGTATAAATACATATCCACAACCATGGGAAATGATTACCCAGAACTGATGTGGGAACGTCAATGAAAAGTCCTTCAATCATTCAATCATCACGGCTTGATTGTTTACTTGCCGCGATCACTGCACTGTACATGTGTTGTAGCGATCTAGCTCGCCAAAGATACACATGTACAGAAAAGCGAAGGTGGGGAGCGAGCTGAAATGTACGTGTACTGGATGGACGGAGGTCTAAACACACCAGTCCGAAGCTTGCTTTGTAAGTTTGATGTAAACGACAACTGATAGGGAATCTTTGAAATATTGTTGTGGTATTTTGGTAGATTTTTTGTGTAAAATATCAACAAAATCAAAGATCGCTTGAAGAAAAATTGTCCCGTTTATCAGAGGTCCCCGCCCGATTATCCAGTGAAAATAACGTGCATTGGAAATGTTTCTGGGAAGCGTATGTCATTTAAGCGAGGTTCCCGATTATCAGATGCCCGATTATGCGATGAATACTGTACTATGAGTTAGTACATTGATGACTGTAGTTTCATGTTTGTTCATGGCAGAATCAGGGGTGCCCCCCTTGGGACCCAGGGGAGGGGGTGGAGAGGGGTCCTAACGGGGCCTAAATTATACATTTTCATCTTCTTCTTGAGAACCCCATGACCAATTTTCACCAAACTTGGCAGGTAGCATCCCTAGGGGGTTAGGATCTCAATTTGTTAAAATGGGCACCATGCCCCATCCAGGGGCCCCAGGGGGGCCCAAACCCCCAAAATTAAGGAATCTGTAAAAATCTTCTTCTCTAGAACCAGAAGTGATAGAGCTAAGATAATACTATGAGTTAGTACATTGATGACTGTAGTTTCAAGTCTGTTCATGGCAGAATCAGGGGTGCCCCCCTTGGGACCCAGGGGAGGGGGGGTGGGGAGGGTTCCTAATGGGGCCTAAATTATACATTTTCATCTTCTTCTTGAGAACCCCATGACCATTTTTCACCAAACTTGGCAGGTAGCATCCCTAGGGGGTTAGGATCTCAATTTGTTGAAATGGGCACCATGCCCCATCCAGGGGCCCCAGGGGGGCCCAAACCCCCCAAAATTAAGGAATCTGTAAAAATCTTCTTCTCTAGAACCAGAAGTGATAGAGCTAAGATAATACTATGAGTTAGTACATTGATGACTGTAGTTTCAAGTTTGTTCATGGCAGAATCAAGGGTGCCCCCCCCCCCCTGGGACCCAGGGGAGGGGGTGGGGAGGGGTCCTAATGGGGCCCAAATTATACATTTTCATCTTCTTCTTGAGAACCCCATGACCAATTTTCACCAAACTTGGCAGGTAGCATCCCTAGGGGGTTAGGATCTCAATTTGTTAAAATGGGCACCATGCCCCACCCAGGGGCCCCAGGGGGGGCCAAACCCCCCAAAATGAAGGAATCTTTAAAAATCTTCTCTAGAATCAGAAGTTATGGAGCTAAGATAATACTATGAGTGAGTACATTAATGACTGTAGTTTCAAGTTTGTTCATAGCAAATCCAGGGGTGGGGGGGGGGGGGGGGGGTTGGGAAGGTCCAAATGGGGGCCTGAATTGTACATTTTCATCTTCTTCCTGAAAACCTCATGATGGATTTTCGTCAAACTTGGCAGGTAGCATCCCTAGGGGGTCAGGATCTCAATTTATCAAAATGGGCACCATGCCCCACCCAGAGGGCCCCAGGGGGCCCCCAATTCCCCCAAATTAAGGAATCTTAAAAAATTTGGGCCCTTATTGTACATTTTCATCTTCTACTTGAGAATGCCAGGTCAAATTTTAGTAGAGCTGTGAATAATTTAGATTAGTGACTGCGTGAAAGGTGAACTTGCCATACTCAGGTGAGCGCTAGACTCGCGGGTCTCTTGTTTTTTCCTGTTATTGCTCCCCATACAGTAAAAGAAAAAAATGTACACTCCTGTCGGTATTACCAAACTGATAAAAAAAAAAGAGAAAAATATTTGTGGGCAGTATGCCATTCTCAAGACTGCATAGCATAAGACCACTTACTGGTGATGGGTGTATACCAGAGCAGCGCATAAAACACTCACACACACATGCACAAAGGAAAACAAAAGAAAAAGAAGAATAGTTATCTCTCTTCCGGGGCATGGAAATGACATCAGGCGTTACTTTTCCTTTGTATACATTTTACCGCATCTTAAACTTAAAGGGTGTGTACAGTTCTGGTCGAGGTGAGGATTTAGCTTTTAACGTTTTGCGAGAAATTAAAAAACCACTCTATGAAATGTCAAAGAGCATGCAATTCAAAGGGGTATCAAAAATTTATTTGATGAAAATCGATTTTGAAATGGCTGAGATATCCAGAAACGAGGTGAAACAAAGAGATCCTAAATAAAAGGTGTGGCCTGTAGTCTCTTATTATTATCACTTTTTTGGATATCTCGGCCATTTGAAAACCAATTTTCATCAAATAAACGTTGAATCCTTCTTAAAATTTCACGCTCTTTCATATTTCATAAGAGGTTTCTCATTATCTCACTTAGGAATGTTCAAAACATGAATCCCCACCTCAACCAGTACTGTACAGTCCCTTTAAAGTGCATGATTAATCCTTGGGAAATGTACAACATGTACCGGTGTATTCTTTTTGTCCTACATGTACCTTGGCTTCTTGTGTGTGTTTTTTTTTAAATGCTCTATAAATAGTTCATTGAGTTTGATTGGAAGAAACCACATCAGGCACTGTGCTGTGCGTACGTGCATTAGCTTTTTATCGGCCACGTATTGAACCATTGATTATGGGCACCAGAGCATGCTATGTACTTTAAATCCATGGTGCATTATCTTGTCTTGGAGGGGGCTAATGACATAGATCGTATCAGCCAAATTGCTTTTCTTAAACCCCTTTTGTGTAAAATTATAACGTGACTACAAACTCTACACAGAAACCACTGTGTTGTGGTAGGCAATTGGGTTGAAACAATCTCTTTCTCCTACATATTACATGATATTGCCTGATGTTAAGCACTAATGTCCCCCCCCCTTTTTTTTGGTGATCAATTATGCGGCTCTCCAAGGGCTCCGTTTCATAAGACTTGTTATCAGTGACGAATGGTAATAGTTGTTACAAGCTACTGGAATCCTTGCATCTGACTGGCTGAGAGCAAATTTGTCATAGAAATGTGGCAGTTGTCTCTGGTAACAAGTTTTATGAAACGGGACCCAGGTTTAACGTCAGCGAAGTGGATTGGCCCCTACTTTATAGCTGTCTGTCAGTCTTAAGCTGATGGAAACATTTTATCTTGTGTATCTTGCAAGTTTTCTTTAAAAACCCCCCACAAAAACGACAACATTGATTGGAAGAGGCCAGAAGGCGAGTTGTGAGATCTCATCATTCTCAACTTTTCTTATCTAAAGAAGGCAAGATATGAGATCTTCTTGTTTTTATTACCTGTCCTAGAAGATGAGATTTGAAATCGTGGCTTCTTGGCTTTTCCCTGCTCCCCAAGTCCAAGAAGTCAAGAAGGCAAAATGTACATGTATGAGAGTGAGATCTCATCCCGCCTTGTCAGACACGAGAAACAGAGAAGGCCAGATCCAACGTAATGCCTTCTTGCCTCCTCGGACTCCAAAAGGTCTGAAGATGAGATGAGATCTCACATATTGCCTTCTAGGGCTAAATAAGGTAGATTAAGCGAGGAATCATTTTGTCTTCTTGGTGTAAGCTTCCATAAAATGGTGACAGGTTGAGTAGAAAGTGTACATTCCTGAATTGGCACTGCAAACCTTGCTGACCATGAAAACAATTAAAGGACAAGTTCACCTTCATTAACATAAGGATTGAGAGAATGCAGCAACATAAGTAGAACACATCATTGAAAGTTTGAGGAAAATTGGGCAATCGATGCAAAAGTTATGAATTTTTAAAACTTTTGTGTTGGAACCGCTGGATGAGGAGACTACTAAGGATCGTGATGTCATATGAGTACAACAGTATAAAGAAAATGTAAAGAAATTCAACATATTTTCACTTTTTTCGCATAATAAAAGAGCATTTGATTTGCCTCTTTCTAAAGGCAATGGGAGTAATATTACCCATAACATATGTCGAGTCAAGGGAATGTGTACTTTTTTCAAAAGATGAAATTTTGTGAAATTCTCTTTATATTTTCCTTATATGGTTGTACGCATGTGACATCATACACTGCAGTAGTCTTCTTATCCAGCGATGACTGCACAAAAACTTCAAAAATGCATAACTTTTGAACGGATTGTCCAATTTTCCTCAAACTTTCAATGTTGTGTTCTACTAATATTGCTACATTCCTCTCAATCCTTATGTTAATGAAGGTGAACGTGTCCTTTAAATGAGTTCAGGACATTTCTCCCATTGGACAACATATTTCCAGCTCAGAACCAGGAGAACTTATCACAGTTGTTGGGGGTATTGAGTTTAGGAATTATGATGTAGAGCCCATTATCCTCTACATTATGGTGTCAAATTTCAAATTATTTTCAGTTTCAGTAAAATGTTGGAAATTAAAACCACAAGGGCGCTATTTTACCCTTTATTTGGTACAATGTTTACAAATCTACCCAATTTTCATTAAATAGACTTTTTATTTAATGAAAATTGTTTCCTTTTTATTTACACTCGAATCTTAGAACAATAGCACCCTTCTGGTTCTGAGTTGATGATAGTGTTTCGTTAATGATAGTCTGTGCAACCAGTACTATAACATGAAGGTTAGTCTATTAATACTTTGAGAGTAATGCATACAGTTCTTCAGTGTACATGAGTGTCAACATCTCTGATTTTACACTTATTCTTACATGGACTTTACCAAATTGTTGTCTGGTGTGTTAATAGACCCACTGCATATATTTAGGTACCGGCTGCAATAACGCTATTGAGGGATTTTGGAAGAGGGATTTCAAAAAGTTTTGTCTCATTTTTTTAACGGCAAGGTGGCCAAGTAAGAGCACGCTACTCCAGACCTCCTTGTCTCCGCATTGTCTCCTGACACTTTATTATATGGTCCACTGACTGGCAGCGAGCTCTTTGAGATCTGGTCCAAGTAGCACCACATCCCATTGACTGACGCCTTTGTTCCACTAGGGCCTTAATCTCCGCCCCCAGAGGAGGGCTCCGGACTCCTCAAGGAACCTGTACAATAAGGGGGTAATGACCCTTTGACTGCTCGGACCAAGACGGTTGGCAACTGGACGTGGGATCAGAAGGGGTAATGACCCTTTGAGTGCTTGGACCAAGATCTGTGAGCTGGACTGGGGATTAGAATGGGTAATAACCCTTTGACTGTTTTGACCAAGTTGTATAGGCAGGACCTGAGATCAGAAGGGGTATTAACCCTTTGACTGCTTGGACCAAGACGTTTGGCAACTGGACCTGAAATTGGAAGGGGTAATGACCCTGTGAGTGCTTGGACCAAGATGTTTGGGCTGGACCTGGGCTCAGAAGCCCCTGTATAGACTGTCTTGTCACGATGTGTCATATATTGTCGTGTGTTTTTGCCCAGTACAGGACCTTGAGTCTTGAAAAGCTGTTTGCGCCGTATGACCTCTGAAAGATTGGCAGTTTCCAGAGATAATGACATAATTCCTTTGAGGAGGAAAGAGAGGTGTATGGGAACACCATGTGTATGTCCAGTCCCCGGTGTTAACCGCAAACCTCTCTTCCTCATTTGGTATATGACCATGCAATCTTTCAAACTATATACATTTAATTGTTATGACTCCTGTTGAAGATTAAGTTTTATACCTTCTACTTTGTTCCATGGCATGTAGTTTTTGACCTCAAATCTTGCTAGAAGTATGAATGAGACTTGCCTAACATAGCAATGTTGCCCACATGAGTACAGTCAAACTTGTCTATAGCAACCACCGTCTATGGCGCCCACCTGCTGTATGTGATCACTTTAACACAATTCCCCCCGAGAGAGAGGCCATGTTAATGACCCTGTCTATAGTGGCCACCTGTCTGCAATGGCCACTTTTTTCGTCCCCCTTTGGCAGTCGCTATAGACAGCTTTGACTGTATAGTTTATTTGGTATGTACATATTCTGTGGTAGAGAAGTTTTTTGAAAACGAGTTTTATGTGTACATAAGGATTTACGACAGATGCACCAGACAGTCGTATCTTTCCCCATCAGTCAATTAAACATAGGTTTATGGCTTGTTTTCATAGGGACGCCTTGGTCACTGAGAAACAAAGTAAATCTTCACACCAATGGCAGACTTTGAGTGTTTTTTATCTTGAATCAGCAGGAGTTATTGCTCATTGTACAGTAAGTAAAGGCTCTAAGGGTTATCATAAGTTATCATTACGGGGGTATGATGGTATTGCGAAAGACACATGCTGTGCGGTCCGCATGTAACCATATAATCTGTCATGATATTTGATCTTTATTGGTGAAAAAAGGTAGAATGTAGGATGAAGAAGATCTGAAGAGAGGTTGAAGACAGCAGCATATGTAGAACAAATATAAACTGCAATGCTTTTTTAGGTAATAGAGATACATTCAGCTATATAACATCTTGAATCTGCAAGCATGTTTATGTGCAATATGTAGTGCCTCGCTTTTATGTGTGCGTGGTCACCAGTTGGTGTACAGTGCATGCATCAGACATTGCATTGTGGGCATAAGACTCAAGAGAAACTGGTGCAGGTTTACCAGAAAGACTCTATTGGCGCAGACTAATCAAATTCCACGAGTGTTGAGAGAAGTGCTCTGTAAGATCTCAACTGCAATGGCGAATACCTTCTTGGTTCTTGGCTGCAGGATTTCAAGAACTCATATAGGCCTACCACAGTAATATGAAAGTGCAGAAGTAATCGTAATGTCAGTTCCTATCAGTCTTTCACAAAGCTGTTTGGTAGCTTTCAATTTGAAATGAAGGCATATTTGTACACAGGTTTTTTTTTATTTCTGTGCAGTCCCACATACTTGATTTAAAGCTGGACAGGAGTAGAAGTTGGCTACTGTTTGCTATATTACTGCATGCCAGTGTTTGATTTCAGGCATATATATAGACTAGTTCTTTTCAGAGGGTCCATAATCTGTAGTCAATAGCACATCACACATTTAGAGGGGTTCATTTTTAATATTTAAGATGATAAAACCATTAAAAGGAAAATGCTGTCAAATTATGCATGGATTTCAATTCTATCATTCCTGCTTTGCTCAGATGATCATATCTAATGATTGAAGAGAAGGAATAATTTATATTGTGGCCTTGAGTGTCAGTAGATGACAAATTGTTAGTGAGGAAATGGGCATACAGAGTGGGCTATTGGAGGTTGAGTAGTAAATGATTTTTGCATGTAACTGCAGAGTATAATCTATTGATATCTTATTACTCACAAGCGAGAAAAAAAAAATACACAAACTAATACAGTTACGAGATAGATTGGCAGCATTTGTCAGAAACCATTCATCTTTCCAGTCAATGAAAAGACAGCTGTTATGGGCTGAACAGCTCTGATATTCTGCAGTTAGGAGAGTTACTAACACAGTCAAATTATGGGTACCCCCCCACAATCTCATTGTGGCAGTGTAATAGAAATGATCCTCATGAAGTGAAAATTTAGAAGCGCTGTAGGCCTACAAATAAGTAGTGACCAGAATAATATTATAAGGCGCTTTAAGCATGGCATAGCAGAAAGGGGAATATAAAAAACACCAAACAAACAAACAAGCAAGCAAACAAACAAGCATCTGTCTGTGTTATTATACAATGTAGGTACTGAGCTGTTACCTTCAATCAATCAATCAATCAATCAATCAATTAATCAATCAATCAATCAATCAATCAATCAATCAATCAATCAATCAATCAATCAATCAATCAATCAATCAATCAATCAGTCTAGTCAATAGGTCCAATCAATCAATCGATCAATTGATTGATCGATCGATCAGTCAATCAATCAATCAATCAATCAATCAATCAATCAATCAATCAGTCAGTCAGTCAGTCAATCAACCAATCAATCAATCAATCAATCAATCTAGTCAATAGGTCCAATCAATCAATCGATCAATTGATCGATTGATTGATCAATCAATCAGTCAGTCAGTCAGTCAGTCAATCAATCAGTCAGTCAGTCAGTCAATCAATCAATCAATCAATCAATCCATCAATCAATCAATCAATCAATCAATCAATCAATCAATCAATCAATCAATCAATCAATCAGTCAATCAATCAATCAATCAATCAATCAATCATGTACTTGATTGCAAAAGCCCTTCGATGTACTAGTTGTCTTGAATAAACCATCCTCATCATATGCAATGCACAGATTCCATCACAGCATGTGTACTTCTACAGATACACGTAACATCCACTATGGCTGCACTAAAATTCTGTTTTCTCCCTAAAATGATCTGCAAATCGGAATGAAGTAACAATGCATCCTCACAGGCCTTTACGCATTGGTTATCACAAACGTGTTGTCCTGATTGACACTGGTACATAAGTGTCTCCACAGATCAGCCCACTGGGGTGCTTTCAGCCTACAAGAGTTTGCATTTCAAAATTTTGGGTCACTGCACAAAATATTTACTGACACTCCTAATTTGCATTCTACAATGCATGGAAATCAGTGTGTTTACCTTCTGTTGTGTGTGCGAATGGCAAGACTTACAAAGGCAAGGCCATTGTAGAGAGTGTCGTTATAAATCTGGATCATTATGATATACACACGTGTAGTAATATTGATGAGTCATCTGTCTCTTTGGCATCCTATGTCTGATACAATTCTGCATCATAAATTACATTGAACTGCTAAATCGTATGCATGATTATACTCAGATTGATATGGTTATTGTCCTGGCATATTCTTAACCCATTGAGGATGGTTTGATTTAGCTACAACATGCATTTCCCCTAGACACCTGCCCGAGTATACTTGGGACTCGTCCTCAACGGGGAAAAGGTGGTACATGCTATGTGAACAGCATTAGTGAGAAATGCCAGAAATATTCTGTTCATCATAGGACTATACTTGCCTTCAAAGTTGATGTGCAGATGTAATTTACCAACAAAGTTGATGTGCAGGTGTAATTTACCAATGCTAAGTAGCAGGTTACCGATTGCCTAAAGTTGAACATTTTAAGTGAAGGTTATGAGGAATGTACTAGAATGGGTTTACTACCCTCCAGGCAAGGGCGCAATGACGAAAGTCGTTACGCACTGTCGGTTAGGACGGTCGCGCTTGGATGCCAGCAGTAGTGACCTTACAGCCGTTTGCGCTTCGTCTCTCCGTAAGTGGCGTAATGCCGATTGTTGACATGCTGTCTGGCAATTTGTCATGAAGCGTTCACTTTAATTAGCGGCGTATTGATTCACGGCTCCCCCGCATGACCATGCCTTTGTGCGGGGAATGTGTTGGGCGAGAGCTGCTATACACTTACACTTAAAACAAACACACACACCGACGTATGAAATCACGTACCGTATTGCGTGCCTTTCGGGACAATTATAATCATCATTACCAGTCAAGCTTTAATTGCCAATGTTGTAATTAAAACAAACACAAGACGAGGACAATAACCATTTGTGTGTCTGTACAAATGAACCTCAATGCCAGATGTGCAGGGTATGATAGCCTATAAGTGGTAATGGAAAGGGAAAAATTCAGTCTTCTTGCAGGTCAGGGGACCTTTTTCCTCAGCCATAGACTGGAGCATCCACAATTTGATTGCATATTTCCCCTTAGAATCTGAAACAAAATGGCTTATTCAGTGAAACATGAAATACTGATTCCATTCAAGTTGCCTAATACCTGCGTGGTAACATCAAAATTTTGTTTCTTTATTGTATTGATTATTGGTAATATCAATTTTCAGTACATAGCACTTGTATCAATAAAATGAAATGTACAGCAATAATTCATAAACTTTCTCTTCTCATAAGGCACTGCTAAAAGGAAATAAATCTTGTTGTCACAAAGTAAATAGAAATAAGATCAAGATAAAAACAAAGTTGGACTCATGGGCATGTATTCAAGGAATGTAAAAGTTCTGTGTAGTCTTCATCAAGTGATGTCATTCTAACCTAGTCATTTCATAACAAAAACATGTAGATCACAAAGAAATACACCTCTGAGGTATTGAAGAAATGCATTTTATCAGAAATTGAAAGGCTAAAATTTGCAAGAAATATCTTAATTTGTCAGAGACAGAATTTCTCTTAGAATTATCCACCTATCATTTTTGCAAGTCACTGTTGTCACCTCAAACAAAAATCAGGTACTTTTTTTTTTTCATGACATCAAACTATGACTCAGAAAATGGGCATTTAGCCTTTTCCACTGATGACATTTACTTTAAGAATCTCTCACGTTCTGTCTGAAAACTGACAGCCTCTTTGATTGTGGACAGGAAATAAAGTTCAAAGAGTATTTCAACACATTTTTAGTCTTTTTTTTTTTTAAAGATGGCATTTACCGATGTTTAACTCACCAAAAGAAGTCAGATGGTTGGCTGACTGCATGTGTGGATAATAATACATACTGCATTATCATTCCACATTATTTCAGAGAGTAAAGAAATACTTATTTGCATGAAAGGCCCCTCGACACAATTTTTTGGTGAAGTTGGAGACAGGATATTTATGGGTGTGAATACTTTGAAGGGCAAAGGTGATGCTATCACAGATTTGAGATGTGAAGTGATCAATATCAGATTAGATTTGAAACCAATGTTTTCTAACCCGTTGAGGACGAGTCCCGAGTATACTCAGGCAGGTGTCTATGGGAAATGCGCATTGTAGAAAAATCAGTCTGTCTTCAAAGTGTTAACCTACCTTAATTCACAGTGGGTAAATCTGCACATACTTCAACTTCACTTCACCTTTGGATATGATATCAGCTATTTAAAAGAAGTACCATAACGAGAAGTATGTTAAATACAATGTACATGGGTCAAGAGAGAGGTCCCCCTTTAAAGACTGCTACTGAATATTGAGTGGAAGGGTCTGGATGTAAACTAATTCAAAGTTTACCCAGCACTGTGCTGTCTACAAGCACAATCCGCTTTTCACACCTGACTGATCATGATAACTTCCTATGGGAGGTAATGTGTGTGATATTGCTTATCAATCTGTGTGTGTGACCATGAATTTGTCTTTTCCCCCAGACAGCTACCAGACTGCACTAGTCTGACCTACCAGACACTAACTGGGTGGTACCGAGCTCCAATCCAACACGTTCATAATTTATCAAGTCACAACATTGTAATCCACCAATCAAATGTTTTTCTAGTTTAAGATGTATTTTCCCTAGCTTTATCACAGTTTTTCATACCCTCATTCCCTAGAGGATGGGCTGATTTTGCTACAACACGCATTTCCCATAGACCCCTGCCCGAGTATACTTGGGACTTGTCCTCATTTATAGTGCATTAAACAAGTTATGCATTCTGTACGTATATCTCACATCGACAGAAAGATGCATCGTGTACAGGGGCTGCTACTCTCATCCCATTTCTATCTTCAGGGAAAATGTTGAAAGAATATTAATGAAATATTCCTCATTCTAGTCACTGTAAAAGGAGGGATGTTTTGCGTGCATTTTAATTTCGCCAATTTCGCGAGTGCCCAGATTTGCGAAATTAAAATGCACGCAAAAGTTCTTGTCTACACTTTATGCATTGATGCATTGAGTGCCAGTGGCAGTTTGCGAAAATTTAACGCCGCAAAAAAGGCTGTCGGCACCAATTCGCGAAAAATTCATGCCGTGAATATATCATGTTTTACAAGTGCTATTCAAATATGAGCACAGAAAAGAAAAGAAAAAAATATTATGTAGGCTTTTAAATTGGCAACTGTCTTCATGAAAATGATGATTAGGCTACTGTACACATTCAAAATAAAATAAAATTCAAATTCAAATTCAAATTCAAGTTACAAATCAAAGAAGTATATTCCATACTGAATATAAATGAGCTGATGTATACGAGAAAGGTGGAATCCAAAATAATCATTGTTGCTATAGTAACATCAACCTTGCAAAATCAATGCGTAGACTACACACAGAGCAATTTACACATGAAAGATACCTGTAACTCTGTAATAGAACACATTGTATGGTATTACTCAAGTAGATTGAAGACTGCACACAAGACTATGTCGGCTATAATTAGCTGCGCTTGGCCAGTGTCATGCTGGGTAAATTTTCCTAGCAGAGCTCTTTAACATTCCAGAGCTCCTGTGTTTTAATGATGTCATAATGCAGGAGGGGAGTCCCCCCACTGCTTGGAATGCAAAGATGCATGTTGACAAGGAAAACTGGGGTCATTGACCCTAGCCTTGCTCTTACAGTTTAAAAATCAGTACAGACTTTCTAGAACCACAGCTTTCTGATTTGGAAAGAAACACCATGTTTTATAAGTAAAAATTTTCATACAAATTCAATTAAATCCAATTCAATTTAATTCATTTCAATTCAATTCAATTCAATTCAATTCAATTCAATTCAATTCAATTCAATTCAATTTATTCAATTCAATTCAATTCAATTCAATTCAATTCAATTCAATTCAATTCAATTCAATTCAATTCAGTTCAATAGGTTATTTGCATCATCAAAAAAGAAAACATGATTAAAAGCGGTACAAGTTGTTGGTTTGTCTTTCATTCATCTGATAAGGACAGTTTTTTGTTAAAATGCAATATAAATTCAAAGTGTATGCACAAATGATATGAAAAAAGAAACAATTTAGGGCCTACACTTTGTCATGGTAACAAAAAAAAAAAAAGAAGAAGAAGTAAGTAATCGTAGGGATAGAAAACACTGTTCCACTAAAAAGCCAAGCTTGTAAGACTTGGAACACTTTAAACAAAACAACAATACAAATGATACAAACAAAACAAAACAACGATACAAATTGATAAAGCTTTTTTTTTTTTTTTTTTTTTAAGAAACTCTATTTGAAGTTAGAGGGACTGTACAGTTCTGGTTGAGGTGATGATTTAGCTTTTAATGTTTTGCAAGATATTCAGAAAACACTCTATGAGATGTCGATGAGCATACAATTCTAAGGGGAATCAAAAGTTTATTTGGTGAAAATCGGTTTTGAAATGACTGAAATATCCAAAATCTAGCTGAAACAAAGAGATCCTAATAAAAGACGTGGCATGTAGCCTTTTATTATTATCTCTTTTTTTTGATATCTTGGCCATTTGAAAAACCAATTTTCATCAAATTAACGTTGAATCCTTTGTAAAATTACATTCTCTTTCATATGTCATAAGAGGTTTCTCATTATCACACTTAGGAATGTTATAAACCTGAATCCTCCCCATAACCAGTACTGTACAGTCCCTTTAACATTTCTTTGCTTGGTTTGTATATGCTTTTGAGGTGAAAAGGGAAGATTTTTTCTTTCCTTTTTGAAGCTCATAATGAGTTGACCCAGATACATGACAAACTTGCAGAATTGACGCTAACAGAAAACATTACTGAAATTTTAAGTGGATGCACAACTGATGCAGGATTCTGTCTTCTTTACAATTTCCATGTCGTTCTTGAGAAAAAAATACTGTTGTTCCTGTGCCATTTTTGATCTCATTATCAGAAATCATCTAGAACTATGTCATAAATCATCAATCATTAGAATTTTAGTCTCTGTGAAAGAGAAAGAAGTGAAAAAACAAAAACAAAAGCAGATGAAAGGAGGGAAGAATGCCCTGCCCCAATAAAACAAAAACAAAATTATGAAATACACACACAGGTATTGATTGATGGAGGAGGTAGAGGAGAGAGAAAGAGAGAGAGAGAGAAAAAAAAAATTCCCAGGTCAGTATGATGATGTCATCCTGCTGGCATATGGGGGGAAGGGGGATTACCCACCCTGATAAAAACTGTCTGGAATTAGAGCAAAGGTCATATTGGGTCAATGCCCCCTAATCTGGGCCGTCTGGTGAGAGCTGCCAACAGTGGGGGGGGGGGGGGGGGGGGGGTTAAAGGGAACCTTCAACTCTGCATCAACATTTTGTGTTTCAGCAAGAAAAATGTGTTCAGCCGTACAGAGCAGTCAAACTTTGGACAACCAATGCAAGTTATGAGATTCATAAGTTTCACAAATATTTCCAAAACAGTAATAAAAAATAATCAGTCTTAATAGTTGTTTATGCTGATTAGATGAAGTGGACATGTCGTGACCTCACTAGGCTCTATTTACTTGCATCCAAACCTTAACTCAATTTCACATTTTTGGCATGAAATGAAGAAGAAGATCCATCCTTCGCATTCTACCGATTTAGAGTTGTAATGATGTAGCAACTCTTAATATGTTGAGATGAAGAAGTTACTGCATCGTTGACAAAACAGAGAATCTTATTCTTACAATAATATTTTCATTCTATTGTACAATACTTAGAGGAGAGTTGTTAGGTTGGTGATACTGATACTACTTTGCATATGTAGTGAGTGTTTCACTTCATGGAAAAAAAAAATCATGTTAAAATTTCATATTCCACAACCTTACATGTTTTGTCAGATTTGTGGTTCAAGTTTTACCATTGCGCTTGTTGACTCTCACTCTTTTAAAGGTTCATTGTCCCAGTAGTGTAGAGGGCGCTGTTGATGAGACTGCCGATTACCGTTAGCATTGATATGAAGATTACCGAAGTTGAGCTGTCATCAAGAGTAAAGTGCGTAGGTGTTGCTAAGTAACGTTGCCTTCGTTGTCTTCTCATCGCGCAGTCTGTAGTAATGCCAGGGTGCGTGCATATGTGCTTGTTATTATGACATCACAAAAGAAGTTTGCTAAAGCTGTCATCCCCCTCAGCCGAATCATGAGCCGAACTGTGATCCGACCACTGACTACAGTGAATCTGACTTCTTCGGACTTGGGGAAGTGGGCCACAGCGTAAGCGCTAAAGAGGAGTCGATAGCGTAGGTCTCTATAGGAAACTTGCGCCGTGCGCCCGCGTACGCATTTGACTTAAACACCGGGACCATGCACCATTAAACAAAGTGAACCTACTACAGAATGACATTTCTCTTTAAAGACTGTGACTATTCATGGTAGGAACATGGATAGGGATTACTTTACCATGCTCAATTTCCTGTTTAGTCTGGGGGGAGAGAAGTATATATCTGACAAGATATCGAGTTTGTCATTTAGAAAAAAAAAAGCATAAGCCTCTCTGCTGTTTGTCAGGCTATTCCATTCCACAAGCAGTCTTTATGATGGGCAGAGTTTAGCGAGGAGTGCATAAAATTTGCGGCAAAAATATTAGTTGCCAGTAGCATGTTTTTTGCTCTTATATGAATCTATAATTCAATCAATTTTACATTGTAATATCATTTTGAATATGCATCCAACCTAAAGAAATATAATTACGTGTTTCTGTTGAGAATAAAAAGAGATTATGAATGAATGACTGAATGAATAAATGAATATACTTCTAATGATACTGGTATTCTTTTAACCAGGGGTATTTACGTTAACAAAAAACTATTTTTTTTTTTTTTTTGTCATGAAACAAATTTTTCATGGACTATGCTGGAAAAGTACCTGTTCAGTTTGCAAAAAAAAAAAAAGAAAAAGAGAAAGAAGAAAAAAAGATAAATGAAATAAACAGGAGAAAACCAATCTAAAAAATGGGTTTCCTTTTCTTTTTTAAAGCTACGGTAATCTTTCTTTAGTTTTAGCCAATGTAAATGTACGCTGTCTTATCACTGGTCAAAAATGCATTAATTGAAAAGACAGATCTCCAATTCTCTGTACTTCCAACCTTATCATATCTGGCAAGTTTTGTCATCAATCTCCCTTTTTTTTATTGTGTGGGATATTTTGCCACTGTTATGCAAAAAAAAAAAATACATGTTTTTTTCCGATATTTGGGTTTAAGTGTGAAAGTATCACTGAAATATATTTGGCACTGAAATATCATTTCTCCTCATACAATAATTGACAAGAATTCATAGATCTTTATTTTGATGTTCAATATCTCCACAATGGTTCCATGCACTTTCGCAAAGCAGTTTTAAATGCTTCAAAGCACTATGCCTGGTAATTTCTAGCTGTTAAGAAGAAGAAAAAAAAAAGGAAAGCCAACTGTGGGAAGTGAAAAACCGACCTTGTTCTATCTATGAATTAAAAAATCAAACGAAATGCACAAATATTTGATAGATCGATATTGCTATTCCAAAAAATACATATACTTTTGTGCCCTCCTCTTTGCAGTAGTCAGTCAATATTTGGGCCCATCCGTGCCATAATATTATGAATTTTTACTTTGAAAGAGATAACCAAGTAAATTTTCTCCCCTAGGGACTCATATGATTTAGAGACAAGTGGATCAAGTGGCGGTGAATGAAGGCACAAAGTTGGATGGTATACAGAGGGGCAAAAAAGATGAGGGTCTTTGTTGTTAGGTTTAAAGCAATATTATTTCGGGCTTTGCTGTGGAGTGCCTTTGCAAACTGTGTTTGCCAATCCAAGCCTCAATTTCCATGTGGGTTACAGGTTCTTCAAGGGGTCCTCCTCTGAACCATTTTTTAAGTGTAAATTTTCCTTGTAACCAGTATCTTTTTAATCCTTTTAAAGCCACAATCTCAATCTCTGTTTGGCTCACATACTTTCTAAGTATAGTTTAATGTTTCTCAAAATTTACTCATGTTTTTCTCATGTTTGATTGCATTTTATCTTGAGCATGTCGCCAGTTCTCGAGGATGTTGCATAGCGTGTTGCTGGCTTTTGAGAATGTTGCCCAAGAATTCGAGCATGTTGCAGTGACATGCTCAAACCCCTCGTTGACCACCCTGCTTTTTGTTCTGTAAAAATGGGAGCAATGTGTGAAGTTTGAACATTACGACTTCCTTTTGCAGTTGTTTTGGTACAGTATGGACTTTCCTATTGTAACTCTTTTACTTTCTTGAGGGCTTTGAATATCGTAATTTGTGCAGTTGTGGTGTACTGTATAGTCATTTATCTGCACTCTAGACTGTTATGAACCCTGTATTCCACAAATCGTACATTCTGTATGCTCTGCTCAAAACATTTTTTTTTTCAATCATAGTTCTAAATTATACCTGTAGCTATTGTTGTCTTTGTTGATTTGGGTGTTTATGGTGTATATCATTCACAGTTGGGTATTTATGTTGAATATGTGGCGTTATTACTTGGTGAGGTCTTTGCGGAAGGGAAAGAATTCTGACTATCAAAAGCAACTTATCAGTTTAATCTGTGATTTAGACTTGTTGAAAAGAAAGAGGAGGGGGGGGGGGAAGGGAGAGGAAAAAAACACTAATGCCTGGAAGTAAGACTGAAGGGGTCTGTAGCCCCTGGCACTCATTGACCCAGAACTTGAGTTGAGACTCTATGGTCAGTGGGGTGTGACTGGTATAACCCCCATTCAGGGAGTGACTCCACAGACACAATACCTGTCAATACCAATTTGACCTACAGCTGTGCACAGTGTGAAGTGTTTCCCAGGGTCCTGCTAGTCTTTTGTGCCAGACCTCTCATATCAGATGACATATCGTAATGATATGGTTTTGCAACTCCAGCTTTGCAGTGTATGATCAGACTGATGATCTGCATTCTGCCAATACAATAGTTGTGTTCCCCTGCTCAGAGAAGGCGTAATTAGATCAGAAAAAGCGGGTCACCCCTTCCACCCCTCTTTCCACGATTAACCCGTTGGGGAGGAGCTGCTTTTCCTATAACACACATTTCCCATAGACACCTGCTGAATTATACTCGGGGGGGGGGGGGGGGGGACTGGTCTTTAGTGGGTTGAATTGTGGAAGATACCTTGTGAGTAATATCAGGGCTTCTATGTCTGTGCATGAGTAGAAGACAGTGTTTAGCAAGGACATAACCTCATCTGCCATGTTCTTTCCAAAGGCAAAGACTTTTACTGAAGTGTTATTGCACGAGACAGTTCCCTTCCTCGAGAATAAATAATTCAGGGGAGATCTGAACATGCATTGTGCCAGTCATGTCTTGGGAGTACATGAGGTCATTTTTGTTCAACCTCCGCCACACAATCCAGGCAAAGATGGGAACATCTATTGTCCCTTCCATGTCTTGGGACTTTGTGGAGGTCACTTCTCTTGAGTCTCTTTTCTCTGCATATGTTTCTTTACATCATATGTAACTTCTGTATATGCTACATACTTCAGGAGCATTATATTTAACCCGTTCCGTACTGAATTCTGAAATGCCCATAGACTTAATACGCAGGCCACCATGTTCCTGTATACAACGGGTCAACATATTGGGACTTGAGAGCAGGACAAAGTCTTGAGTTCTTGAATTTATGATCGATAATTATAGGGATGGAATGAGATATAGGTGTTATACTTTTGCACTAGAAAAGTTAGTGGTTTCCCACCTTGGATTAGGACAAAGATGGCATTGTTTTGTTCCTACTGGGAGGCATTGCCTTGTAGGGTAGTCCTATCTTTTATGAGTTGTTAACTTTGCAAAAATATAAAAATGATTGCAAACATACAGCATAGACAGTATCCCCCTCCCCCTCTCTACTCTTCCCTCCCTCTCCCCTACCCTGCCTCTCCCTCTCTTCCTCCTTTCCAATTTCTAACTTCTTTCTTTTTTCATCTTCTCTGTCAGTCTTTTCATCTATCACTCTTCTCCCCATCTGTTCATTATTTCTTCTGTCTTTCTTTTCTGTTTCTCGTTCTCTCCCTCTTTCTGTTTTGAAGGCTTGTCACTTTATGTGTTCATGCAGGGCTCCACACTAACTTTTATTTTTGGTGGCCCAAAGGCAAAAATTCGACCTTTTTTTGGTGGCCCGATCAGGCCACCAAATTCTTCATTTCTGAAATTTTGGTGGCCCGACGTGCATTTTTCGTGGCCCCTGGCCACCGGGCCACCGTTAGTGTCGAGCCCTGGTTTATGTATCAAGAATTGTGCATGTATGTCATCCCGGATTCCAAGGCCAAAGTTTCACCTGAATGGGTGAATAGAATGACCCAATAGTAATAATTTTTGTTTTATTGTTGCCAAAAAGTCATGACAGAATTTATGAGCGTAAATGTTATCATCTTTCTGTAGCCTTTGGTCCCAGCTGTTTCCTCCCTTGATCCGTTAAAGGACGAGTCCCCGAGTGTACTCGGGGCAGGTGTCTATGGAAAATGCGTGTTGTTGCAAAATCAAACTGTCCTCAACTGGTTAATTTGGCTTAAGAGCAGCAGATGGAGAGTGGGGAAGAATTCACAGAATTTACTGTAGAATTGTGGAAAACGATGTGACATGTTTCAGCATGTAGTCATCAGGTATATGGATGCTAGGAACTGAGGCTACATCAAGGTTTCTCTTCTTTTTTTTTTTTCTATTGTGAAGGAAGTATTATGTCTTTCCTTTTCGTGAATTAAAGTTTCTTTCTCAATGCTAGCGGTAGTTGTATTGGAATTGACTGGTTTCAGGTGGGGGGAAGTAATAGCATGAAAAGGTCCAACCTTGTGAAGGTTTCTTTTACCTTCAAATTTTCTCTTTTCTTTCCATTCTTTCTACTGCTGAGTTTTTGAAAACATTTTTTCCCCTTATTCAATCCATCCCTTCTAGAGGTTGAGGTTGCCCCCAGGGGGTGTGTTTACACTGACCTAAAGTTCTCTTCTTTCAGTGTTACCACTGAATTTGTCAGGGGTGAGGTTATAAGCTTTAGAAGCCTTTCATTCCACACTGGCTTCAGTCAGGGAGATCGGGAAGTGGAAAAGTGGATCACCTTTCGTGACCCTTCATCCCTACTAGCAAAGACCCCCAAACACAACAAAATAAAAACGAAATACAAACAAACATTGTATGTAGATCGACTGTTTAAACAGTGAACTACTTTTGCAATGACGAGTGCATCTGTACCATGTAGGGTAATACGATTTACTCTCTATCTTTAATGAAGTGGTCCATTTTGCTGAATGTAAAACATTGGATGATATAGGCTTTGAACATCATGGGCTTGAAAGTTAGGCACCAGGTAGCACAGTACATGGAAATTAAAAGGGTGATTGCACTTGTACATCAATGTGAGGGCTGTTCACACTCACTGGCTAACATTAGAGCCAGCCTCAATAGAGGCTAATACTGAGCAGATGACTGAAGTCAAATAAAGCCAAAAAACAAAAACACTAAACACCACCTTCTAGTCTTGATAGATAAACATTTTCTTTATTTGTCTATGGTTTGCTATTGTAATTAGATTACACTTTTAAGTAAATATGTGACCGGCGACAACGGTTTCAGGCAAAAGTCGGGAATTTTGAAAATTCATTTTTTCACTGAATCACATTGCTCATTTCCTACGCTTTGCATTGATATAAAGCACTTGTATTCTTCGGCGCCATAAGTGGGCATAGAAAGAGAAATAAAATGCACTTTTTAAGTTGTAAGCCTGACAAAGTTGCGAGAAAACAGGCTTTGAAGATTCACCTCTTTCTCAAAGACAATGTCCGAGCGGCGATGCGAGGGGAGAATCACCCATCCGTACGATGGTACCAATCGATGTTAAGCCCCGCCTCTAGCAACCACATCGCCTTCTTATTGGCTCACTGAGAGAGTCAAATTTCCCGGGCACCTTCCTCGGAGCTCAGCGTTGCGTTTCGCTCGGGTTTGTTTACAGTACGTCTTTCAAGATGGCGAATACGATTATCGCACGTACTGTATGGTGTACATGTACATGACGTGTATGGTGCACGTATTACGCAAAGGCATCCACACGCCATGACTGTGCAATGTGCATATGTAACAGGAGCGGTGGCGAATCCACACATTTACAAATCGCGTTTTCATTGTGGTTAATTTGTCTTTATCATTGGCGACCCTTTTGAAAGCAGAATTGCTAGTGCTGGCAAGGGTCATGCTTAAATAAAAAAAAAAAGAAAACACGACTCGTTAGTTTGGTGCGATTTTGACGTGTAGTATTTGAATATAATTGGTCACATATGACTGCTCCTTTCCTCTTATCTGCCTTCCACTGAGTCAGTTTGCTGTCATAATCTTTACTAAATGTACAAGTAGACAATTTTGAGAATATTTAGTTTTCTTTTCACACGATTATGTCATGCTACACGATTTTTGTTTCACTTCCGTTGTCGAACATTGCGGTAGAATAGTTTGGATAGAAAGCCAAACGAAGAGCATGCACTACAGAGTGAGCGAGCGTATAAACCACTATAGCAAGAACAATGGAGCATGTAATCGTGCACGCGTGGACAAAGCATTCCCCACACGCTACAACTGTTGTCTCCAAAAGCTGAATTATGTAAATGTATGCGACGCACCAGCCAATCGCATGCGAGACCGTGCGCCGTAGCAACACTGGGGATATTGGCGCGGCGTTCGAAAGAAGCTCGAAACTGACGAGTGCGATCCAACATAGGGTGCTTAAAATTCCATTTTCGATAGGAAAAACTTAGTCTTATGCTATGAAATTTAGTGTAGATGTAGAAAACATATCAAAGATTCGATTTCTGCAAAAAACCTAAATCGACAAAAATAATGGTCAAAATCTTTGTACCCCGCCTAGGAGGGAATTTGCTCTTGCGACTTTTGCCTGAAACCGTTGTCGCGGGTCACATATCTTTAGGCCTCTAGATCTGTGTCTTGAGTTTAAAAGAAAAATAGTGTATGTTCCTGTAGTTTTGCCAAAGTGTTGTCGATGTTGACTTTTAAAAGTACAATCAGATTAAGTAACAAGAAACATACACTGTCTCTACGTAAGACTTACAATGAAACGAAGACACAAAATGAAATGCACAAAGTCTTTTTTTTTTTGTTTCCCCATCCTTTCTACCATCTTAACAGCCATAAATGAGTTTAACCTGTTGAAGACAAGTCCCGAGAATACTCGGGCAGGTGTCTATGAGAAATGTTTGTTAAAGCAAAATCAGTGCGTCCTCAACGGTTTAAAGGCTTAACATTCCTACATTCAGTTCATTGTCTTCATATGGCCATGATATAAAAATGGACATACAGTTTTTGTATTATGCCTATTCTTAGTATTTGTTGCAGTGATGAAACAGAAACTTTCTAATGAAGCTTTTCAATATCGACCTGTAGAGGGCAGCAAAACCAGTTTCTAGGATACTAACAGTGGGGACGGAGGCAGGGAGCGTGGATTTACAAATTTGATGTCTTGAAATATATGCACTGTATGTTTGCCAAGATGCTCTGGAAAGCAGCCAGTAGCATTATCCTTGTGGCATTCATGTTTATTGTCTGTTCTATCACTGATAGTTTAATGATGTTTGCAGCTCCTCTGTCTTTTTTCCTTTTCTCAAAAAGTATAATACTTGGTACCACAAGATACAGTTCACTGGGGAAGTATTTGCTCATGTCTCCCCATGAAAGGTTTTATGTATTTGCTCGAGGTCAACTGGCGTGGGTGTGAAAAAATGTCTTCCGTTCCTAGCAGCGCACCCCTGCTCTTGAGGTGTGGACATTGGTATGTACACTATGTATGTACATGATAAACGCTGATGTTATTTGATCTTTAGCAACGTGAGCAGAATAACGAGGAAAGAGAACAGACTTTCAAAGAAAAAAGGAGCGTAACTGTGTCAGCTTAAGCACACTTCTCACGTACGGTATAGTCTGATGCCCTGTGATGATTGTTTAGGGTCAGTGTTATCCACACGTAGTGCGGTTTACCGACAATTTTCACAAGCATAGATAATTTCTTCCGATTAATCTGTTCTACATCAAGTAATGAAACCCCCATCTTCAGAATTTTATATTTTTTATAGAGAGCAAAGTATATTCAAACACTTGTCTTCAAAAGCCCAACTGTGATGAAACTGAAGCAAATTTCATGAGGAGACACTTACGCATAGCAAACATCTTCACTGTAGGATGTGGACATTAAGGGCTGCATGATTAAAGATGCTGATGTTTATTTTATATCTGGTAACATGAGACAGCCTAACAAAGAAATGCAGTAAGCTTTCAAAGAAAAAAGGGAGTGTAACTGTTTCAACTGAAGCACACTTCTCATGTACGGTAATCTGATAAACTTTGGTGATTAATTAGTCATTGGTAATATGGAGTTTACAAACAATTCCTACACCCGCAGATAATTTCTTGAGAATAATTTGCCCACATCTAGAAAACAGCTGGTAAAATGATACCATATCATCAGAATTTTGCATTTTCATAGAGAACAAAGTGTATTTAAAGGTAGGGAATCCCATTTGCATGCCTTAAATGAAGAGTTGTATAAACACAGTGGTATGTTGAAGAGAGTATCATTTTAGAAACTCCCATAAAGTATTGAAAGTGGAAGGTAACATTTAGTACATTTTTATTGACCGTTAGATTTTGAATTGAATTCTTTTCGGGGCTCACCGTAAATTCCAGTACATTACTAGGCTACCTTTGCAGACCCATGCACTGCATGTGTATCCATCATGTATATTTTGTGAATAAAGTTCATCAAAACTTACAAACATTTCTATATACATTCTTGCCACACACTCTATATGTTATTACATCAGCTCTTATACTTTTAGATTTGTGTTTATAGATAAAAAAATACAGAAGACTGCAACAAAAAGGCTTAAGTGTGGCTGACACACAGAACTACTGAGTAGTTGAGTTTTGTGCATTATTCAAATTGTCGATAACTGTTGACTTTCAAATTTCTAAGCAGTGGCCTAAACAAGTCCCCTGAGGTTCATATTTAATGTTTTGCTGCATTTTGGGAGTTCTGTAAAAGGTATCCCCTACCTTTAAACACGCTTCTTCAAAGGCCTGTCTGTTGCAGCAAAGACAATAATTTGTGAGTGACTTGGTTTGGACATTGAGCTGTGCATGATAAACGCGGGTGTTATTTGATCTCTTGGCAACTCAATTATAACAAAGGAAGAAAGCGGTCTTTCAGAGAAAAAGGGAGTGTAACTAACTGTGTCAGTAAGCACACTTCTCACGTACGTACTGTAGTCCGATGAACTGTGGTGATCAGTGTTATCCACACGTAGTGCGGTTTACCAACAATTTCTATACCCGTAGATAATTTCTTCAAATTAGTCTGTTCTTCATCTAGTAATGGATTGCCAAATTAGACTGTAGCTACTGCATGATTGTACATTTACATGGAGAGCGAGGTGTATTCAAACGCTTGTCTTCAAAAGCCCAGCTCTACTCAAACAGATTTTGTATTTTCAGGGGATTTAGCTTCTCGAAACCAATCATTAGAGCACTTTTTCTCCTTCTTCTAGCATATGGCTAGGAGATGCTGCCAGTCTTAAGACTAAACAGATCAAGATAAGTTTTATACATGCCTGCAAACACACATTGTGTTCTTGGTAAACAGATGCTAACTATATTTTACGTATAGATAAAGAAGGTCATGATATTATGTCCTGTGATTATGTGGAAGATTATGGTAACAAATACTAACTATATCTTAGGTATAGATAAAGAAGGTCATGATATTATGTCCTGTGTTTATGTGGAAGATTATGGTAACAAATACAACAAAGTTTGTACTAAAAAGGAAAAACAAACAAAACATGCAATATTGCTAGCAAAATATTCTCTTCTGGCAGGAATGCATTGATTTATCACAGAGCATTAATGTGGTTGATTAAGTCTTCATGTGTTATGTTATGGGGGGGGGGGAGGATAAATAATGGATTGCCACAGACACTTGTCCTATCGAACAAATGATAATTTTAGCACCAACCTTTGGCTTTGTGCCCATATGATTTTTAACACTCTTGGAAGGGAGGCGATAACTGTGGGGTAACCTGCCGGGGGTGTTTCATAAAGCTGTTCGTAAAGTTACGAACGACTTACGAGCGACTGGTGATTAGTTCTTGTGCTGAGTTATGGAAATTCTGATAAGTAAAGCACATCAGAACTGATCACCAGTCGCTTGTAAGTTGTTTGTAACTTTACGAACAGCTTTATGAAACAGGGCTGACTCAGGTTTTCCTTTTTGGTGGCAGCAATGGGGGGAGGGGGGAGGGGAGAGGGGGAGGGGGAGAGGAGTGGCAGGGAAAGGAGGGATTATAAAAGAAGGGAGGAGGTAGTAAATGAAGTTAGCTGTCACTGTTTCATGTTAATGAGTATCATTTTCATGTCATTTTGCAGGTGTATACACCATCCTTTTGAACACATGAGTAGAAAATGGGGCAAGAAAAAAAAAAAGAGGAGTCATCTGAAATCTGGCCAAGTCTATCACAAGGACCTGCTTTGGGGAGCGAGTTTTGATTGACATTTTTACTTTTGCAAAGTTTCAAACTGAAAGTATAAACAAACGGTAACATTAAGTCCTTCGTGTAGTTCACTGGTTTACTGGAAGTGGAACACGGCTATTGCCTTAAAAGTTTACATGCTTGATTTCACACGCAGAGTCATCATAGAATTTCTTCCTGCGCCATGATACAATGTCGTTGTCTGCCCTTTATTTGAGTCACGTCTGACAGACAAGGGTTTCATCCAATTGTCAATGAAGCACTGTACTCCATTTAACTCGGAAGTCGCCCCCTCAAGGCGCGAAATTGTCTCGTGCACCGCAGCAAGACATGGATTAACCATTGATTGGCTGGTTGAAACTGGAATGAAAGGACACTTGAAATGCTCAGTCATTGGAAGAAGAAGAAGAAAAAAAAAAAGAAGAGATATATAACAAGATATGTAAGACAAAATGTAAATCAACAAAAGAAAAAAAAGAATAGGACAGTCAGGCGTGTACGCTGTTTAAGGTGGCGGCAGACGTAACAAAATGAAATGCGTAGGCGTTGGAGTTGACACAGGAGAGTTCGTTAGCGTACATGATCAAACATGAAATGGAAAAAAAGGTGGGAGAAGAAAAAGACTGTTTGCACATTATTATGCAAAATGTGGAGTCAGGGTTCATAGTTGGGTGTTCAGTGTGTGCATTGCCTTCTACTGTAGATCAGACAAAAGGAATGAATTACAATTGTTCCTTCCCTTTCTTGAAAACACATTGTTCATATGCCTGCAGAACTGTCAATTTTTGCTCTAAAACGCACACTTATGCAACAGATGTGTGTTAAACAATGTTGTTATAACACAATTTCTTAACAATGAAAAGTTGAAATACTGGCCAAAAAAGTTTGCCTGGTTAAGTACTACGATCTCAGAGCTTGCCCTATTATGGTTGCTACATAATTTTCCATTATCGATAATCGACAAATGGGGTCACAGCAGTATCCAGCGATCTTCTGTGCTAGAGTGAATCTCATGCAACTTGTTGGAAAATACATTGTACAATTGCTAGCGCATGATTGATCATGACATAACATTCTAACTCCCTACTACTGAATGGGGAGGGTGTTTCAGTTTAGGAAATAAAAGTTGTATGCATATGATGATCAAAATTATGTTATACCTTTGATTTCAAAATACTCCAAAAGCAACTCGATATTCTGGCAAACTGTGTCAGCCAGACAAGCTTGGTAGCTCCTTTTTGTTGTGTTGGAAGCAAATTCGAAATGGTGAAAGATGAACTCCGAGCCCTTTTGAGAAATGTATATGTTTTGGTAGCATCAGCAGAGAAGGTTAGCACAATTAATTGAATGAAGCCTCACTAGCTGCTCACCGGGGTACATTTGAAAACCACGACTAGTGCAGGCCTACTAGTATAGAATTGCCCTGCAGTGAATACGTGCATAGAAGTTCGTGCTTGTCGGGTACATTTGATTCCAGTGGAGATTCTTCAGTTGTGTGTGTGCGTCGTACATATGTGACCCGCTACAACAAAAAGGTCCTAAAGTCGCGCACGGTCGAAGCCTTGAAAATCGAGTTTGAAGTCAGAGCATCATAATTGGTCAAAACATACGATTTTCTGATTTTGACATATTATTGGAGTCTGACATGTCTTCTATCATCTGTCGAAATTTTGAAGCAAAATTATGAAAGGAAAGACCAAAAAATAGCGTTTTTCTGGGCCATGTTTTTTGGCGTTTCAATGAAGCAGAAACTGGTTCGAAAATTTGGATTGAGTGCCACAGATAGGCTCCGCCCCTAACAACGACCGGAGTGATCTCATTGGTCAGTTTGCTGCTTGCCGCTAACCGAAGCGTGAAGCTCGCACACTGCCAAGGCGACTGGAGCGTGCGGGCGGGGTGCGCTATGCCCAGCCGCTTCTCCTGGCATCCTGGTCACTTTTGGTCGGTGAGGAGACGGCCGACGCTGTGCTTGAATGAGCATTTCGGGGGTTGCTAGGGTTTACCTTCTATTGTCCGTAGGTGAAAACTAACTTGCGTGTCCCTTGATCGCGATTGTGTCGCAAGGAAAACTTTCAGGGCGCTTTTTTCGAAACATTGATTTCCCAGACGTCTCGACATGCTCTCTTTTAAACATCGATATCTCCGCAGCCGATTATTTTCATAACATGAGTTATATATTAATTTAAAGCAGAAAGATTAGGAAATTTTGTCATGCAATTTTCAAATAATTGACCTCGCCCGACTTTAGGATCATTTTGTTGTAGCGGGTCACATATAGATCAGTGATAGAGCTAGATTAGTAATTCATGAGGGATTCCCATACATATCCTAGTTGGACCAGCCTTTCCGTTGCGTGGTATCCCCACACTGCTGGGTCTTAAAAATCTGGCGATGCCACGAGGAGGGGTTAGCCAGGAATTTTATACAATTTGAAGCACTCCTACCCCACTCCAACCATCTCTCCCTCCCTCCTTCTTACTCTCTCTCTCTTTCTCCTCTTCCTCCTCCTCTTCCTCCTCCTCCTCTGCCTCCTCCTCCTCTTCATCATCATCATGCCCGCCCACCTGTTGACGATCTATCCCACCCTCCGTGTGTTGCATAGAATATCGACGGAATCGGTCGAGCTCTTTGCGGCTATGTTGGAAGGGGCATATTGGTCTCCCTCTGCTACATCCAACATGAACATCTACAAATCCTCATAATATACATTACATACGTTTTATTGCTGGTAAAACTGAAAAGCAGCGTGAGATTACAATTTATGAAAAAAAAAAATCAGATCATCAGAAATTCTCTCACTGGCACCTATGTTGTATACCGGTTCAACCATGAATTTAAAACTTTTCTTTTGTTCAATTTAAAAAGAAAACAACAAGTACTATACCATTGTAGGATAAATGTGTGCCAATGTAACTTACAGCAAGAAAGAGAAAGCGAGATAGATAGATAGATAGATAGATAGAGAGAGAGAGAGAGAGAGAGAGGGAGGGAGAGAGATTGAATGAAACAGACAGACCGACAGACACACAGACTGAGGGGGTGGGTTTAGGTGATGGGTGGCAGATGATGACTCTCTGGAAAATGTTTTGGAAACTTTTACCCTTTTTTTTTTTGGGGGGGGGGAAACTTTTAGACTGTTTATGCAGACAAATATACAGACATTGCCTCCCCTGGTCTGGATGAAGGGAAAATAGGAAGGAGAAAAATTTATCTCTACAACTTTAATCTATTTTTGTTCTTCTCTCCGGTGGAAGAAGTCTTCCAGGGAGGGGGGGGGGGGGGCGGGGAAGAAAAAAACGAGATGGAAAGAAAGGAAAAGTGGCAGCGGTCTCCTCCCGTAAAGACACGTGGGAGAAAAAGTTTGGTCGATGTTTATTTGAGGATCGAGTTCCTCCAGCGACTTTGGATCAAGAGTTCAGGAATAGGGGGGGGGGGGGGGGGGGCTCGTGATTGTGAAATGAGAGACAGGATTTATATCTCGGGAAGAGTCTGTGGTTTTTTTCGATCCCTCTGCGGCCCTTTGCCGTTCTATTTTGTTTTCCCTCTCGGTATGTTTTTTGATCTCACTGAATGTGCGGCATCATTGAACGGGCGAGGAAAACAGCATCTTGTTGATTTTTGAGTCATTTTTGGAGTGTTTTATTCCCACTGGACAATGAAATATCGGTTCGTATCGGTGCATCATAGCGGCATGATGTAATCATCTTCTCTGGTTCATTTTGCAAGAAGTCATGGCAGCTATAGGTCCTACGTGTTGCAGCTTTAGCTGCTGTCTCAAGTGTAATAGCCCCCTCTAGTGGCAAACTCATCACGGCTTGATTTTTAGCCATGTCATTCTACCTTGTGTGTATTTCAGTGTGAAGATGTCACCATGTATATAATTATCTCAATACTTTTTGTTTTGTCCTGCTTTGTTTTGTTGTGATTTTTTTTTATTTGTTGGTTGAAATATGGTTCATTGTAATGTGGTGTTTTGAATGGATCTGTTGGATACCACAGGTATACAACTTTTTCTCTTGCTCACATGACTATATCACAACTAATATTAATAAAAGGATTGTTGACAAAGCCCCTTTTCTTACCATTTCTGTTTTTGGAAGTCTTTGGAAACACAAAGGGATTAGTTTCGAAATGTGAATAAGTCCAGAGGGAATGAAAAAGAGTTGAAGCATTGGGTATTTTTTTCCAACTTTACATATGGTACTGTCACAAACTGGCTTCAGCTCAGTTGGTGTAGTATTTTGTTTTGTTCTGATCCCTGAAAAGGCAATGAAAAGAGAATTAAGTTTGTGTAATATCTTGTCATGTGCCTTTGTTTAACACTTGCCCATGTAGATTTCTGGTTGGCAAAGCCATAGAAAACTTAAATACAGCAAAGAGTAATACAAGCAAGAGGGGGAAAAAAATTGAGGAAAATGGTCCACTCCTTGATGTATTGGGCATTTAAACTACCATGAGAATCACAAAAATGTAATTTTCCCCTCTTTGAACCTGTGATATCCAGGGTAGGGCAAAGGAGGACAATTGTTACAAGGAGAAATATAAGAATGAAAGCATGAGTCATAGTTTGCATTTAATTTCAATCTTTGTTATTTGTGGGATCTGTTTGACATGAGCAGTCAATGCCGATGATTTATACGCCACCCACTCAGAGAACTTTTTTCTCTCTTTTTGTCTTTTTTGGTGTGGGGGGGGGGGGGATGACAGCGTGCTTAGCCGCAAAGTGGGTGCGGAACACGGCCACTTTGGTGTAAAGGTTCATTGTCAAGATTCCAGCGCTCCTCTAAGCCTCCAAAGCCCAAGGTAATGAGGGGTAAAAGCTTTGAAATTGATAGAGGTAAGGACCAGCCCTTCCCCTCCCCCACCTCACTAGCACTATGAGAAAAATGTAGCCATTCCGGGTTTTCTTACCTGTGAAAGTACTGTTACCGTTAGGGGGAAACCTATTACAGTAGTGTACCATGGTACTTTTGATTATGCCTACCCCCTCCCTGTCCACCAAAGTTTGTTAGTTATTGGCACGCAATATCAGAATCGCCATGGCCAAGTGTCTCCATCAGACTTCCTCAAAGGGGTGGTATACAATGTAGTACTAGTTGAGATGAGGATTTGGCTTTTAACTTTTTGCGACATGCTAAGAAACCACCTTGTGACATTAAAGAACATGCAATTCTGAGGGGAATTCAAGGTTTATTTAATGAAATATATTGGTTTTGAAATGGCTGAGATATCCAAAAACAAAGTAAAACAAAATGATTCTGATAAAAGGTGGGACCCACCATTTATGCAAATTGCTTTATTTTGGATATCTCAGCCATTTCAAAACCAATTGTCATCAACTAAACTTTGAATTCCTTTTAGAGTTATGCACTCTTTCATATTTCATAAGAGGTAGCTCATTATCTAAAAAAAAAAAAAAAATCATCATAAAAAGATGTTGGAAACCCAAACCACTATATCATCCCTTTAAATGCGTTTGTGTTTGTGAATGTGTGTTAAAGGGGTATATTGGGGGAAAAAAAGAATATTCTGCAATGCATTTTCCTTCCTTTTTATGAGCACTCCAAAGTTTCCCTCATGGATGTTCCTACATATGTATGGCCTTTTTGATCATTGTCTGGTAGATGCCATCAGCAAAATGTTTCAATCAGGTAGAGCTAGAGGAAGCTGCGCCCCCAAGTTTCTTTCTCTTCCTTTCTGGCCATGCCTTTTTCTCTTTTCTTGTCATCTCTTTCTTTTTTTCCCTCTTGCTCATTCTCCTTTTCTTCAGGGAGTGCCCCAAATTCCATCTTCTACATTGTATTTTCTTGAGGCTGACATTATGGTATTTTTTTTTAAATAAAAAATGTTGCTTTGTGACAGTGAATGACTTTAGAGATATTTTCAGAGTGAATCGAAAAAAAAAAAGGGGGTAGATGAGATTTAAAGAGTCAGTTGATGTATCGGCACTCTAAGGATTGCTGCTTGGAGGAGAAACCTTTGAAATCATCCGTAGGTGATTCACACTAGAATTACTTTGGCAGGGTGCTACAAAGTTTTGTACCTCTTGCCTGGTCAGGCAAGCAAATTTTTAAATATTTGCAGAATGCTTGCCCGAACATGAATTTTACTTGCCCAAAAAGAAAGTCCAAAGATATAAGAAAATGATAGAAAAAAATCACTTGTAAGTAAAGCGCTTCATTAAACACAAGTCATTTGAATAAAGAGCACATGATGTTTCACATGCTTAAACACATTGAAGTAACTAACTCTGTTCGCTTGAGTGTTGGTGTTGAATTGCATTTGGGCTTCTTCATGGAAGTGTTGGAAATTTGGTGAAATGAACTTTAATTGCATTGCATAACTGAGCAGTCATTACACGTCTTTGAGCTTCTCCTAGTGGTTGACTTTGAAGTGGGTGGGGGGGGGGGGGGAGGGAGTGAAAAGAAGGTGTACTTCTTTGCTTGCCCAATTCAGGCAAGCATTTTTGCTCATTGTTCCAAAACACTTGCTCAACTTTGATTTTTACTTGCCCCTGGGCAATCAGGCAAGCTCTTACTTAGCACCTTGCTGTATTGTATTAATGCCACATAATTTGTTGGCACCATTTCCGTAGGCAAAATACCACGGAAATAATACTGTGGTATTTCAGTTGATGCCATTCTCATTCACAAAATGCCATGATTTTTCTGGCCCAAAAGTACACACCTCTTCAAGGTATGCGCTGCGCATTGCAATACTGTATCTTCCACGGGGAGAAGACAGGAAGTGTGTCAGTTCACATTTAGACATATGATGCACCACGCGCTACCCCGGGGTATCGTAGTAACCCGGGGTACCACGTTGTGTAGCGCCATCTCACGTTCACTCGAGTACAACCGCAGAGTTACTGCGTTACGTATGCGCACTGTACTGACCCGTGGTACGGTGCGATACTCAGTATAGCGCTTCATGCACTGACTACACGCACTATTATAATAGCCCGCTAGCTGTGCCAAAGTTACGATCTCGTAGACGTAGTTTCGATCCCGTAATTTTGTAAGCTTTGTGCACTTTGTGCCGAACAAAATATCCTTTCGCAATTAGGATCAAGCTGCAAAAATGACAGCAGGTGATGGGGGCTATGCCGCACTGAAAGGAAAGGGCCGGAAAAGAAGGAAAATTTCCAGAGAGGAGAGGCTGGAAAACGCGAGGCTTCGCGCCACTCGGAAGTTGGGGAAGGAAGGGGCCGCCGATGTTCTGGAGGTGTTTCAGAAGGCCAGTGACGCCGGGGATAGTTACTCATAACGTTAACAAGGGATTAATTGAGAAAACTACAGGATGAAGAGGGTTTTTTTTTACAAGAACAATGGCCATAATTGAATGTTGAAGAATTAATCACACACAAAAAAATTAATTTCCCACTTTTTGGTAACCCAGGGTACAGCCCTAAAAAAAAAATAAATAATTCAACAAAATGGCCGATTTTTTTCTGGTACCCCAGGGTACCATTTATGTCATCATATACTGCAGTGCGGGGGATATATATTCCGTGACAAGACTCACACTCAAAGCTCACATGCATATTTTGCGTGAAGTTTGAATTACCACTCCAAATACCACTTTTTTTTAACGCAAAGTTTAAATTACCACTGTAAGTACTGTAAACATGGAAATATTTGTGGTACATTAATTTTTTTGTGGATGTATTTAGCGCTACTTTTAGCTGGTGCGAATTCTAAAACCCACAAAAGTATCTTCACATTATTTTCTCTGCACACGTTAAATGGGTTGACAATTGCGCAGTGTCATTTCAAGAATCTGTGAAGATGTTTTTGAGCCGCTCAATGCAAAAAATTAATTGTGCTCTTAAAAATATTGACGTTGTCAGTACTACTGTATTTCTTTGTTGTATTTTACCAGGTATTTCGCTGTGTAGTTGCAGTCACATTTCATAGTACCATACAAAATACTACAAAATTTTGCTGTGCTGTAGACTCAAAAGTGGACATTTTTGCACATTTTGCACTACCAGAAACTAGCGTGAAAATAAAAGCATGCAGACATGCTCATGATATGTAACACTATGTAATGTTTTGATAGTGCAGAATTATCCTGTTGAGGACAGGCTGATATTGTTACAATACTGTACAACACGCATTTCCAATAGACACCTGCCCGCCCACGTATACTCGGGATTCATCCTGAACGGGTTAGAATCACGCAAAAATCATTTTACACGGTTGAGTGCAGAAAATTACACATACAAAGTAACCAATTTTACAATAGGTATGAATGGGTCCAAGGAAGGTAACTTTTTTTTTTTTTCTCAGGGAAAATTACACGAGCTGTCAAGATTGAGTAGCGTGACAGGGGAAGAAAAAAAAGAATGATGTATGAGTGAGATGAGTTGGCAAACAGGAACAGAAATTGAAGTTTGGATACATCGAAAAAAAGGGGCAGGTATGCTAACATTTGAGTTACAACAAAATAGACAAGATTGAAAAGGAATGAATCTCTGCTACATATGAATCGAAAGGTAGGAAGGTCAGGGTATAGATTCAGGTTTGTGGTTCCAGGTGTTGTTTGTACTATGCTCATCGCAGCAATTTTTCGTCTTTTTTTTTTCCCCCAAACTTTTATTCTTCTCTTCCAAAGACTGACCTCGCCCCGCTCTTGACATTCTGAAAGCCTTTTGTCCGAGCCGTGAATTTGACATTATCATTGTCACCGTTGGACGTGTTTTCTTAACTTCTGTGGTTGTGGCCCTTTACTTTGAGAATCGTACGATGAGTTTTCCCCCCCCCCCCTTTGATTTGCTCAATTTTGCGCTGTGTCTGAGCTCCTTTGATTTTGATTTGCAAACTGTAGTAAATTTGGGCAAACTGCCCCTCATTGGGGACCTTTCTGGAATTTCTGCGGCTGTGTAGTTCGTAGTTGTAGTCATTTTCTTTTCTGCATCTAAAGAAAAGTGACAACAGATCTCAAGCTGAGAGATTGTAGCATGTAAGGCACATGTGATTGTTCAATTTTGATCAATTATTAGAATTGCTTTGCTGCAAAGTCTAAGAATTAAATGAAAAGAAAATTAGCTTAGTTTAGTGATACAACTCAAAATTTTAGACAAATCATATTACCTGGTCAAAAGTTTCCGATTTGTAAGGGTTTGGTTTATTCCTTGTTTTATGTCCTCTCTTTATTGAATTTATAAAACAATTTTTGATGTGAGGGTAGTAGAAGAATATAATTGCCAAATTCCAATAATTTCTTAGTGAAGAGTACACACTCCCTTGAATTGTTGCCTAGCTGATATTATTTTGATGAAATATCATTCACCATACGCGCTGATGGAGCTAGGTATAGTGCATTTCTGATGTCCTTGAGAAATAGATATTTTTTTTTTTTAAAGTAAAATTCCTTCATGTTTTCTCCATTATCATACACTGTATTGCCACTTTTGCATCAGAGATTCTAGAGTTTTCACTATCTAGGGAGGGTGGCACTTGAAATTATCAAAATCAAAATTGCGAGAATTCACACAACTTCTGATCAAATTGTTTGATTTTATGCAATCTCTTGCTAAATGTTTCCCTAATCTCTCTGCATTGCCCATATTCACATGCTGTAAAAGCCAAAAACATTCACGGCATGAAACTTTCACGAATTGCCACTTTGCATTCAATGCATTGTGTAAAAACAAACAAACAAACAAACAAATAAAAATGCATGTACTTTACTTTCACGAATTTTGGCTCTTCATAAATTTTGCTAAAGTGTCATGCACTTGAAAATGTCTGATTTACATTATTCTATTTTACGGGGAAGATTTCCACCTTTAAAGCATTATTGCCATGTCCCCAAAGGTGTTTCATATCATCAAATAGTAAGCAGCAGGTCCAGTCAGCCATAACTGACATGTCTAGAGCAAATCTATCGGTCTCCAGCGTAGGTGATGTGGTTTTTCTCACTTTTCCTCTTTCCCTGTTCTTCTTTTGAGGGGAGCAAATAGAATGAGAGTGGGCGTGAGAACTCAGACATGGCGCAGTGGCACTTATGAACTCTAGCAGCGATATGATTTTTTTTTCACTTTTTGAAATCCCTCATTTTTCTTTTTTTCTTTTAAATTCTCGTCTCTTCTCTCTCAAAAGCAGAGACCAAATATACAACGTGTGAGCATTGATGAACAAGATAGATAACGTTTGTCTTTGCACAGTGAACTTTGCGTACAGACAAACAAGTGGTGAACATCAAATATGGCTACGTTTTCCTTTTGTAGGAAGAATAGAAAAAAAAAATACGGACTAGGAGAAAAAATTGACAGGGAAGGCAACGATGGGAAGGGGAGATGATCACGCCCCAGTCGTAAACGCCCCACCGACGCAGAAAAGGAGAACACCCCGGCTTCATGATTGAGTGAACGTCGACGAGTGAATTCCATTATGCCCTGACCCATTCAAAACATTTGCGAGGAAACATTAAGTACACATGGAAGTGTGAATATTAAACTTTGCAGAAGTTCTCAATACGCTGGTTGTCTGTTTTCTGATGGAAAAAGAGAAAATAAAGATTAAAAAACGAAAAAAGTCTTTGCCTTTTCTGAATCTTGTACACATCTACATTATTACTGGTTCTATAGTAAATGGCAGGAAAATGAGAGATAGAGAGGGAGATAGATAGATAGATAGATAGATAGAGAGATGAGAGGGAGATAGATAGATAGATCTGTCTGGCAAATGAATAAGCAGAAGAAAAAGAGTCCCCAAAGAATCACATAAGATTCCTATGAATTCTGTAATTTTTTTTATTGAATTTCAGACTAAAATAGTCTCTGTTGATTTGCAAATATACTGCTGTCATTTGAAGATAACAACAACAACAACAAAAAAGATAATATTTGTCCCACATAGTGATTTTCCCGGTGATGTTGTCGGACATTTATGCTTGTTGCAAAACTTGTAAACTTTGAAATAGGTTCGGTTGTGATGCGAAATCTCACATTTATTTTTCTGTGCATGACCTCTCAGAAATCTGCCATTCTAAACAAAATTTTGCCATATTTTTGTCACTTTAATATTTCACTTGAACAAGTAAATTGATACTGTACTTCAAGTGTAAAGATGAAGCTATACTATGAGGGAAATCCATGTCTAGTGTGCCTATCCTTGCATAATAAATTAGTCTCTTCATGGCTTTATGATATCTATATAAATCCTCTTTTACGGTTTTCGTTTTGTCTCTCTAGGCCAAGAAGCAAATCAAAGACCTGTTCGTGGACCTCAAGGATGGAAACAACCTCATCACGCTCCTCGAACTGCTCGGCCGAGAAAAGATAGTGAGTGGATCAGTGTTAAGTCTTCCTCATCTTCCCAACGCTCTCATCATCCAAGGCATCATCTTTGTCACTTATCCCTTTGTGTGCATTTGTGTGCTGATTGGCGCAGAAAGCCCCATAGGATTGTACACACTGTCCAAAGACTCTGATAACTAATATCCATTTCATACCACTTTATATGCTACTCCATGTTTTCTTTAACCTCTTGTCTACTGAAATGTAGTAGGCTTTGTAATGATATACTTAGTCTATGGGGTGTCAGAGTCTTGGCTGTGAATGGCTTAATTTTTACACTGTCATTTTGGCAATAGGCATCCTAGCAAATTTTGTATGCCTTTGCAATAAATCTCTCACACTACACAAAGCAGAAGGAGCAATGGATGATTTCAATCATACAAACTGCCACCATTCCTCTTATCTTGCTACCCCCTTGTCCACTCCTATCTCCTCTCTATTATCTTCATTTTTGACCCAATCTCCCTTCCTAAAAGCATGCCAGTAATGTTGGCAGAAAGAAAAGGAGGATGAAAAAGATGTTGAAGATGATCTTATGATATGATAATGATAGAACAAAAAAAAAAAATCATCTTTACTGTCATCATCAAAAGGATAATGATGACACAGTTATGAATATGAGGAGGAGGTTCTAGGACAGTTACGCCCTGGACCATTACCCCAGACCCTTCCACTGACCCTATCCCTATTCCTAATCCTTAACCTAATCCTTACCCTAACCCAAACTCTAACCCTGAACCTGACCCCTACCCTAATCTTTACTCTGTTTAAACCTGATTTAAACTAACCAGTATTTAGCTGGGGAGGGGTAATCGTCCTCGAGGGGTAATTGCCCTGATACGGAGGAGGGAGAAGGAGGAGGAAGAAGAGGAGGATGAAGAATGGCCATTGATTAGTTGTCATGGTGATGATGGAATAATATGAAGAGTTTGTTTGCATAAACCGATAAGTCCATTTTTGAAGATTTTGAAGTACGGTCTCTGTCATAAAGTACAAAATAATACCTTTTGAATGATATATTGGTCACTACCTATAAAGGTACATTTTTGAAGTTATGGTCAAAAGAAGCAAAAATGTTCTTATTATTCTCTTTATTTTTCTTGACCTTTAATCGCAAATATCTCCATTTGGCAAATATGGACTTATCGGTTTTTGCGAACAAACTCTTCATATAATCATCTTGATGCTTTGAGATAATGATGATAAAAGGGTAATAGCTGTCTATGCATCCCTCAGACGTGGATGTACTCTCTCATACCCACTGGTGTCTGTTTTTTTTCTTCTTTCTTTTAACGACGTCAGTGGTGTATCGAAGTCGTGACATGGTATATCGTTGACATCCGACGGAAAGAATCACAGACTTCATATTCGTAGAAGATAATGTATCCGTGTGGAAGGATTTCATTTTTGATTTATGGCTTCTCCATCATCATCACTCCTGCCATCCAATCTTGTTTGCTCCCTCATCCTCTGGTCTCTTATCCCCTTCAACCACTCCGGCTTTTCCCCCCACCTCCGGTTTCTGCTCCTAAAAATGTTTGTGAAGAAAAATTGACTGTTTTGACTGTCTCATGGGAGATGGTTTGTCTGGGTCCCCCAAAAGTGAAAATGGACTCTTGCCCGGAGTATTGCCTGGAAAATAACAAGTTTACATTAAAGGATACGTTCGCCATGATATAGGTGTGGATTGAGTGACACATTTAATGTCACATGCATAGAATGATACCAAGAAAATATAAAGAAATTTCAACATATTTTCACCTTTCTTGCATAATATTTAGAAGGTGGGGGGGATGATATTACCATAAACAAAGTTGAGGGAATATGTACTTTTCAAACAAAACATTTTTTTTTGTGGAATTCTCTTTATACATATCTTCTTTATATCATTCTATGCATATGACTTCACCAACTGTAGTAATCCCATCCAACAATGGCTGCACACAAACTTAACCTGTTAAGGACGAGTCCCGAGTATATTCGGGGCAGGTGTCTATTGAAAATGCGTTTTGTAGAAAAATCAGCCCGTCCTCAAGGGGGTTAATGATTCATAACTTTTGAATGGATTGTCCGATTTTTCTCAAACATTTACTGATGTGTTCTACTAGTATTGCTGCATTTACTCAATCCACACATTTATTTAAAGGTGAACTTGTCCTTTAATGGAGGGGGGGGGGGGGGGGGAGAAAACGAAAATGAAAATGAAAATGCACACATTCTAGCACGAATGCTCCCGCTTTGATAAGGGTCTATTTTAGTGTTCTGAAGGCAAAAAGACATTCAACAGCACCTTCTTGATAATATTGATAGTATTAGATCAAGGCAGTGTTATTTCCAAACTTGCCTAAAGTGAAGCATTATTTATGTAATTTCATACTTTGTTTTTAAGGTGTGGGTGAAATTGAACTACTACCTGAAGAGAATGTGCCAACCTCCAGGAGTAGAGCAAATACTTGATAGATACTTTTGAACATGCTTAAAACGCTTTTTGGAGACACTGATTTGTGAGTTCAGTATGGGGCTAGTAGAACAAGACTCCAAGGGTTGATGCTAAAGTGTGTGTGTGTGTGTGTGGGGGGGGGGGGGGTTGTGGATGGGTGGGATTGGGACAGTTTGCTGCTTGCAGAAAGTACTTAAAGTGCAAGTTTTTGCCAAGTTCATGTTGAAATTAATGAATATAGTAAAATAGGATAATTTAATTGTAGAGCTTTTACCCTAATTGGACTTAAAAGAAGAAGGCAATGTAGTTTTCATTTTTTTTTTTAAAGACTGAATTGTTTTATTAGTTGTCACTACAGTACCTCACGCAGTGACTTAACTGAGGTGATGACATCATCAGTTTACATCTCTGTAATTGGTTTGTGTTCAAAGTAATAAAAAAAAATCATGCTTCTGGCAATAATTCAGCTGCTGCAACATCTTTCCCTCTGAAAGCCATTTTGTGTGTGTGTGTGTGTGTGTGTGTGTGTGTGTGTGTGTAAGGGCCTGGATGTATATGTACTTGCAACACAACAGAATATATGATGTGAGAGAGACCAGTTCTTCTTTCCTTCCTGATTAAAAGAGGAAATTTAAAGAAGATTTGCCTGTCAGTCAACCCTTTGTGTGCCACTTTTACTTTCTCTCCATAGGCAGTTTGTGTGAAATTTGTCTGCAATTGACTTATTGGCACAGAAGGAGTTAATCTCACACCTGTCAGGCCGTGACCTCAACACCACATGTGGGATAATTTGCACATTAATGTAGGTTTTGATTAATGTCACTTATTTGTGAAAACATGTAAAACTATTAACCTGCTGAAGAGCAATCCCGAGTATGCTTGGGCAGGTGTCCGTGAAAAGCGTGTCATAGCAAAAATCAGCCCGTCCTCCGTGGTTGAAAAGATCCATAACTTTTCAATATTTTCTTTCTAATTTTGTTGGAGTGACGTCTTTGTGTTTGTTTGTCTTCACGGTGTTTAGGATAGACAAGTTAAACATTGCCGAGTACAATGTCACTTTAAGTGCACTACTCTTGGAGGCTAGAAAGTAAGGGGGGGGGGGAAGAGGGGAGGAGGGGAGGGTGAACAACCGATCATGTTCTTCTTTAGCTCCATGCAGCGCCATTGTTCATGCCAGGGGTCTTGAACTCCCGCCCACGTTAATATTGCTCTCAATTTTTTCGGGGGACTCTGGGAATGCCCCCCCCCCCTAATTAGCCAGCTGTTGATATAAAATCGCTTTTCTTCCCCTCCATTTTCTTTTCATGTGTGGGCGATGAAATCAAAGGCATTCTTTCGCCACTCCTTAATGCTCTACCAATTGTATATCAGTGCTTACGAACAATACTTAAGGTCGTAACGATTTAAAGTCAGCAAATATATGATGATTGTTATTAAGTAATGGCCTGTAATAACATCGATCAAACCATATCATTGAAGAAGATGACTTTCATACTTTTTCTTCCTAGACAATTCTTGTAATGGCTAGTGTTTCTGCAGTTTTCAGGGATTTTATGTATACAGATTAACCAAAAAGTCAGGATTTGAAATAGGCATTCATCAACATTCATCATTTTTCTCTTATTGATAATTTGTTGAACTCTGTATCCATATTCTTCTCGAGGTATGTGCGAAAGTGCTACTGTACCCGTATGTTTCTACTGGGCAAAGCAAACATACATTGTATGGTGATGACATCTATAGGAATATCTATTGATAGAATCTCAATGCACCAGACATTTCAACTTTCATTCACTTTCACAAACCTCTTTATAAATTTTCACATGTTTTCCATGGCAACAGGTTTTTCTAAATTTTCATGTTCTTTCATCCGCCGCACCTTTCTGAAAGTCATTATTTAACATTTTCTCCATCACTCCTTTACCAGTCTCTCACTCCATGCGTAGCTCCTTTCATCTACTCTACCTCTCCCCCCCCCCAAAAAAAAAAAAAAGAACAGGAAGAAGAAGAAGAAGAAAAAAAGTAAATATCAGCAAGTACTAAAAAAAGGAGAAGGTTGAAAAAAGAGTGTGGGTGAATGACATTGGAAGGTCTTGCAGAATGGATAAATTTTATGATGAAAATACCATGGATCATGTTTATCAATGTCTGGTGGCATGACTATCATCAGGATTTTTTTGTCTCTTTTTGGGGTGGAGGTGGGGTAGGGGAGGGGCATACTCAATAAACTTTTCAGCAGTGATGGCTGTAAAACCTTTACATGGCGTCAGACAAGTTTTGAGTCTTGTGGATGTTAAAGGATGAAGGCCCCTATTCACGTCATAACGCTGCCCTCAGTTGGGTTGGGACGCACAAGTGATATAATGAAAACCTATATTTCTGAATGATTATTTTTAGATACTCAAAGTCCTTTCCCCCCACAAAACTCACTGTTGTTAGGTTATCAAGACACAATTTTGATTTCATAGAAAGGAGACAGAGTTTTGATCTGTACTTGCAAAAAAAAAAAAAAAAATCAAAGCAAGAAATCATTGATGATAAGTCCTATGTGGGTCACATAGAAACTGGTGTAATGACATTTTCCGCTCATCAAAACTGCTTATTCCATTCTAAAGAATATCACTGTTTTGGTATGAAAAGCATTTGAAACTGCCAAGTCCCACAACTGTTTTTGTGATCCCATTTTCTAGAAATGCCCCTCAATCACTTTGGTTGGGTTTTATTGGCTCTGATAAGAAAATCCAACTTGAACTTGGTGTGGATTTGCACCTAAAGTTTCTTCACCCCTCCTTCCTTTCCTTCGCCCCCTCCCTCCCCCCTTGCCCACCCCTCCACAAAAATAGCGTGGGCGAATGTGAGTTAAAGGGATTATGTAGTATTGGTGAAGATGAGAATTGGGATTTTAACTTTTTGCGAGATGCCAAGAAACCACTTAGGAAATAGTACAAAGCATACTATTTTAAGAGGAATTCAAAGTTTATCATCGGTTTTGGAATGGTGAAACATCCAAAAACAAAGTCAAACAAAGCAGATGTAGTAAAAGGTTGGTCACACCTTTTATTAAGATTGCTCTGTTTTGGATATCCCAGCCATTTCAAAACCAATTTTCATCGAAGAAATGTTGAATTCCTCTTGGAATTACATGCTCTTTCACATTTCACAAGAGATTTCTCATTATCTCTCAAACACACACACACACACACACACACAAATGTTAGAAACCTGAAGTTAGGTCTCAACCAAAACAATACAATCCCTTTAAGTTTCTCCTCTCCTCTTTCCATTCCTTAGCTCCTCCCTCTCCCCATGCCCCATCCACTCTTCCTCCTCCCCCCCCTCCCCCAACAAAAAAGTGGGGGCGAATGTGAGCCAAAAATCGTGCAAAGAGAAAGTTTGAATACTTTGTCGTTGGAGAAGATTATAAATCATGTTTATGGTAAAGCCAGGAAGTTACAAGCTGTATGTTCTTGGGAATGAAGGTGCATACATGAACCTATAAACCTTTGTAATGCTTCTCAGAATTCCCCTCTAGTGTATGATGTTTTTCGAGGACTTTGCAGATTTTCTCATTGTGCATGAAAAAAACCCCAGACATCCTGCAATTTTTTGGAAGAGTAGTGCATACTGATGTGGTGATAATTAAAGACTCACCTGTTATCAACTGTATCAAACTGCTCCCTGGACCTCAAGTCTTCAGAGAAACCCAAAATTAGTTTTTAAGAGCAAGATGAAATGACTGTCCATTATAAATTTCAGCTACAATTACTTCATTGTGAGCTTATTAGCTGTCAAATGTGACATTTGAAACAAGGAATGTTCCAGACATTTTTTTTTCTTTTCTATTCTTTCACACACCTGCTAGAATCCACAGATTTTGTAGAGCGCCCTCTGTAGTTCCTTTCAGTACAATTAAATTGAATATGGAATATATCTTAGGTGACATTATTTTATGATTATTCCACAGTATGATGTTTGAAACAATAGATGTCTCTCAGCCCTTTTCTACAATTTCTATTTCTTCACATCGGAAACGCAAGTCCAGTTTTTGAAGAGCTCCCTCTATCTCTGCTTTGGTTAAAGTTCTGATGTTTTTGAACAGAGTGGGGCAAATTGTTTTGTGGCTTTGGAAATGGCATTTATTTTTGCCACACTTTGATAACTGCAAGAAGCAGGGAGTTACAACAGTTTTGTCATGCTATTCTCTTTTTACTGATGCCTTTACACTTTCACTGTAGTACCACACATGTTGTGTTTGTACATCAGTGCATGTGATATTTGTTGTATAAACATAATTTTGTCGATGTTTTGTTTTATGAAAGTGTGCAATAAATGAATCAAAAGAGTGGATCAGTTCTCACAAAGAATTGTGTTAGTATCTCATGCCATCTTTCTGTCATTCTCATTTTCTCTTCCATTTTGCTTTTCTTTTTGTTGCAGTCCAGAGAGAAGGGACCCTTGCGGATTCACAAGTTGCAGAATGTGGAGAACGCCCTCGCATTCCTGAGGAAGAGAAAGGTAAGTCGTTACATGAAATTTCCAGCCCATAGAAGAACTTGTTTTACAGGGTTCGACATTAGCACTTGCCTGCCTGCCAGGGGCAAGTAAAATTGTATGTTGGGCAAGTGAAAATGTTGAAGTGATATTTAAAACTTATTTGACCATTTGTGCAAGTAAAATTTTGAAATTAACATGAAAGTCAGAGGTGAACTTGTGGTCAAGCTAGAATCTGTCTCAGTTGTGTTTTTGAGGTCCAAATGCTCAGTCTACAAAATCCAGCAAAACTCTGATGGACAACACTTCTTTACTCTGATTTGCTATTCAGGATATATTTTGCAAAAAATGTGACTCAAGTGAGCTTTCAGGCTGTAAGAATGGTGTGATCAGCATGAAATATATCTCCATGCCAGTTTTTTAAAACAGAAATAAGCAAAACTGCTCGATTGAACCACAAAGTAGGCCACCATGGTAAAATATTACTACATCTTTCAAATTCATGAAATTCTTCTGTCGACGGAAGAATTTCATTGATTTGAATAATTACGCAGTACCCCCTGCAAACTACAGGGATTAGTATCAGCACTGTCTGTTGGGCGGAAACTCGGTGGTCTATAGTGGATAAGATGCCTGACCGGAGATCAGGAGGTCGTAAGTTCGAATTCTGCCTGAGTAATTGTATGTACACATGTACATGTATGCCCATGATTTCTTTTGTCATGGCTACTTCTAAAACACTGATCAATTTGGTGCTTATTTATGTCGATGTAGGGCAATTTTGTTAATCAGTTGCAATTACTACATCAGTTGTTCTTTACACCGACACAAAGTTCGTTTGACTAGCTTGTGGCATTTCTAGAACTCTGCACCAATCAGTGGACCAGAATACGACCTTTCTGCCCTGCCCCTTTTTCTCGTGACCTCCAGGTCAAGCTGGTGAACATCAGGAACGAGGACATCGTCGACGGCAACCCGAAGCTCATCCTCGGACTCATCTGGACCATCATCCTCCACTTCCAGGTAGGGATACAGGATGGACAGAAGGAAAGAATGATAAGAGGAAGAATTATAGGAAGAAGAAAATGAGGAGAGAAAAAAAACCTAACGTAGGAGTGGTGCATTTGGGGTTACAATATTTTCATAATCAGTTTATTTATATATACAGTGTATATATGTATACATATGAACGAAAGAGGAGAGAGTGATATCAACATCTACTCTTACAGACAGACAGACACACAAACACTCGCACATGCACAATCACACAAACACACACACACACAAATACAATGCTCCTTAATTGACCTACAATAACTGACCAATTACTCTATTCATTCACATGTGAATCCAGACACAAAGACACACACATGTAGTGGAGCAGGAAATAGTATAAATCAAAACCTGGTGTCAGATTAACGCAAAGAAAGTACAGTACTCTCCGCGTAATCGGGTATCGCTTAAACGGGTACTCCGTTTAATTGGGTAGTAATGTCAGAATCAGTTCCAATGCACATTAAAATTACCTGATAATCGGGTTGCCTCTCCGCATAAGTGGGTAAATAATTTTATTCCTATGTCATTTCTACCCACATTTCACCGCATATACAACACTTTAAGAAATCACGAATGTCAAATTTTGCACGGCTAGTCGCATTCTCTGCTTAATTTGCAAAGCAGACCGATCATTTTGGGGAGTGATTAAACATGAAAGCACGTGTACACGTACCGACTTGTCACACGTAAACGAACATTACACATGTAGCTGGCACTCACAATTGCATAGACAGACAGGTGTTTAGTGCAGTGTACAATGCATGTACATGTACATACACATTGTGTGTGTCCATTGTGAATGAGCCGGGTTCTTCTGTTAATCGGGTACTCCGCTTAATCGGGTAAGAAACGCTCTGCCCGAGCCTACCCGATTATGCGGAGAGTACTGTATTTCAAAGTGCACTCCTGTGTAATCTTCTGTTCTAGAAAATACATCAATAGTGACATAGGAATGATGATTGAATGTTGATGGATTGAAACAGAAATGACATGGTATGTGATTGTGATGCATATCCCTCTGGAATCGTTTTTGAAACAATGTCAACGTTTGACATGTGAGTGACCTCGTAGGCACTGGAAGAAGTTCAAGGTATTTTTATGCATAAGTGATTTTCATGAATTGTGTTGGCAGTATCCAGTGAATATTGATGAGATCTGTCTGCGCCGTGTCTATGTAGGTGTGCCTTCCGGGAACAGAGGTTTATGTGTTTGTTTGTTTTATTTTTACATGTGTTTGTGTGTGTGTGTGTGTGTGTGAAGCAAAACATTCAGCCAGATTTGGTATGACTTTTGATTAGAGGTTGAAAGTGAAAAATTAAATCAATGGCAACATGAATATCATAGTATTACAAGTCCCTGCCTGTATTTTTTACAAAGTTTTGAAGCAGTGTTTAGACTTTAAAAATTTATATCCGATATCCTTCTTTTAATCAGTCCAATTCAAGCAAATTTCCCCTTTAAGGAGGTTTAGCGGCTAAGCTTAGAACCTGAGAGGGTAAATGTTACCATTCAAACAAACTTTTAGAACTGTGAGTTTTCTCAAATGTCACCAGAGGGAAAATGCTCTATAACA